>CM037777.1:92917591-92954188 GCA_021229015.1 Solen grandis
TGTACAAGAATTTTTGTTGATTGATTGGCCTTGAGGTTCCCTCATGAGTTTCGGTGGGTTTTAGGTAGGTAAAATCCACGAAAATATGGTTTGTTCAATGCCCACGTCGTGATAAGAAAAAATTATTATTGAAACGGAGTTTTAGGGTAAAAGATGTCCTAACTTTGTTTCGATATGGTGTCGATTGTTGCGATTAATACAAAGGATTAAACAATCATTTTAATGGCGACCCAGCCATTTACCTAGGGGGGGCAAAGAGATATTTTGGGGCCAGTGAAGGAAAACTTAAAAATTCACTACGAAAGGTTGTGGGTCCGTGGTCTTTTATCCCTTCTTCTTCTTTATCGATTTTTAAAAAGAGTAAAACGGTTTTTTAAGGGGGTGTTTTTTATTTTTACTCTTCCAAATAATAGCCCCAACCCCCTGGATCGCGCATGTATATTAAAACAGTTTTAAAATTGTCGAAAATGAACCCATTTTGTAGGTAGATTTTTAAATAAAAAATCTAATCACGAAACGGCAGATTTTGACAGAATTTTTCATGGTTGTTGGACCCATTATACTTTTTTCATTGGGGGAAAAGCAGGGGGCGATATCCTTAAAACTTGGGCATTTTTTGGATTAAAAAACCAGCAAACCAATGAAACTAGTTGAAAAGTTGGGGTGCTCATACCCAAAAAACCTGATTTACTATATTATAAAAAATTTTCCAAAACGAAAAAAAAAAAAAAAAAAACAACTTAAAATTTTCCATTTCTATTCCCCTGTTGCTGTTTAAAGAAACAAAATTTTTTTTTTAAAGTATCGAAGTTTATGAAGTTTTTTTTAAGTCGGTTAAAAATTTTAAAAACATTTGTTGGGTTTTTTGAAAAATAAAACTTTAACAGTAAATAAAACAAAACAAATAGCCTGTAATAAAAGCAAAAAGGAGCAAAGGTAAAAAAAAAAAAGAAGCTTCAGTGAAAAAAGTACTTGATGTAGATCATATACATGCATACAGATAAGACACATTAAACAAAGGATAATTAATATACAAGTTACAAACATTACAAAACAAATTAATTGAAAAAAAAGAGCAAAGTTTACACATATAAAACAGATAATAGAAAAACAGCGTGCAAACAAATGGTATTACATACAAATGGTATCATATACACGGAGCTAGGCTAAGACCTATTAAATCAAGACATTCAATATTGACAAATTACAAACACTAACAAAGCAACAATAAAAGGAAGTAAAATAGATTAAGCAACAACTTACAAATATTACAAAGCAAATTAAAATGAAAAAAAACAACACTAAGATTACACATTTAAATCAGATGATAGGAAAAAACAGCATGCAAACAAAATGGTATCACATACAAATGGTATAACATATTGACTAAAATCAGAGTTGAAAAACATCATGGTTTATACTGTGAAATATTTAATTTTTGTGTAACACTAATTTTCGTCGATTTCGAGAAGGTTTTTATCCACGAATATACATCCCCATCAAAACTTGTCTCTTATATAGACCTCACGTTTTCTAGAACATAGATCCACGAATAAATGTACCCACGAAATTCACTTAGGCATATAATCAACGAAATTTAATGTCAACGAAAATGAATGATTTTACAGTATGCCTTTTTTAACCCTTTTCCACAAACATGGTGTAGATCATTGAACATTCACGTTCATTATCATTCTTCTGATATTACTTTTTGTGTAACATAAAAATCTTTGATCAGCGGTTTGGGTGTTGCAGAAAATAGTAAAATCTCTAATGTTTGCTACTTTTTGGTCTATGACAGAATGGGAGAGTAATGAGAGAGACTGGAGTCGCGCTTCTATGAGCGGTTGGAATTGACTTTTGAATAGTTAACTTTCGGAAGTTACATACAAAATATAAGAAAATTAATTTATGGAATACTTGATGCAATATGTATAACTTTTACTTTTTATGGCTCGGTCTCCTATACGCGACACACAGACGTGTTTGAAACAAAATGGAAATGAAAATAGGAACAGTTGGTCATTGTGCAATTTACCTTTGTCGACAATTTCGTAGACCTAATGAACTCACAGCAAATGCATAGAACGAATAAGGCGCGCATGCAAAGCGCGATCAACGAACAGCCAGCGAACCGCGAAATTCAACGACGAACTTGGGCCGTGACTGTATGTGCTCCGAGGTCTCGTGTTTTCACTTGTTCTCTGGACCCGTTTTGGCGACGGTTGAGGTAGGTCATGGTATCGATATTCAAAATAGGGGAGAATGTGTATAAGCGGCCGGGTAACTCAGTCAATAGAGCATTTAAGGCCTGATCAGTCCAATTCAAGTCACAGTCGACTCATTTACACATAAGCGTATCATAATTCACTATTCAACGCAGGCACTCTTTCCTGAAAAAGAACAATCTGATCTTGCTCAACCAACCCCAATGATCGCTTTCATTTCTTTCTTCAAATTAATAGATTTTCATGAATTAGCCCTTTTACGTAAAACATGAAAAAGTAATGTTTGATAACGTAATCACTTGAATTTTTCTGGATTTTTTCTGCATGTTAACAATGCTGACCTGAGGGACCAGCGGAGGCAGTTGACATCTCTGTTCTTCACATTTACGACAGCCTTCTTGTTTTGTACCTCTTTTGGGAGTGAGATGTAAGATCCGCCTCTAAGTGGTTGGTACCTGGCGATATCTAGCCAAAGGGTCTGTACCTGATCTACAACCCAGCCAGACCCTCTTTGGGTCCACTTCTCGAGCGTTTCTTGGATCCTTGGGAAAGCTTGATTGAGGGCCCCCTTGATTTCACTCTTCTGCAGTATAGCCTCCTGCTTGTAGCGCAGCACGGGGTCAGTGTACTCTTCACTACCGTCTGGGTTGTCCTTCCGAAGCTGAACCTTGAGTCCGAGTTGGAATTTTACACAATTCAGAGTCCTGATCTCTTCTACTAACTTGTCACGGATAATGGGTTCCACTTCCTCAAGAAAAGCTCTGGGGTCTGCAGGATGCCCTTGGGGCACGTCTATTTGCCAACCCCTTAAGAAACTACCAAGGACCCATGGGGTCCGTCTGAAGACTAGTTTGTCTGTCTTTTCTTCCTGCTTCACAGGTGAGAACAAACCCAGGAGCTCATCCTGATACTCATGTATAGATCTCAAAGATTTTTGATGGGGAACAGGGTCGAATTCTTTTTCCAAGGCCTTCCTCTTGGTAGCCTTCTTTGTGCGTGGTGGTGGAGAAGGTAGGTATTTCCTGGGGGTATAATGGCCTCAGTGGGCGCTCCTTGACAGCCTCAGGATGTTTTTTTACCACATTATGGAGAGTCTAATCTGGCATTTCTGCAAGTATCTCTTCGATATACTCTTCGATTAACTTGTTCATAGTAGCCATGGCGAACATATACACCATATGCAGAAACAAACAATCTCTAAATAGAAAATTATATGGTATATATAAAGTGCACAAAACCTGGACAGCCTATTAGAGGCCAATAAAAGGTTGCCGCTGAGTCCTGGCACATTCCTCGAGCTGAGCTGTGGTGTGGTTTTACATAGCAAGGTGAGCCAGAACCACCATTGTGTAAACTACTGCCTGTTAAGTTCGCATTCAGTGCATTTGGGAAGTCTTCATTGTGCAGAAACTTACTTGAGGCCTAAATATGTTTCCCTTAATCCACACTTTTTATCCCCAACTTGTAATGACTTTCGACTTTTCGGTATCATATTGGGTTCTATATTTAGATTTTCAGTCTATTAATGAAAAAAAAAATGTATATCTTTGAGCACTTATATCTTGTTGAATGTTATATACAGTGTTATTTTAATGTCCAGAAGCTCAACAAAATACAAATAGCTAACTCAGTATTTTCAATATAGACCTTTTTTTTAGTATTTATTTGTTTTCAACGTAATCTAATCGTTTTTAAAAGGAGCCCAAGGATAATTTCACTGTTATAAATCCCTATACAAAAAGGCTCCAGAGTGGCGCAGTGGTATTGACTTCGTCTACCACTACTTCAGTATCACTCCACTTGAATTCGAATCTAAAAGGTATGATAATAGATTAAAAAAAAATGTGTATTTCATTTTATCAACCTAAAAACTTGATTTATTATTATCTAACAATATTGGGGTTCTATTTTTATTGTTCGTTTATTTATGAAACACACACAACTCCAGTGCCTTCAGAGCTTTTATTTTCAATGTTGTCTTGCTATATATAAAGCCCTTCTCAAAATTTATGCATACCAGAGATTCTTTTCTCAGAACGAGGTTTAGATGGGTCAGGTATACACACCAGTACAGCTGATAATATCACTTGTATAGTTATGGCGACCACTGGTGGAAGCACATCCACAAGTTAACTGTTGAAATAAATTTCTCATTATCATTGCAGTGTCCCAGTTTGTTCTAATGGAAAATATGATGCAGATAATTAACCTCTCATCACATTCCTATCTGTCTATCAAGAGACACTGTAAACTGAGTTTAAATCACTATGTTTAAGAACAAGGGTATTGGTTGATTGTACAGAAATAAAAACACAACAACCCTCTTCCCTGGTCTTAGGTTCTTAATTTTATATTTAAATAACAAAAGTGTATGTACATTTAAACAACCATTAGGCATTACATCACATGCTTTAAGTTATATATATAACGTTTATCTTTTTATACTGAGTGTATGTCAGATGTATTACAAAATTCTCCGGTTCACACACTGAAAAAAGACCAGAATTATAATCAAATAAACAATATATGGAAAGCTATGTACAACTTGCATTTTATAAAATTACAAAAACACTATTGAAAGAAAGTGTTTCTAATAAGAATAACTTTAGCAACAGTGTTAAGACTTGATGCAGTAGAATTTAGTGTCTCTTTATCTTGAAGTTCCATGACCCTTGAGAATTCAAGAAGTCCAAATGGCTGATTTCTTGGTGATATATATACCTTATGGCTATGGTTTTATGCAATGTAGGGACACCAGAACTGCCAACAATTCCACAAGGATATATATGCCAAGAATTTCCTTCCATAGAAGCATAAGTGTTGCGTTCAAAAACTAATTCCCATTAATTGGCATCAGTTTTTTTATGTCTTTAATTCTTTAGTTGCAGGTAGAGATAATCACAATCTTTCCGCATTTAGCTATCTTACCCATGTTAGATGCTGTATGTCTGTGCTTCCTGACTTTGTGCTTGAGCTGACCATTTTTTTGTTTGTTTTTTTTTTGTTGTTGTTGTTTTATTATTATTTCTTCAAATTTCTTTATCTCAGATATATTAAGATAATATTATCTGACTAAGTCCATAATTAACTGACTTATATTTGTGAATCATGTACAGTCAAACCTGTCTTAAATGGTCAGTCAAGGGAATAAGAAAAAGTCGCCACTTAACAGAGGTGACCTCTAAATTAAGTACAAATAAAAGATAAAATGCTAGTTTGGTAATACATTTAAATTGACTGCTTAATGAAACTGGCCCTAGTACAGGTGGCTGCTAATACAGGTTGAACTGCAATTTCTTATAGGCAGGCCAGGAAAACACACACCTTCTGCTTAAAATACTATTTTTATGCAACGTTTGTTGGAAATTTAAAATGGAGTCATTTAAAGCTGGTCAAGACTGGTGGGAGCTAGCTAGTACGGTAGTGCCATTTGTGACTATGTTTTATACTTGACCTGGTCTCTCACTGGCCAGGTTACTAGTATATAACCTGGAATGAATGGATCTGGATTCTATGGCTGGGTTACGGCTCGAATAACCACAAACTTCAAGGTCCTGAGGTTCCTTGCCTCTTAAATATAGTGTAAAGATGTGTTAATATCCTCTGGACCTATTATTTTTAACCCAGCAATCTGTTAAGAGTAAGCCCGTAATATGCTTGCAACATACACATTTACCTTATTTGACAGTCACATTTTGCAACTAGTATTATATGAAATGAAATAATGCATTTATTTTACATTTATACAGATTACTTTAAACTTCAAGCTGCCTGAAGAGAAAAAACAAACTTTCATACAACTGAACTAAATATTTATGCTATCCACTGAAAATATATCTTATAAAAGTTTATTTCACCCATAATTTATTGTTAATATATAATACAGTGTAATTGGTTTTGGGGGTTTCTGTTCGAGTCTCGAGAAAATGAGGAAAACGTATGTCAATTTTAGTCTTTAAATTAAATATTATATTACAAAGAAATGTGTGATTTAATTCCATTCTTGATTAAAATGGCTTAAACATTTAAGTATGTGAAGTTTTATTCTTTCTTTGAGATTTGTGGCATTTGCTGCATACATCTGAGTATTATCATGAACTGAAACAGACATTTGGGATACTGTTAGCTAGGTGCCCAAAAGAAGCTGGTAATTTATATGTTATTGTCTAAAAGGTTATCTTATCTACAATGGAATGTAAGCTTAATGGCTTTATTGTAGGTGTTGAGAATTAGTTTAACCATGTGTTTACATCTGGTCAGCAGGTTGTGTGTTTTTGAAATATACATGGCTGGGCTTATTAGGTATTCTGTGATTTAAATAGCA
This sequence comes from Solen grandis, assembly GCA_021229015.1. Lineage (NCBI taxonomy): Eukaryota > Metazoa > Mollusca > Bivalvia > Adapedonta > Solenidae > Solen > Solen grandis. The sequence goes on from CM037777.1 coordinate 92,924,144, forward strand.
GATGAATGGAAACTGTCTTAATGTAGATAGTCTTCACTGTAAAACTTGGATTTTTTGTTCAAGGACTACATCTATGATGAAAATGTAAGTTATTTAATAATTTTCTAGGCCTCAACAAAGCTTAAACCTGTGTAAATATGTACACCACTGACGTCTCTATCAGTGTAAGCTGCTGAGTTTGTTTACAACTGAGTCTGGACTGACCCATATAAACCTCGTTCTGGTATGCATGAGATAATATTAAGAAGGGTCTATGGCAGCATTTATATAGTGACACGTGGCCGACACCGAGGACACAGAGACACCCTGATACAACCACCGATCTGTCGAGTCGCCCGGTCGATATTCAAACCAACAGCGGGGAGGAGCTTCAGCGACTATAACCACTCGGCCAAAACATGAGAGAGAGAGAGAGAGGGGGGGGGGGGGGGGAGAGAGAGAGAGAAAGATAACAATATAAGGTGGTTGGCACAAGAAAATGCCAAAAGAATGCATGTATACTCACCTGTATCACATCCTGTAACCAACACTCCTTTACCATTTGCGATAAGATGGCCAGGTATTATTCGACGTAAACATTGAAAACAGACGTAAAGTATGGCAAAACACAGCGTGTATATCCACAAAGTTCCAACAGTTTTTAAAACAAATTCAAAACATATAACGAACACGCACAGAATTATAACAGCACCATATTCAAAAACGAAGTTAAGAAATTTCATCTTCAGATGTGTTGCACAAATGAAGCAATGACAAGTTGTTTTATCGAAGCCCTGGTTTACGCGCTGCACAGTGCACAGCTGCTGAAAAATCAAACTTTCATATGTGGTTGACTAACCAGTTTTCGGGTTATACAAGTTTTCGGGGTATTTTACTTTTACATCGTTTGCGCAGAAGAACGTGATATGACGAGTTGTTTTCGCTGTCCCATATGATAAAAATAAATGTCAGCCATGCTCTAATATTCAAATTAAGACATCATGTGACTTCTTGTGTAAATTCTGGACAATGTTTAAGATGCACGTCCATTTCATTAAAATCTTGAAATCGTATTTGATTAGCTGTTTTGAAGATCAATCTCATCTGAATTATTTAAATTGACATATTTTCAAACAAAAATCCATTTATATTTTTTATTTAAGTTAATACAACTTACAGGTTTAGTATGTTGCGCAGACAGCAAACTAAATGTTATCAATTACCCGGATAATAAGTCACATGATGACTTGATTTGAATAAAAAAAATGGTGTGATTTGTTATGAATTTTAAGGGGTTGGAAAATAGCTAGTGCGAGAAGCTTTTTAAGGTGTGTAAAGTACATGTTTTGTGATGAATATGTGTAAAAATGTTTCAATTATCCGTATGTGCCATCAATGGTAACTGTCATTAAGTTTAAAATGGAAAAAATGATCGTCGAAGGGGGTTGGTGTAGATCAGCAGTTTTCCCGGATAAGTTGCAACTTTTTTCCGATCGTGGATGCCAATCAGAAAGAAAAAAAAAAACAAATCAGCATTTCAGACGAAATAAAGGCTCTATAAATATAAAAAATAACAGCATTAATTCCCTGAAATGGATTTTGATGCATATTCAACTAACAGAGTATGTTGAGCTTAATTTGAAAATACCCCGAAAACTTGTTAGTAACTTTTTATGTCATCACCGTTGACCTACATTGGAATGAACGCTGCTCTGTTTTGATCGAGATGAATTTAAGATCGCAAATGTGTAGGGTAAACTGATCGTGAGTCGGACACATTCACTGTTTGATAATGTTTTGTTCGTTTCAAGGCTAATTCCGGGACATCGAGACACGCTGGTATCCAGCATTAAACCTTAACTATAGCATATACACAGCTTTCATTCAAGGGAACCAGCCTTATACACGCGATATAGTATGGTTTATGTAACACCTGTCGGTTGATCGTGACTCGGACAGAAATTATCATGAGTCGGACATTTGGATTCTGAGTCGGACAGTCTATATTCCTATTATAATGGAACTTGATTCAGTTAAAAGTGTGAAGCCAAAATGTATTTTAGCGTGATTATTTTAGTGTACTTACTTTCGTTTATAACTTAGTGCAGTTAGTTAATTTGGTTTCGCGCAATTTTATACCACCTGATTCCATTCTGAACTAGAGTGCGAGTCATTTTATGTCTTGTATTCTAGTTTTATATCCGTATTTATTTTTATACATTTTATGTAAACAATGTTGAGGCAGTTGGTTACTGTAAAGGTATTCAAGTGCAATGATAAATTGAGACTCAATAATCGAGTGCATTTAACAATCCGGTTAGGTTCGATAGAACGTTTGCATATTAGTTTGAAAGCTCCGGGCTCGAGCACCAGTCACGCCTGAGTTTGTTTATTTTTTTGTTATATTATTATTTTCATAATTTGGGGGCAATTGTGTATTGTTTATAATAACGTGTGATGCATAAATGATATCATTTATTATTATATTTATATACATGTATATATATGGCTGTTGTAGAACGTTCATGTTGTACACGTATATGAGGTATAGCTGGTGTGTCTAAAAGAAATGCATAAAAGCAATGATGTTTTCGATTTTCACTCAACCCCACTCATAAAGGTATAGATGTAGATATGAAACAGAAACCACAGTGTATATTTAATGTTATCGGTTTTAACAGCAACCATTCGTTTGCAGCTGATACAAGTGATTGTTAGATACCTTTTCATCTTGATATTTATTTTTAGAACCACAAGTTAAAACTATATTATAAACATTTTTATATCAAAAGTTTCCCCCTTTTTATTTGATCTATATAATATTATAACTTCATGTTATTATTAGCATCAGTTTATTACAATCGTTTATCATCAAATTTAGTATTAGTTGAAAATTTGAAAGTGTTAAAATGGTTCCCCAGGTTCTTTTCTATGCATGAAATCAAATGAAGTCATGATTTAAGAGTGAACTATTTACTAAAGTGATCCCTTGTTTAGGCTTATCCCACCCGTTGATGAAGTGTTAACCAGTCTGTGTACTCGTACCTTTTTACTCAACAGATATTTTACTCAACAGTTTTTTCTTCTCCCCCCTTTTCCCCTTTGCTTCCATTTTCATTTTTCTTTTTATTTCTCTTTCAAGTTTTCTATTTTCCTTATTCATACTGTCCATTATTTTCTTTTCATGAACTTTTTTCTTGTGTTCGTATGCTTCGTCAGCAGTGATGACAAAGTACTGAGACTCCGGTTTGTACTTTCCATGTCGGTTTGAAGATGGCGTCTGCATTGGGAACGGAGGGCGTACAGCGGTGATCGACTCAGAAACTTTGTCTTTGTAAAAATCCCAAGAGTTGAACATTGGATCATCGAGTTTCTGACCAGCTAATTTGGCAGCACTAAAGCGCATAAGATCTGTCGACGATAGTGCTGACTCAATCACCTCCAGTGCCTTGGCTGGTGTCACTGTAGAAAAGTCTGCAGTCTCTGACGGTAGAGGGAACTCTGCAGTATCCAGCACCCCATTACTGACCGTATCAGCATTCAGAATCCCATCACTGTCTAGATACAGTGGGAGATCAACTGCTGTCGGCTCAGTAATATCCGTCAGGGGAATTGTCAACAAAACAGTATTTACATTTTCATCTGGTTGAAAGTTTTGCTCCAGGGTCAGTGTCTCCTTACCAGTGGAAATGCATGGGGGCGACACGGTCTCGCATGGTTTCTTGCTGTAAATATCAGATGGTGCATATGCCTCATTCGGAATTGCATTCGGGTTGAATGGACAGATTCCAGTCGCCCTGAAACCATTCTTGATTGACGATGGTGTAAAAGATGCCTGCCAGGCATTGGCAAATAACCTGAAAAACTGGGCGTGACCAACTGGGACACCTGTCATTTGAACGAAGTTGTCAACCTCGGAACTCCAGTGGCTCTTCAGGGATTTAAACACGCTCCTGTCTAGCGGCTGTGTCCAATGGCTAGTATGGCTCGGAAGCTCAACAACGATGATGCTTTCCTGTCGAGCAAGTTCAACAAACTCAATGTTATTGTGTGACCCGTGTCCATCACAAATCAGCAGTTGGGGACGATGGGGACCAATGGCTGGCAAAAATGTGGATGTAAACCAAAGTCTACATATGCCGTCTTTCGTCTACCCACTGTCAGACAGAGAAATGTTGACATTCCTGATATTGGTGGTTTTTAGAACACTTGTGTTGTATTTTAGTAAACACCTCTTAGTTTTGCCTGGCAAAACAAAGTGCGGAGCGATGGCGACACCGCTTGCATTTACACACGCTATCACTGTTACCAACTCTCTTGAAGTTGAGCATTTGGCATGTACCGACTTTGACCCCTTCTGTGCCAGCACCTTTCCGGGCCTGTGTGCTAGGGAAATCCCTGTCTCATCCATATTCCAGATACAGGATTCCGATATATTGTTCTCAGTTTGGACTTTCCCAAGGGCAGAGAAAAACTTACCAAGCCTACAGGGAGTGACAAAATTTATTGTTGCATCCCTTTATTCTAATAAAATGAAAATTTTAATATTTGATATGCAAATATGGATCGATCTCGTTAATACCCCGAAAACTTGTTAGACCATCATAATATGCTTTACGGGAAAAGCAGTTGTAAAATACGGAAGCACATTAGGGACATATCCAGTGCCTAAAGTGACAGCGGAAACAAGCAGAGGCTTCCAACTGATATCGGTCTGTCGGAAAGAGCCGAAGCAGGTATTATGAAAAAAATCTGTGTTTTTGTGTATGTGTGCCGTTGGCTATTTTGTTTTTACCTGAATTTCCTGTTTAAAATTAAGGTGAAGGTCACTAAACAGTTGGTGAATACTGTAAGTTTTGATTGGGCTTAAAAATCGAAAGTATCCCTCCGGAAAAGAGATAACCTTGTTCGCTTTGTACAGTCAACATCGTACATGCGACAGCCTGTATTAAACGACTTTTTTTTTATTAAACGACCGTTATAAATCACGCCCGAACTTTACTATATCAATTTATCCCATTAAGCGAATTTTTTATTATGCGACCAGCGACCACATAAACCAAGTCCCAGCATGTAAGATTATGCACAAAATCAAATTTTTTGAGCGACCGTGTTTGATTCCGTTGCTGATTATCGTGTACGCTGAAGCATGTGTATATTCATCTTTAACACATCCGAACAAACAAACAATTATCCCGGTCATAAGTGCTCACCTGAAACCAATTTGTTTTGACCACGCATGACTGCACCATGTGCAATTAAATTCTAAATATAGTTCCTGGTTCCCGTTTCAACAGTTACTAAGTATATAACATAGGTGAAACCATCCCTCCAAATGCCGAATGCTTCGGATTCTGGTAAATCAATGTTTGGGAATAAAGTAAATTAAAACTTCCGGATACAATGCGTACCATTAATAATTCGTACCTATAAGTATGTACATTGCGTCTTATGATACGCGACCAGGGAGCACGGTTGAAATAAATTTATCGGGGGTCTCTGGATTTATGTTAGACAGAAACATAAAGAAAGCTCATTGCTAAATAATATTTTTTCTCGAAATTGTCCGAATCCATCCATGAATTTGAGGTCAAATGTTGTGTTTTTCCACCGAACACCAAATGCAAAAACATGACAAAAATAAACATGTTGACACATTGTGTAGTAATATAAAGTTATGATACAATTTAGCTTACAGTTTGTATATATATGACTTGTTTGCCTGGATTTCCAAAAATATCTATTAAGAGACCATTTCATTAAGCGACCACTTTTTGGCAGTCCCATGAGCGGTCTCTTAATACAATGTCGACTGTATATACATTCGTAAAACATCGAATTTTCGACAGAAATATCTTAATGCATATCTTAACGTTCAATTTAATTCAACTACACTAAAAACATTTAAAGATGAAAAACATTTGAAACCTTCAGATCCCTTCGTATCCTGGAAATCGCACAATGTATCAGAGCTTAACTTCAATATTATATGGTGGATGCACTCAGGAATTGTTTTGTATAGTGATAAGTATAATTTTGATCATTCGATGTTCACCCTTTCTCTGACAACTGCTGGAATGCAGGTGACACAAGTGTTCCGAGGAACACCCATCCAACCTGAAGGGATGTATTATGTTGTGAACTGGCCGTTCGTAAGTCCGATCGTCAGCAGTTTCATATCCGCTCTATATATTTTGAACGCATGAAAGACATTCATAATACTTGAGTCAAATGTCCTCTCAACAAGATGCAGATTAAACACTAAATATAATTAATACGTCACTGCCGTGTATCTTTTTTCAAGATACTTCTTGATTGAATCAACATTATTTAAACATCACTTGTTTCCGCTATCACTTCCATGTCTCCAGAGGGATGGATACTGATACTATAATGTTTAAAGTGAAACAACCAGGTTCATATAGAATCTTTTCAACCATATACATAATGTGCATACGTTCAAATGTTCTCCATAGCATAAGTGGAACGCCAATATGTATGTATAAAAATCATAAATGATACGAAGTGAAATTTCCACATTATTTTCAAAAGCAATAATTCGTGAGTAAATATACACAAAAAAAAAAAAAAAAAAAAAAAAAAAATATCAGTTGTCCAACTTTGTAAGGAACTGTTAAACATTCCTTTACATGACTCTGGCTATTATAACAAGAAGGACAGGACAGGCAACACCAAAACAGTATCCCTCTATCAATAATTAAAGTCACTCTGTACCAATATTTCGGCAAAAATTGTCAAGGAAAAAAGATTAAAGCCACTTACTGTGAACGTTTGTACAGCAGCCATATTTCGTTTACAATATTGTGACTTTGAAATTCATGGTTTTCCTTGACGAAGGCAAGTTTTGCCGAAATAATGGTGAACATTGACATTAGTTGTTTATTGAATCATTTCCCTCTGGAAAATGTACATGTTTATAGTGGCCTTTTGGTTTGGATGATAAAATAGTAAACTGTTCGAAAGGAAAAACCGCGACAGCAAAAGCATCTACTAATGGTTTAGATGATTGCATCATGTTACAAATGTCGACGATATCTGCAACGATTCTTCTAGTGAAATAAGCCTTAACGTATGTGTTCCTAACATCGTCTGAATCTTCGTCGAGTCTTTCTCAAATTGTTTAACCTGCAAAAGTGACCGATTCGTACATCACTGCAAGATGTACATCTTTAGAACAGCAGATGTAAAGCGGGAACAGAATGAGAAGCTTTATCGTGAAACACTTCAAAATACATGTATTAGACTCTACCATGCAATAATGCCGTACAGAACGGCTTATATTAAACATGAATATTACTATAAAATCACCACAGATTTGGCAAACATGGGACTGTTCACCTTGGTTGCTAGTAAATAACGGTTTATTTAACATGGTACATAACATTACTTTTATACCTAGACTGAAATTGTTTTTATATCGAAGATTTTTGGATGAACATGAAGTATATAGTTACACTTTTAATTAAGAAAGGGTCTTTTTATGTAAAGTACATAATTATATTTAGCATTTTAATGTAATTTAAATGAAGTAGCAGCTGTATATAGATGCGGGATTCACTCAGTTGCGTGGTGCACTTAATGATGGGCTGAACGCATCTGTTGGATTCCAGCATCGCGGGATGTGGGCAGAGTTTAGTATGTAAGCTCCCGTGGACTCCATTCTCGTTTGATTCTTGACACTCCATATCATATTTTTTAAAGATTTTCTTATTTGATTCAACATTCCATATTCATTTATGCAAGTTACATTAAGTAAGAAGTAACATTGTTTTTTAACAAAGGAAGGTTTGAAAATTGACATAGGTTTATTTTGTAAGGTTTCCAATGTAAATCTATTTGAGATTATTAACTGGTCAGAGTTTGGCACTTCAGTCTAGTGTAAATAAAATACAGGCACATAGTGGTGCTCAGAGATTTAAATATATTAAAGCATTGTTGTTAGGTTATACCTAACATATGGAATACGGGTTATGAATTACTAGAACAGAGCATTACTTATTGTTATGTTTTTAAAGGTAGAATTTACTGCCTAAGTGATTGATTAAAAGGTTGTTAAGTTAACTCGAGCCTTGTGATTATTTTATCGTCTTTAATGTTTATTTGGAGTCCATTTTAGTTTAATTTGGTTATTTAATGAGAATCTCGGCCCTAAGAAATAGTGTGAGAGAGACCACTGACATGCACACACAGCCTCCAGCTCGCTACACATACATTGGCCATAATCTTCCAGTAGTGGCTGTGCTAACCATGTTGCCTTTCTGTTTATTTATTTATTTATTTATTTATTTATTTATTTATTTATTATTTGTTCTTAAAGGACATAGCACATATAAAACAATTACCCATACTAAATAAAAATATATTATAATATACTATATAATATCATGTTTATGATAATAAGAAGAACACACTTTTATCATACAAATATATGTAACTAAACTGTACTATGTACCTATGGATAGCCCGTTAAGCTGAAAGCTTTTTTCCAATGGGGTCCATAATTATCTACAGTACTTTCTGCTAAAATATAGTTTGTAGCCGTTTTCACATCCACTTGAGTTACTTCTTAAACGATGTCGTCAGAACTGTCTTTTAACATAATTACTTGTCTGGTTTCGTGACTATTCCAAATGTCGTTGGTAATTGTAGTTTGCCTATATGACTACGGTACCCATCGCTTAACTATTATTTTAAAACAATGAACTTTATGTCAAACCCAATCGTTAATATTGAAAGCTAGATACGCAAAGTATAATTTAACATGTAGATAAACATTTGTATTTCTAATTTATTATAGGGTAGGGAAGGGGGCAGTATCCGGACCCCCCCCCCCAAAAAAAAAAAAAAAAAAAAAAAAAAAAAAAAAAAAAACAAAAAAAAACACAACATTTTTTGACCTTTGATTGTTTACTGTGACCTCGAACTTTGAGTTACAAACCAGGATCTTTCCCGCGATACTCCGTCTTCTTGAGGAGATCATTGATACCAAGCTATATAAATATCCATCCATCCAAGAGAGATTTAAAATCAGGAAACTGAAAAATACCCCATATTATGACCTTTGAATTCTGGTTTGTAACTCAAGGTCAAGGTTACAATCACTGATCAAACTTTCAGAATTTTTTTTTTGTCTGGAACGTAACTAAAAAAATATAAAAGCTATTAACTTGAAACTTCACAGGTGGATATACCTTATGATGGAAAAGTGTCATGCACAAGAACCATAACTCTTGGCATCATATTTCTGGAGTTATTGCTCTTTGTTAAATTTCATACTTATTTATTTGTCAAGGGCATATCTCGTGCACTATTAGACATATAACATTGAAACTTCATAGATGGATAGATCACATGGCGGAGAAGTGCAGTGCACATGAACCATAACTCTGCAAATATTTGTTTGAAAGCATTACTCATGCACTATGAGACATATAATCTTGAAACTTCATAGGTGAATAGACCACACAAATGAGAATTGCAGTGCACAAAAACCTCAAACTCAATTATGGGCGGAGCATGTTGAAATGGCGACTGATAAAGTCATGTTTTTTGTTTTTGTTATACATATTGATGAAAGACGCGCGCGCAAAAAAAAAAAAAGAAAGTAAACAAGAGGGCCAAGATGGCCCTAGATCGCTCACCTGAGAAAAGTATAATTCATTGCCTGTACAAAACAGATTGCTTTAGAATTAAGATGATGAGGTGAAACAATGTTCAGGAATTTTCTGACCCCATCCACAAAAGATATCATCATGACAAACATTCTGCCAAAGTTTGAGGAAGATTGCATCAAAACTGTGGCCTTTAGTGTGTAAGCAAGATTTTTCTAAGATTTGACCTACTGACCTACTTTTTGATCCAACCTGACCCATTTTCGAAAGGGTTCAAGATATCATCAAGACAAACATTCTGACCAAGTTTGAGGAAGATTGGATCAAAATTGTGGCCTCTAGTGTGTAAACATCAAATTGTTGACGGACGACGGACGACGGACGACGGCCGACGGACAATCAAGTATCCCAAAAGCTCAGGTGAGCTAAAAAATCGACGACAAAAGAGATGCAGTATGTTGAAATAAACGTTACTTATTGACATTCGGGGATGCTTCAATAATCAATATATATCAATAATTTGATAAAAACTAGCAAACCAACCGTTTAAATAAAACATGGCCTTTATTGTTATGCAAAATCATCAACTTATAAATCGAAATTATTGAAAATTTACAATAACTTGTAAAAAGCAAACTGCTATTAAAAAGATTCAACACCATGGAAACTTTACTAAGTTTATATTTCCAGAACAAAGCTCTTATCCGCACTCGTAATTAAAAGCGGACAAGTGCAACTCAACCAGTCATGTATATTTAAAGAAAACCTGACAATGGTATCCTAGAAGGCCATCTGCTTACCACTGCCCATGATTTGTATAGGTGTAACCGGGTCATGTTTTTCATTATTTCAATATTGCTGTCTTTTAATATCTTATATCTTACATTTTGGTGTTGTCATACCTATTGTGTAATGGAATTGTTGTGCTGATTGGATTATCTCCCTTTCTTTGAACACTGGTCAGTAGAGTGGGCAATCAGGTATGACATGTTCCCGCCTTTACCTGGATGATTGGTCATGTGACTCTCACTTTTTTCTTCTCTCTGGTCACATCTAGTCAACAGGTTGTTTGAGGCAGACATGCGGTGAACATTTTCCTGTCTATTTTAATAATGATTCTAGTGGTCTTCTGAGAGGTTAGTTGTTTGTCATTATACTTTATATATGTTTGAGGAGGACACAAATAAGTTATGCTTCATTTGTAAATTATTATTTAAGAGCTTATTTAAATCAACTTGTGCACCGGATTGTACATGCAGAATTTTAGATGGTTCCTTGTCTCTTTGTCTTTTGGTAAATGGGATATTATTTATTGAATCACTATCTATGCTATCTTGTTTGTACACTGTTGCCTAACCTTGCAGTTAACCAGAATAACCACCAGTCACTGAGGCAGTGTGTGTGTCAGAGTCAGTTCAAAGGTCCGGTCCACAATCGGTATGTACTGCTGTGGGTTGATTGTAAATTGTATTGTAAATTGTATTGTAACTTGTATTGCTTATGTACTGGTGTGAATTGTAATTGTTCGTATTTGTTTAATATGTGTTAATTATATATTGTTTCTAAAACGGTGAGCCTGGCCGCTGATCACAACGTTTACACTAAATAAATTATATACTGTTTTAGATGTTTTCATAATTCAGCTATAAAATGTATATGGTTGTTAACTCATTCCCCATTTGTTTACAGGGCTTGTGTTGACTGCAACATAAAGATGAGCCTCTAAACCGACTGGTCTTGTTTTTTCTATTCGCCCCCTTAGCTGTTACCCGTAGCTGGGTCCAGTGACGCTAGGCAACAAGTCTGTGTATTGCCGAAGTTCACCTGGTCACACAAAACCCATGTTTATGCCAAATACACCCATGATCAAGAAGTTGCCAGTAAGTGCAACAGTAGAGCAACCTACTCATGTAATGAATGCTCATCAGTTCCCAAAACTGTCCCTATTTTCAGGAGATGGAAATAAGGGAGAAGTTTCCTGGGAGGCATTCAAATATGAAATAGATTCATTACTAAAGGAACATACCTTCACAGAGGAACAGGTTATTTTTGGGATAAGGAGAGCATTGCGTGGAACAGCAAGTGATATTGTAAGGAGACTTGGTACAGGGATTACAGTACAGGATGTACTAATGAAGCTTAACAGTACATATGGAAGTATTGAAAGCCCAGAATCAGTTATGAGAAAATTTTACTCTTGCACCCAGGGCAGTGAGCCAGTCAATATTTATTCTGTTAGGTTAGAAGACCTGTATGCCCAAGCAGTGGATTTAGGGGCAATAGTCAGGAATGAGAAGCTGTTGAAACAAGTATTGTACCAAGGACTAAATATGGAACTTAAGCACATTGCACAATATAAGTTTGACACCATAGATGGTTATGATAAGTTCAAAATTAAAGCTGGAAAAATGAAGCAGCAAGGAACAAAACTGAGACCATGCAATGTTGCTCAGAAGTTAGAAGAAAAAAATGACGTGGAGCAACTGAAGGACACAGTTAAACTGCTACAAGAGAAATTGGAGAAATTGGAGACCAGAAAGGATCATGCTGCAAGCCATCGGCCATTAAGATATGGTGACAGAAATTTTCAGCAGCAAACAGCCATTTACAGAGGGAGTCAAGGAAGAGTTGGAAGAGGAAGGGGACGAGGATGGTATGAGCCGAGTAGACCTGTAGCAACTAACACATTCAGAGGTGCATGCCATAGTTGTGGAGGTAGAGGTCATTTTGCAAGGGAAGGAAAGGCCAAAATGTCAGAAAGAGTAAGAGAAATCCAGAATAAAAGGGATTTAAAAAGTGAGTGCTGGGGAAAAAAAAATGGATTTTGAGATCATTATAAGGAAAATTTAAAGGAAATAGAAATTAGACCAGTTACTGAAATCTTATATATTGAGTGTGCTGGTGGGTCTTTATTACCCTATCTGGGATACATTGAGGTTGAGGTAAGTACATTGGAAGGAATCCCAAATTCTCAAAAACAGCCAGCATTGTTTTTGGTATCACCAGATACCAATTATTCAAGCTCTACCCCTGTAATTATAGGAACCAACATATTAAATGAGTTGCATCTGGATTGTAAGAAAAGATTTGGAGAAAGATTTTTACAGATAGCAAAATTAACTTACCCTTGGTATTACTGCTTTAGGACTTTAGTTTTAAGAAACAGATAACTGAAACAGAACAACAACAGACTTGGAGTAGTTAAAAGTGCACTTTCTTATAAGGTTTCTTTGAAACCAAATGAAACTGTCAACATCAAAGGGTATATTGATAAGAAGATAGACCACCAGCCTACAGCAGCCATCCACAAGAGGGGGCACTGCCTGTTTTTGAACCCAGTATTGTACATTACAATTATGAAAATACCAATGAAGTTCAAGTGACATTATCAAATTTGACGACAAATACAGTGACAATCTCTCCTAAATCGACAATATGTGAGATGCAGCCAGTCAAAATCACAGAAGAAGTCATTCATAAGATAGAGGAGGAGGAGCTAGATAAGAAAAGAATCAAAATAGTAACAGAGTTGGATATTGATAAGGACAACTTGTTAACAGAGAGTCAGAAACTACAAGCGTATGAACTTCTTATGAAAAACAAAGAGATATTCAGCACTAGTGACACAGATATAGGACAGTGCAATCTAGTGAAACACAGAATAGACCTGATAGATCCAACACCCTTCAAGCAAAGACATAGACGAATACCACCATCAATGATTGAAGAATTTAGGGCCCATTTAGAACAACTTTTGTCCTGTGGCGTAATAAGACCATCAAAGTCACCATTCGCTTCTCCTATAGTATTGGTCCGCAAGAAAAATGGAAAACTGAGACTATGCGTGGATTACCGAATGCTGAATGACAGAACTGTCAAGGACTCCTATGCCCTTCCTAGGATTGAAGAAATACTTGATTCTCTACATGGTGCCCGGTATTTCACCACCATAGATATGAAGTCAGGATATCATCAGGTTGAAGTAGAGGAGATACACAAGGAAAGGACTAGCTTTACAGTGGGATCATTGGGTTTTTTCGAATTCAACAAGATGCCTTTTGGCTTAAGCAACAGCCCAGCCACTTATCAGAGACTGATGGAGGAGTGCTTAGGTCCTTTAAATATGAAAATTTGTATCATTTATTTAGATGACCTCATAGTTTTCAGTAATTCGTTTGAAGAACATTTAGACCGTCTAGAACAGGTTCTTACTAAATTGAAATCATGTGATCTAAAATTAGCAGCGGAAAAATGCCACTTCTTTGAGGAAAAAGTAAGCTTTTTGGGACATGTTGTTAGTGAAGCAGGAATAGAGACCGATCCATCCAAAATAGAGAAAATAAAGAATTGGCCAACCCAAAAGACTGGTGAAGAGCTTCATTCATTTTTAGCCTTTGCAGGATATTATCGCCGTTTTATTAAGGATTTTGCCAAAATTACACGTCCACTGGCTGAATTAATTCCCCATGCTACCTCTAAGAAAGACTCCAAACGGAAACAGTCAAATAAGAAAGAATGGATTTGGACAGATAAGGAACAACATATCTTTGACCAGTTGAAGAACATCCTTTCATCACCACCAATATTAGCCTATCCAGATTTTGAAAAACCATATGAGCTTCACACAGATGCAAGCAATACTGGACTAGGAGCTGTGCTTTACCAAGAACAAGAAGGCAGAAAAAGAGTCATAGCTTATGCTAGTAGAGCTCTATCAAAGTCAGAGAGAAATTATTCAGCATATAAACTAGAATTTTTAGCACTAAAATGGGCAGTGACAGATAAATTTTCAGACTATTTGACCGGTAATCACTTTAAGGTATTTACCGACAATAATCCACTGACCCATATATTAACTTCACCAAAATTGAATGCAACTGGACAACGATGGGTAGCAGCATTAGGTGAGTATGACTTTGAAATACTGTACCGCCCGGGATCTAAGAACATAGATGCAGATGCACTCAGTCGTTACCCTCAAGATGCTGAAGTGATACAGTTGGACCAAGAGGATAGAGTGAAAATCGACAGAAATGCATTGATAGCTATATGTAAAGGAATATCATTAGTACCACCATACTTGGAAAGTTTATCAACTATTAGCAGTAACATCTTGGACATAATGGATGATCCCAGTACTCCCATGGCACAGATCGAGAAAGGAAGAATCAGATACAAGATCATATCATAGGAAAATGGAGAGCAGCAACTATTGATAAAAAGATCATAGAGAAAACATTCACGAAACAAGATCTTACCATGAAGAGGAACTTTAAGAACTTTACTATTAAACGTGGAATTTTATTTAGAGTTATTGAAGACAATGGAGAAAGAATAGAACAATTAGTTATACCAGAATGTTATAGGAGAGACATACTGAAAGGTCTTCATTCGGATATGGGACACCCTGGAATAGAGAGAACAACAAAATTAACCAGAGAAAGATTTTTTTGTCCAGGAATGACTTCAGATATAGAAACTTGGATCAAACAGTGCGATAGATGTTTACGAAGAAAGTCAGCAACAAACACCAGAGCACCATTGGTGAACATCAAATCAACATACCCATTGGAGTTAGTTTGCTTAAACTATTTAACTTTAGAATCATCCAAAGGGGGATTTTCAAATATCTTAGTGATCACGGATCATTTTACCAAATTTGCATTGGCCATCCCTACCAAGAATCAGACGGCAAAAACTACAGCAGAGGTTTTCTTTGATAATTTCATCGTACATTTTGGAATTCCCACACGTTTACATTCAGATCAGGGTGCTAACTTTGAAAGTCAACTCATTAGGAAGTTATGTAGCCTTATGAACATAAAGAAGACTCATACAACAGTATATCACCCGCAAAGTAACCCTACCGAGCGTTTTAATAGGACATTAATCAGTATGTTAGGTACTCTGGAAAACTCTAAAAAAGCTGATTGGAAAAAGTACATTAAGTCATTGGTTTTTGCTTATAACAGCACTCCTCATGAGTCAACGAAGTTTTCACCATATGAATTAATTTTTGGGCGAAAACCAAGGTTACCTATAGATTCAGTATTCCAAGAGGCTGCGGAAAATCAGCAAAAGAATGCAACAGTACAGGAATATATAGAAGATCTTCAGAGGAGGCTGAAAGAGACTAGAGAGATAGTAGAGTCAAATATGGAGAAAGCAGGTAAGAAACACAAATACTATTATGATAGGAAGGTAAAAGGAGCAATTATTGAGGTTGGAGACTCCGTACTGGTAAAGATCTTAGCAAGAAGGGAAGGAAAACACAAGATTGCAGACAAATATGAAGATGAAATGTACACTGTCATTACAAAAAGAGAGGATATTCCTGTATTTACAGTCAAAGGTAAAGAGTCGGACAAAGTCAGGACATTACACAGAAACCACCTGTTTCCAGTGGGTTTCATAGCTGAGTATGAGAAAAGCATACCAGACGAAGAGGAGAGAGATAGACCTGTGACTGTACAAAATGGAGAAAAGGCAGATGCATCTGTAAGTATTGAGGAGGAGAACAGTGACGTCACTGAAGAAAGTTCGGACGAAGAGTCAGGTATTGTTGTTGTTCCACAGACAATCACACATGGGGACGCCCATGAGCCCGAATCAAGTCGACCGGATGAGACAGATACAATGGAAAGAAACGGAGAATTGTCAGTAAGGACTGAAGAACAAGTACAGGTAGAGTGTATTAACAGTTCTGCTACAGCAGAACAAGAATGTAATACAAGGTATGTCGCAGAAGACAGTGAGCAGCATAACAAAGTAAGTACAGAGAATGAGATAATTAACCATACTGAAGAGATGCGTCTATTAAATGAGGCAGGTACATTAACTGGAACAGACACTGAGGTAGATACTACAGTGGAAGTTGATAACGCAACTCAAGAATGTCAGAATTCAGAAACAAATGAAATAGGAGGAACAGCCAGAGGAAAGAGACATCGAAAATTACCTAAAGTTCCTGTCAGAAGATCAGACCGTGCACGTAAACCGCCAGATAGGTTTGATCAGTATGTTATGTATGGGATGGAGAATAGACCATATGATGCGAGATTTAAAGCTCTAGATTCCATGATGTCATCTGGTATTTTGGCAGCTGGATATAACTGGCTAGGAGAGTTATTAATGCTATTATGCAGTAGATTGTGTTATCATATTTTTAAAACATGTTTTAAATACTTAGATTTGATATATATGTCTTGATTGTCCCTGTTGGTATGTATAATCATGAGTATAACAACAAGTATCAGCGTGGACGCTTCTTTGAAGGAGGGGAGAAGAAGTTAATAGTTATTATTATTTGACAGGAAGAGTGGATGCACCAGCCGAGATACCTTTTAGAAACTATAGTTAAATGTATATCTATATTTTGTGCTATTATTCATCATGATCATCAATATGTAAATATGTGTTTTTTTGTTTTTCCCCCTTTTTTTTGAATTATATAAACATGAGGGTAACACTTCAGTTTAGTTACAGATTTTTATCACCATTTAAGCTTCCTAGTCTGTAGGTAGAGCTGCTAGTAGGAAGTTGGTCGTAGATAAAGGAACAATACAAGAAATAGCTTGTGTTTAGGATTTAGACATGTTAATGACTTGATCTATTTATTTTTTTTGAGGTGACATTTTACGACATCATGACAATGACGGGACGTCATTTTGCGAAGAGGGGAAGTGTGTAACCGGGTCATGTTTTTCATTATTTCAATATTGCTGTCTTTTAATATCTTATATCTTACATTTTGGTGTTGTCATACCTATTGTGTAATGGAATTGTTGTGCTGATTGGATTATCTCCCTTTCTTTGAACACTGGTCAGTAGAGTGGGCAATCAGGTATGACATGTTCCCGCCTTTACCTGGATGATTGGTCATGTGACTTTCACTTTTTTCTTCTCTCTGGTCACATCTAGTCAACAGGTTGTTTGAGGCAGACATGCGGTGAACATTTTCCTGTCTATTTTAATAATGATTCTAGTGGTCTTCTGAGAGGTTAGTTGTTTGTCATTATACTTTATATATGTTTGAGGAGGACACAAATAAGTTATGCTTCATTTGTAAATTATTATTTAAGAGCTTATTTAAATCAACTTGTGCACCGGATTGTACATGCAGAATTTTAGATGGTTCCTTGTCTCTTTGTCTTTTGGTAAATGGGATATTATTTATTGAATCACTATCTATGCTATCTTATTTGTACACTGTTGCCTAACCTTGCAGTTAACCAGAATAACCACCAGTCACTGAGGCAGTGTGTGTGTCAGAGTCAGTTCAAAGGTCCGGTCCACAATCGGTATGTACTGCTGTGGGTTGATTGTAAATTGTATTGTAAATTGTATTGTAACTTGTATTGCTTATGTACTGGTGTGAATTGTAATTGTTCGTATTTGTTTAATATGTGTTAATTATATATTGTTTCTAAAACGGTGAGCCTGGCCGCTGATCACAACGTTTACACTAAATAAATTATATACTGTTTTAGATGTTTTCATAATTCAGCTATGAAATGTATATGGTTGTTAACTCATTCCCCATTTGTTTACAGGGCTTGTGTTGACTGCAACATAAAGATGAGCCTCTAAACCGACTGGTCTTGTTTTTTCTATTCGCCCCCTTAGCTGTTACCCGTAGCTGGGTCCAGTGACGCTAGGCAACAAGTCTGTGTATTGCCGAAGTTCACCTGGTCACATAGGGACAACTTGATTCTCCAGCAAGACAACCCAAATCACCGAGCACGACACACACACATCAATAATGTGAAAGTCGCTGACTTTAACACTCACGCAGCTCCTCACCGCGTGGGTTCGAATCCCGGCAGGGTCATTCAGATTTTCATTTCAGCTGGCTTGCGGTAGGTCGGTGGTTCTTCCCGGATGCCTTCGTGCATTCGGGGTCTTCCTCCACCTGTAATTAGCTGGACGTCGCTATATGACTGAAATACCGTCAAAGCGACGGTAAACTCAAATAGTCAAGTCATCAAAGTTTATCTTGACTGACATTGTCATTTTGCAAATATTGCTATTCTCTTCTGGGAATACCGTGTCCATGACATCTTAGAAGAAAATAAATAATGACGATGGCAGTTATCAATAGTTATAATTGCCCGTGAAATCACGTTACAGTCTTAATCTTACATATAGTTATGCTTATACCCTTTTCGTAAGGAGATCCTAAATGGAGGTCAAGCCTAAATTCGAAAGTCTTCGAAGAAAAATTCCGTCCACCCGGGGCTTTGTGAAGTATACCACTCGACCAGTTTACAGTAATTAGCGATTAGTTGCACAGTTTGCTCATTGCAGACACGCTAAACAGCCATGATACTGTAACCCATTGGTTAAGTCATTTCAGTTTTCCATTTGACCAAACTAATTATACTTACCTTTTAATTAAAAAACCATTCTGTCGTATTCTAACACTATTAATCCTTTCATTGTGCCTTATAAATGTCATTTAATAACATCCATTTTATTTTTTTCACTTTCATCCCTGTGTTATTAAGCACGACTTTTATGTCTGCATTGATATCTGCATTTTTTACAATGGCGGCCATGTTTATTTTTCTGAGAAACGAGCAGTGATATGGTGTAAGTTATATTTTCATTGAAAGATGTTAATGTCTATTTATTTTCAGAATTTAGGAGTAAAATAAATAGTAAATTTGATATTTGTAATTAAGGCATGTTAAGCTAAGCTTTGAGATACATTGTCAATGCTTCCGAGAACTACTTTTTGTCTCGTTAACATATATGAGTGTATAATTTGTTAGGCATCTATCATTGAAGATTTATTGTTTTATAAATGAATTTATCTCACAGTTCAGACTTATTTGATATTGCTGAATGTATACTTGATCTAGATGTCAAATTAAGAGCTTTTTATCTGTTATAACCTGTTAAACTGTATATTTTTGTATATGCAGAGTTGCTTCCCTTGAAGCTGGCAAAATGCTCGCGAATTTTGAAGGTTGACAGCCTCTTGCCAGCATCCCAATCCTATATAAAATGCGCGCGAATCAGCTGCAGCTGTCAGTCACATCAGTCGAAATATTATACTGCCCATTGTACGCTAAGGCGGCAAATTTGAATTCACATACAAACACTAGACTTTAGTAATTAATTTCTTTGGCAATATTTAAACTAAATTAAGACAATATACTGGCTCTTTCCGGCTGATCCTGTAAAATTAAATTCTAAGTCTAGATCTCCTGCAGTACATATAAAAGGATTTTGCATTATGATAAAAATAAAATCATAATTATTATGACAATCTGTCAACAGATGTGTATATAAATATGAGATGTACGAAAGAAATTGAATAACAAAATCAATATATAAACTGCAGCAGATCGTTGTCATCTTATTATTCCCCCAATATAACGGCATCCTGACACAATTGTAGACAGAGGTTGTTTACAATACACTGGTGTTTTATTACTGATCAATAACAGGCAAAGAATGTATGACGTGCCTGAGACAAAATGATGGTAGGAAGAAAATATGAATAAAGACATGCTTAATTATTGCATTATATAAACATATCAATATCTTTATTTTCAAATTTAATTATGGAAAATCAATAATAGTTTAATTATAAAGCAATTACAGGTAAAATATTAGAACTCAATGAATCAGATGAACTATCCGGATTTCTTCAATATTGCATGATATCAATGATAAACATGCTTTTTTTCATTCAAGTATTCAATTGTTTTATTTTTATTTTCATTACTTTAAATTTTCATTTAAAAAATAGAATACAAAGATCTATTTGTCTATTTGTGTAGAGGCCAACACTAGCTGTTATCAACCTATTGTGTATCACCCGACAACCTGTCACAGCGAGTTGATTTGATGATGATCCAATCAAGGAGCCAAGTTGGAAGAAACCAAGAGTACTGTGCGAGCACCTACATCCCAATAAAACAACAAGAATTGAATAAATGGATTATCATGATAATGTGATATGCTTTCACTCATCTTCTAACGGTACCGTGGTCCACTGGTGATGACTATGGATTCGAGTGTTGTTGGTTCGAAACCCTTGGGAGTAAGGATTGTCAGGCACAAAGTACTGGTCCAACCCAGGAACCGTCGAGAGGGATTAGAATAACTGGTGAGTACTTGTTTCCCAATCGACGAAAAATAGACAAGTGAAGCTCAGATTTTTTATTTATTTTTTAAGAAGGGAAAATTATAATTTAAGGATTAGTCCGTAATCTTTACAATAAAGAAGTGATTTCCATAAGCTTACTACTATTACCATTTACGTATGGCTGCTTAAATGAGTAAAATAATTAGGGATGAAATAAAAGGAAGATCGGCCATACAATTGACAACATACCGCTTCGAAATCCAGGTTATCACGTCCACCGTACACAACATAGCGAGTTTTCGGTTTGGAACTAAGCAGGGCATCAACAAACGCGTCCACTACTGGCATTGTTGACTGTTGTTTACCAATGTTGTCTATGGTTTTTGAAACATTTCTTTTAAAATAGTCCTTTCCGTAGGTTTTTCTAACATCATCAGAGGCTTCCTTCCACATCATATCAGCGTCCTTAACAAATCGTTCACGCTGTCAAAACAGATATCAGTGTTGCTAATGAAAGATGAGCAAATGGTACATTCTTAGAATTTGCTTAATCAAGTAGAGAGACAAAAAGAGGGAGAGTTGGTATTTCGTTATGCTCGTAACACTCCGTACAACATAGTAATTCAAGAGGTACATGTATAGCATTACAATTCCGATTTGCTACAGAGTTTTGAAATCTGTCGACGGTTTCTGAAATAGACCAGTACTTTGCGCCTGGGAGGGTCAATAAAATTCCTTGCTCCAAACGGGGTTCGAACCCATAACCTTTAGATCCGCAGTCGGATACGTTACCACCGGACCACGTCGCCTTTTATTTAGAAATATTCAAAAATTCAACACTTGGATTTACTCTGGATCTTTCTATGTGGTTGGAACACTGTCATATGGGCGGGCGCGGCATATCAAAGAAGCTAAGCATGGGGTATAGCTCCCTTGCTTGGCACTCAACATATTAGGGTAGTTTCAGAACTAGTTGCATAAAACAGATATAACACTAACGCAACAGAAGCACCAACAGCCTGAAAAATCCATAAAAAAAAACATAAGAATTTTACCATTATAATTTGTAAAGCACAATACTTTTTAAAGTCAACCAAAATTACGCATACCGCAAGGACGAGGTGTCTTACTTGTTCTGGGGAAAAGATAGCTGTCGCTAAACCAAAGGCACCGGGTTCCACAATCGCCACCTTGACACCAAACTTGACCATCTCCAGTCTTAGTATGTCCGACATCACCTCAATGCCATACTTTGTCACGTGATAGGCTGCAGCACCTGGCCAGGGAAACCTTCCTCTAACGCTGGAAATATTGACGACTCTTCCTTAAATGTAATATAAAAATACAATTATTTATATGTTACCCGTTAAAAGGATAGAAATCGAGTTCATAATTCAAAATAGGAATTTAATATATTGTTCTTTTATCCTTATCGTTTCAAGTCTCAGTCTAGCGGGAAAAGAAATGAAATATTTCTTCCGTCCTTCTCGACGGTCCTCGGGCAACATTGGTCATGAGGGTCACGCAAGACAATATACCTGTCTGCCTGACATGATCCAAAATAAAACTGCAGACTTGACCGATAAAGGGATTGGTAATTAGTCTTGGAACGGATGTTTCTTCATCTAAATTGCAGAAAAATAAAATTTGTTTTCAAGTACCAGAAATGGATCATCTGCAATATCTTAAAGGCCCATTATATTATGATTACACAATTTCCATGAAAAAGAAAAGGTATAAAACGTTGACTTATTGTAAACTAACGCAAATGGTACATTATATGCAAATATCTGCTGTAAAATAACAGTTAAACGCATGAAAATGTTGACCAAATTACGCAAATTAGTTTTTGGGATTGATGTCAAAATACTCTCATTGTTTACATTTTGCATTGGCGAGTATTACCGAAGACGTTCTATAATCGGAAATAATTTGAATTGAAAAAAAAAACATCGCCGAATCAAAATGTGTTTATCTGCTACGTCATCAATTTATGTACTCACGATTAGTTAACGGAGATATACGGAAGGTCTATGGAAAACGCCAGAGAATTGCCGAGACATGGGAATATGCAAATCTGGTATTTTTGTAAACAACTAAATTATATTAGGTAAATTTATGCATTGTAGTAATGTTGTCGTCGAAGAGTAAGTCAATATTGCATCTCTTAGCAAATCTGTTACATATATTTTACTTTTCTGTGCGAAGAATTTACACTTTTGGATGAATATTTGGCCTTTAAGGATTGATATTTGTAACAATGGAAGATGGACGTTGCCTATATTGGACGCCATATTCAAAACTTTTCTTCATAATTTTCGTTGCTCATATCACATAGCTCATGTCTCTGGAACACGTGTGTCACCTGCTGAAGCATGACGGTAAAAGTGTGAGGGACGGACAGACGGAAACGTGATCCCTATGTGTCACCTCTGCTTACAACAGGTGACACATAAATAAATTCACTCCCTCTTCACGCTGAGCACCTTGCTTAAACAACGCACCCCCATTTCTATTGCAATCAGCGGATGCAACAAGATGTCGGACAAAATATTCAATAATTTTAAAGTAGGAACTAAGAACAATATAAGTTTACCTGCTGTTTTCCTAATCATGTACAAGAATGTTCGTATGACCCTGATTGCGCCATTGAGGTTGACCTCATGAGCTTTCCGGTAGAGGTTTAGAGTCACGAGCTCAACATCCCCACGTACAGAGATCCCGGCATTGTTAACAATGCCCCACAGTCCTGTGATAAAATATACTGATTTTTTGAGAGGCGCAGACGTATTCAGTGTATACGGATGTCCTAACTTTGCGACATGTTCCTCGATATGGTGTCCGATTTGTTGCGACTTAATACGAAGGATATAACATATTATATACTACATGCGCATATTCAGCCATTTACCTCAGATGGGGTCCAACAATGTTGGCCAACTTATGAAATTTCACCATACGTAGGAGGGGAGGGGAGAGGGGTGTCCGTTCCTCCGTCCATATTTCCGCTTCTTCATATACGATTTTTAAAGGGGGTCCACCGGTTTTTCAAGGGGGTAGGTTCTTATCTTCTTTATTCTTATCAAATACTCATGACCCCCAGCCCCTCCCCTCTGGATCCGCGCCTGTACTACTTCAATAGACTTTAAATGTCGATCAAATGAAACAATACTTTTGTAGGTAAATATATTAAAGGACAGATCATCTCACCCGAAACTGGCAGATTTTGACAGACATAGTTCATGAGCTTGTTGGACGCTTTCATCATGGTTACATCTAGGGGGACTATATGCAAGCGGTTGGACGATCCTTCCTTCAACTTCCGGGCACCTGTTCCTTCCGGATGTAAACAACCAGCAAAGACGGTGAATCCTAGTTCGTCAAGTCTGCAGGCTGCATCATGGCCGAAACCTGCATTTAAACATATTAATTTTTTTCTTAAGAAATGTGTCCATCAAGTATACTGAAATACGCCATAAAGAAAAACGGCGATAGCAAGCAAAGCAATTATATCCATTTCAAGTCTACCAGTCTACTGTATTGAATAACTAAAATTAGAAATGTAACAAATCATGGTTTCAGAAGTCCACATGCAAATATTATATGCATTTTTTTTATCCCTTTCTACAAACATGGTGTAGATCATTGAGTGTTTATGTTTATTATCATTCTGATGATATAAGACTTTATCTAACATACTAATCTTTGATTAGCGGGCGTGTTGCAGAAGATGGTAAAATCTTTAATATTTGCTACTTTTTGGTCAATAACATCGTCGAATACCCACGGCCGATCGACAGATCATCTATAGGCCGTGGGATATTACGGCTAATTTGTTCGTTTTAGGGTGTGTCAAATTGCACCATTTCCATTGGTCGCATCAAGTTTTTAAAACCAATCATAAAGGCAGTTGTATACAGCTGCCGGACGCAGTCATTTATTTTATTGTTTACATGATTTTCAAGCCTCTGCGCCGATGAGTGTTGCATTTAAAAGTCGCGTTTTTATTGGTCGATAATTTAATCAATAACTACTGTATTTACGACGGTTTGCTTGCCTATTTCTCCACGGCATGATGTCATGTGTGAAATGGAATAAGTCAGCCGGGGATATTCGATGATGGTCAATGACAGAATGCGAGAGTCGTGAGAGAGGATGGAGTTGGCTCCGGTGGTTGAAATTGACTTTTAAATAGTTAACTTTCGATACTTACATACAAAATATAAGAAAATTTATTTAGGAAATACTTTATGTAATTCGATGCATGTCATATGTATAAATTGTTCTCTTTTATGGTTTGGTCTCCCATACGCGACACACAGCCCGCTTATTGAAGCAAAATAAAAAGGATATTAAGGTCAATTGGTCATTGTGCGACTAACATATGTCGACAATTTGGTAGAATCTAATGAATTCACAGCGAATGCACAGCATGTTGCTAGCACACTGAACGAATGAGGCGCGCATGCACAGCGCGATCAACGCACAGCCAGCAAATGGCTGCGGCGAACCCCGAATTCAACATTTGGCGACCAACGTTGGCTGAGATTGTATGTGCTCCGAGATCATGTTTTCGCTTGTTCTCTGGACTGCTTCTTCTCTGGACCCGTTTTGGCGAAGGTGAGGGTATGTCATGGTACCGATTACTCAAAACAGGTGAGAAATGTATGTAAGCGGCCAGGTACTCAGTCGGTAGAGCATTTGTCCTATAAGCGAAGGCCTGATCAGTAAGAGTCCCGGTCAGGCTACACATTTTTCACATCCTTATTGAACAAAATAAAAAGGATAATAAAGTAGTTTGGGTTATTGTCACTACATTTGTCGCAATTTGTAGAAAAGAATCAAGTGAATAAAAGCTTGTTACTAGCACACTGAACGAATGAGCCGCATGCATCGATTCGCGAAAACGCACAACCAGAAAATGCGGCGAACGAATTCAACATTTCGACAACGTTGGCTGAGACTGCAATATGTTCGAATAATGTTTTCGCTTGTTTATGGACCGTTTGCAAGTAGGGTAGTTTTATTGGACACAATTTCACTAAATTGTAAAATGTGTCGTAAGGGAGGGTAACTTAGCGATAGAGCATTTGCCGTAACGAAGGTTACTGGTATCATAATGAATTGCCCTTGTCAGCAGTGCATATTTTTAGGACTCTGGTACTGCATTGTATATAAAAATATTTTATATAGTCTTCACAATACCTCCCATAATCTTGGTGTTTACATGTTTGCTAACGTTTCGAACTAAATAATATTTTTAACCTGTTTTATATGTTGCAATTGACCGAATATCTTATTTAAAGATATTTCTTGTTTCTTTTTTTTTCTTCATATTTTACTCTTCTGTCTTAACCAATCTTAAATTCCCTTGTAAACTTTTTTTCTTTTTTCCTCTCTTTCAATGTCTCTTTCTTAAAATAAAAGCCACGGTCACTTTTTCCCATCTTTTACACTATTTCCCTTTTTTAAAGTCTCTTGCATTATTTTTCTTTGTCTTAGCCATTATTCCTACCTTAACGTTTTCACTAATTATAAATCTAGCATTCTCTCATGTCAGGAAACTGCACGTGTGTCGAATAAGCGTGGCTAGTTCGAGGATAGATAGTGAGGTAGAGACTTTGAAAGAGGGGGAAGAATAAATGGTACCACGGTAAAGGCCAGGTTGAATTCGAACTTTATATAGGGAAGGTCTACACTGTGCAGAAAATTACTTGAGCCTTTATTTCCCATAATCTACACTTTATATGCCTATTTATAATGACTTTCGACCGGGAATCATATTGGTTCTATATTTAGATTTGTTTTGTCTCTTAATAGAAATAATTGTATATCTTTGAACACTTATATTTCGTTGAATTATGTTTTATACATAGTTAATATACCGTCTAGAAGCTCAACAAAATACAAATAGCTAATAGAGCTTATTTTAGTATTTATTTGTTTCCAACAAAATCTAATCGTTTTAACAAAGAGCCCAAGGATAATTTTATTGGTGTTATAAATCCCTAAACAATAAGGCTCCAAGTGGCGCAGTGGTATCGACTTCGTCTACCACTATTTCAGTATCACTCCTCGTGAGTTCAAATCTCAGAAGTGTATAACAAAATATGATAAAAGAGAAAAAAATGTATAATTTATTATATCAACTTAAAAAGATTTATGATTATTATTTATCTTTATTTAATAATAGGGTTCATTTATTTGTTTTGAATGCCACTTAAAGGACGGTAACTTATTAGGTTTTAAAAAAATCATGGAATGATCACTGATATACAGTACACGTCAGCAATGCCACTTCATGATTAAGTTACACAGCAGATTGGTTAAGTCTCGAACGGCGTTATTAAATAAGCTTCAGCCCGCCAAACACTCTTGAAATCACATGAGACACACGTACACAACTCTAGTGCCTTCAGAGCTTTAATATTTAATGTCGTCATGCTACGGTTTACCGTCGCTATGGCAGCATTTATATAGAGACACGTGGACGATACCGAGGGCACAGAGACATCCAGATAGAACCACCGATCTGTCGAGATAGAACCACCGGTCTGTCGCGTAACCCGGTCGAGATTCGAACCAACAGCGGGGAGGGGCTTCAGCGACTTTAACCACTCGGCCAGAAAAAAAGTATATCAAAACAAGAGAGAGAGAGAGAGAGAGAATTATGAGGTGGTTGTCACTAGAAAATTCCCATGTATACTCACCTGTATCACAGCCTGTAACCAACACTCCTTTACCATTCGCGATAAGATGGCCCGGCAATTTTCGACGTAGACATTGAAAACCGATGTAAAGTAGGGCAAAACATAACGTGTATATCCACAAAGATCCAATTGTTTTTAAAACAAATTCAAAAAGTATAACAAGCACACATAAAATTATAACAGCACCGTGTTCAAAAACGAAATTAAGAAAGGTCATCTTAAGCTATGTTGCAATTTAAATATCTCAAATAAAGTAATGTTAACACGTACGTTCATTTAGCGAAGCCCTAGTTTACACGTTACATGTAGTATACACATCAAATTATGTAATGCTAAATATCGATATGCGTGTATGTGCATATGGTGTCATACACTTCTTCTGTGTAACCAACGCGGCTGTTATTAGTATCTACCGCACCGACTGTAATTTGGGACAACATTGAAGTCGCTGAACCACCAAACCAGAATATATCAGAACATAAACAAATCAAGAGCAGTTGTAAAATACGGAATCCTATTAGGGGCATATCCAGCTTGTCCTATCCATTTTCAGACTAGACTACGAGATTCTCGTAGTTTTTTTCCAACATTCCACTAGTTGTTCTTATTTACATTGTAAAATCATTTGAAAATCGAATAAAAAAATAATAATAAGATTGGAAATTAACTTTCTAACATTTTTTTTCAGCTTAAGTCTGTACATGTGGGAACAAAGCTCGCATTTGATTTATTTATCCCATGTAAGTTTTTTTTCCATTGATTTCTTTATATTTTTTTCTTCTAAATAACATAGCCTTAACGGGAAAGCGAAGTGAAAACGCAAACAAGCGAAGGCAGGCTTCCGATTTTTAACGGTTTGTCGGAAAGGCTGGTATTCGGAAGAAAAAACAACAACAACAAACTGTCTCCAGAGGGATGGATACTGTGAATGTATTAAAAATTGGACATATGCTTCACTCCATGTTTTAGGTGAAATAACAACGTTCATATAAACGCCTTTTCGCGATATACATGGTGTACATATGTTTAAATGTTCTCCATAAGCTGTTATGCATGTAAATAAACAGTTGTTAAAATCATCGTCGAATACCCACCGCCGATCGATAGATCATCAATAGGCCGTGGGTAATTACGGTTGAATTTGGTCGTTTTAGGTAGCGTCAAATCACGCCATTTCATTGGTCGCATCACTTTGTAAAACCAATCAAAAGGGTCGTTTTTTATACAGCTTCCGGCCGCAGTCATTTTTTTAATTATGACTTTCAAGCCTTCATGCCGAAGAATGTTGCATTTAAAAGTCGCGTTTTTATTGGTCGATATATTTATCAATAACCACTGTTTTACGACGGTTTGTCTGCCTATTTCCCCACGGCATGATATCATGTAGTGAAGCGGAATAAGTCAGCCGGGGGTATTCGATGATGGTTAAAATAAGCATACGTGATACTCCAATATGTAATTTATTTAATGATAGGGGACAATAAGTGAAAAGTTGCTTAAAAGTAGGGGTAGGTGGGACAGGTATTACAACAAGCAGTGTTATATATCAAAATGTTTGCCACAATTTGTAGTTTATGAAACTGCTGTCATAAACTCCATAAGTGGTGGCGATCCGAGAAATCCAAGACTCGCAGGCTGATCTGGTTTTATGCTGTTCGCATAGGTCTTTTCATGGTTTCCTCTATGAGGGAAAGGGATAATAAAGTAAGAAGGTTATATATTATCCAACATAGGTCAAAATGGATATATGATGATAGGATAAACTGTTCTTTAGTGTAAAAATTAAAGTTCTTATGCACATTCATAATCTTAAGAAAATATACGCATTTAAATATTCTGGGTAAAAAATATTGTATATAATAATGTAATATTTAAGATTAAATATAACATGTTGGTGTAGAATTAGTTAATTCATATGAATTATTGGTAAGTATGTATATAGTATATTAGTATGTAAATGTATTAAACATAGGTCAATTTTTTTGTCAGGAAATAAATACATACTATATATAAGATAAGGCTATGCTATTTTCAATCAGTGCACAATGCATAAAATACTTAAAAAGTTTTTAGGATGATTTCTTTTACTATAGACTTTTCAAACAGGTCCCTTTAGTGGCACAAAATAGATTATCTTTAAAAGTAAAAAAAAAAATGAATTATAATATTTAATGTTGGTATTTAATGTGTCAAAACAATGAAAACAATTTCTTATACTAAGACAAAATAAACTGAATCCCCCAGCTGTCTTTTGTTGGACGAATCATGCAAAGTTCTACAAAGGCAGTAGCGAGGCAGGAAAGTAAATGCAAAATAATGTTAGTTTATGATACAGTGTCGAAACATTTTTGGCTGTGTGAAGTTGGCTCGACATACGACATACAACATACGACATTCAACTCTCACTATTCACGACATTGGACATTCAGATTTTGAATGTCGCGGCACGACATTCACGACATTGGAAATTCAGATTTTGAATGTCGCACGCGACATTCACGACATTGGACATTCAGATTTTGAATGTCGCAGCACGACATTCACGACATTGGACATTCAGATTTTGAATGTCGCGACGACATTCACTACATTTTCCCTTCATTTTTTATTCAGATTTTGAATGTCG
>CM037777.1:92954288-93004288 GCA_021229015.1 Solen grandis
TTGATTTAATAGTTTACTTCTCATTCCCATCAATACCTTTTTCATCTTTCTCCTTTGACCTTTCTGCACTATCTCATCCTGTCCCTAACATCCCAATCTCTCTTTCTTTTACAGATTGCAGCTTATCTTTATTGTTTCTTGTTTAGGTGTTAGGATTGTTTGGGTAAAAGTAGGTTGGGGCAGACTGTACAGAGCTACTAGGGCCAGGCATAGTTGGTTTAGAGGTAAGCTTGAGTCTGCAGAGAGCCCCGCTGTCTCTCCGGTGTGCGTCTGAGGCATCCATGTGATATGATCCCATGCACACTTCTCTTCCCATGGTCTCCAAGGAGATTTCAGTAGATTTAGGGAGACCTCCTTGGGTTTCATTCCTGCAGCTTGCCAGTTCATGGCTCCTTAACTGAACAATGACCTCATTATTGGTTGTATTATTTATGTCATAGAAAGTTTCAAGTCATCATTAACATCATCAGAAAAACACATTTATTTTTTGGCTAGGGGAAACCACCTGTAAAGGGTGGCAAATTTGAATCATTTTTAATTTCTTTGTTTAGACTGGTCTGTGAAGTCTGGCATTGTTCTGAACTGACTTCATCAATGTCCTGTGAAGTAGATTTTAAATTTTTTGTTTATATTTTTTCTCTTGAATTTGGTTTTTGGAAAGAAAAAAAAAACTGCTGAAAATGTGTGCCCTTCTCAAAGTCTGAAAATGCAGCACTCTAGTATTAAAGTATACTTAAAAACTTTATTTTTCTAAAGTAACTAGATTAAATAAATTTAGATAATAAATATTTCGAGGGGTGGGAGCAAAATTAGGCCGGCAAATTTTGCTTTCACACCTTGAAATTTGGTATAAATGAAGGAGGACGTTTGGTAATATTTTTGTATGTCCTTCAGTTTGAAGGTAGGATTTTTATTTTTTTAGTAGGCACAATTTTCAAATTTTGGTTGTAGGTGAATGGTACTTTGGACTTTGGTGATGCTACCAGAGCTAGTTGCCAGACTGAACAGTTATTTCTCAGCACTTTCCTTTGATTAGGGAAGACCTGGTTACTTTTAAGCACTGTTGTTTGATAAGTGAAGACCTGGTTACATATTGGCACTTCCCTTTGGTAAGGGAAGACGTGGTCACTTCTAAGCACTGCTGTTTAAGTAGGGAAGTAGGGAAGACCTGGTTACTTATCGGCACTTCCCTTTGGTTGGGAAGACCTGGTCACTTCTAAGCACTACTGTTTGGTTAGGAAGACCTGGTTATTATCGGCACTTCCTTTGTTAAGGAAGTGGTCACTTCTAAGATATTGTTTGATACCTTTTTTGAGGCACTGATTGTACCTATATGGAACATAACAAGAATCCTTGGTGACCACCTTTAAAGGAGTCATGTTATCTTGTTGACTGCAGGAATGAAATTCAGGGATGACTATTTCCCTGGCTCTGTTGGAGTCACCTTGGAGATTGTGAGGAGAAGGGTTGTGTTTTGGGGTTGTCATCACCAGGGTCAACCTCAGACCTCACAAGGAGAGGCAGTAAAGAGAGTGTGGAGGGTGCTCTCAGAGGACCAAGCCCCTCACACCACTTTTAAGTCCTTGTTGGTTCCTGGAAGCCAGTCTTCAGTCTGGGGTGGGTTCATGGGGTGGTCATATTGTTTTTCCTTGTAGGTCCACCATGGAAGACGGAGGAGAACCTGTATCTTTTTCCTTGTAGGTCCCCCATGGAAGACATCCATTGTCCATATCTTGTTGTCCTTTCGTTTTCTCATTGGCCAGGTCTATATCTTGTTGTCCTTTCTCTTTCTCATTGTCCATATCTTGTTGTCTTTTCGTTTTCTGCACTATCTCATCACATTCTGAATGTTGTGTCCCCAAAAACATCTCTATTTTTCTTTCTTTTACAGATTGCAGCTTATCTTTATTGTTTCTTATTTAGGTATTAGGATTGTTTGGTTGGGGCAGACTGTACAGAGCTACTACGACCAGGCATAGTTGGTGTAGAGGTAAGCTTGAGTCTGAAGAGAGCCCCGCTGTCTCTGCGGTGTGCGTCTGAGGCATCCATGTAATTATGATCATATGCACTTCTCTTCCCATGGTCTCCAAGGAGATTTCAGTAGATTCAGGGAGACCTTCTTGGGTTTCATTCCTGCAGCTGGCCAGTATATGACTCCTTGGATCTTTGGTGATTTAGCATAACAATTCAAAATCGGAAAATTACAAGATCATGAAAGTTATTAATATTTAAAATTAACTGAACAATGGCCTTATCATTGGTTGTATAATTTATGTCATAGAACGTTTCATGTCATCATTAACATTATAAAAAAACACTGTTTTTGGCTAGGGGAAACAACCTGTAAATGATTGCAAATT
Source organism: Solen grandis (assembly GCA_021229015.1). Lineage (NCBI taxonomy): Eukaryota > Metazoa > Mollusca > Bivalvia > Adapedonta > Solenidae > Solen > Solen grandis. The sequence continues at coordinate 92,956,649 of CM037777.1, forward strand.
TGAATCATTTTTCCGAAATTCCAAATTCTTGCTATAGTTTAGACTGTTCTGTGAAGTCTGGCATTGTTCTGAACTGACTACGTTTATGTCCTGTGGTACAGAGGTAATTTAGTGTAGTTAGCAAGTTTCTCAATTGTGAAGTAGATTTTTAATTTTTTGTGTACATTTTTTCTCTTAAATTGGTTTTTGGAAAGAAAAAAAAAATTGCAGAAAATGTGTGCCCTGCTCAAGATAGTCTGATATTGCAGCATTCTAGGATTAAAGTATACTTAAAAACTTCTTTTTTTTTTAAAGTAACTAGATTAAATTAAATAAATTTAGATAATAAATATTTCGAGGGGTGAAAACAAATGTTGCCAGCCTATTTTGCTTCAGGGGTGAGAGCAAACAGGCCGGCAACTTTGCTTTCACACCTTGAAATGTGGTTTAAATGAGGAGGACGTTTAGTAATATTTTTGTATGTACTTCAGGCTGACTGTAGGATTTTTATTTTTTTTAGCAGGCACAATTTTCAAATTTTGGTTGTAGGTGAATGGTACTTTGGACTTTGTAGATGGTACCAGAGCTTGTTGCCAGACTGAATGGTCACTTCTAAGCACTATTGTTTGAGTAGCGAAGACCTGGTTACTTATTGGCACTTCCCTTTGGTAAGGGAAGACCTGGTCACTTCTAAGCACTATTGTTTGAGTAGGGAAGACCTGGTCACTGATTGGCACTTCCCTTTGGTAAGGGAAAACCTGGTCACTTCTAAGCACTATTGTTTAAGTAGGGAAGACCTTGTCACTTATTGGCACTTCCCTTTGGTAAGGGAAGACCTGGTCACTTCTAAGCACTATTGTTTGAGTAGGGAAGACCTGGTTACTTATTGGCACTTCCCTTTGGTAAGGGAAGACCTGGTCACTTCTAAGCACTATTGTTTGAGTAGGGAAGACCTGGTTACTTATTGGCACTTCCCTTTGGTTAGGGAAGACCTGGTCACTTCTAAGCACTATTGTTTGAGTAGGGAAGTCCTGGTCACTTATTGGCACTTCCCTTTGGTTAGGGAAGACCTGGTCACTTCTAAGCACTTTTGTATGAGTAGGGAAGACCTGGTTACTTATTGGCACTTCCCTTTGGTTAGGGAAGACCTGGTCACTTCTAAGCACTATTGTTTGATAAGGGAAAGCCTGGTTTTTTATCGGCACTGTCCTTTGTTTAAGGAAGACCTGATTTGGTTACTTATTGGCACTTTCCCTGTAGGAACCAAGGAATCCTTGGTGACCACCTTTAACGGACTCATGTTATCTTGTTATCTGCAGGAATAAAATTCAAGGATGACCATTTTCCTGGCTCTGTTGGAGTCACCTTGGAGATTGTGAGGAGAAGGGTTGTGTTTGGGGTTGTCATCACCAGGGTCAACCTCAGACCTCACAAGGAGAGGCAGTATAGAGAGTGCGGAGGGTGCTCTCAGAGGACCAAGCCCCTCACACCACTTTTAAGTCCTTGTTGGTTCCTGGAAGCCAGTCTTCAGTCTGGGTGGGTTCATGGGGTGGTCATATTGTTTTTCCTTGTAGGTCCACCGAACCTGTATCTTTTTCCTTGTAGGTCCCCCATGGAAGACATCCATTGTTCTTTCGTTTTCTCATTGGCCAGGTCTATATCTTGTTGTCCTTTCTCATTGTCCATATCTTGTTGTCCTTTCGTTTTCTGCACTATCTCATCATATTCTGAATGTTGTGTCCCCAAAAACATCTCTATTTTTCTTTCTTTTACAGATTGCAGCTTATCTTTATTGTTTCTTATTTAGGTATTAGGATTGTTTGGGTAAAAGTAGGTTGGGGCAGACTGTACAGAGCTACTAGGGCCAGGCATAGTTGGTTTAGAGGTAAGCTTGAGTCTGCAGAGAGCCCCGCTGTCTCTCTGGTGTACGTCTGAGGCATCCATGTGATATGATCCCATGCACACTTCTCTTCCCATGGTCTCCAAGGAGATTTCAGTAGATTTAGGTAGACCTCCTTGGGTTTCATTCCTGCAGCTTGCCAGTTCATGGCTCCTTAACTGAACAATGACCTCATTATTGGTTGTATTATTTATGTCATAGAAAGTTTCAAGTCATCATTAACATCATCAGAAAAACACATTTATTTTTTGGCTAGGGGAAACCACCTGTAAAGGGTGGCAAATTTGAATCATTTTTCCCTTATTCCCTTAATTTCTTTCCAAAATCTTGCCATTGTTTAGACTGGTCTGTGAAGTCTGGCATTGTTCTGAACTGACTTCATCAATGTCCTGTGAAGTAGATTTTAATTTTTTTGTTTATATTTTTTCTCTTGAATTTGGTTTTTGGAAAGAAAAAAAAAAAACTGCTGAAAATGTGTGCCCTTCTCAAAGTCTGAAAATGCAGCACTCTAGTATTAAAGTATACTTAAAAACTTTATTTTTCTAAAGTAACTAGATTAAATAAATTTAGATAATAAATATTTCGAGGGGTGGGAGCAAAATTAGGCCGGCAAATTTTGCTTTCACACCTTGAAATTTGGTATAAATGAAGGAGGACGTTTGGTAATATTTTTGTATGTCCTTCAGTTTGAAGGTAGGATTTTTATTTTTTTAGTAGGCACAATTTTCAAATTTTGGTTGTAGGTGAATGGTACTTTGGACTTTGGTGATGCTACCAGAGCTAGTTGCCAGACTGAACAGTTATTTCTCAGCACTTTCCTTTGATTAGGGAAGACCTTTTAAGCATTTGACCTGGTTACTTATTGGCACTTCCCTTTGGTTAGGGAAGACCTCGTCACTTCTAAGCACTTTTGTTTAAAGGGAAGACCTGGTTATTTATTGGCACTTCCCTTTGGTTAGGGAAGACCTGTCACTTCTAAGCACTTTTGTTTAAGCAGGGAAGACCTGGTTACTTATTGGACTTCCCTTTGGTTAGGGAACCTGTCACGCACTTTTGTTTAAGTAGGGAAGACCTGGTTACTTATCGGCACTTCCCTTTGGTAAGGGAAGACCTGGTCACTTCTAAGCACTATTGTTTGATAAGGGAAAGCCTGGTTATTTATCGGCACTTTTCTTTGTTTAAGGTCGACCTGATTTGGTTACTTTTTGGCACTTTCCCCATAGGAACCAAGGAATCCTTGGTGACCACCTTTAAAGGAGTCATGTTATCTTGTTGACTGCAGGAATGAAATTCAGGGATGACTATTTTCCTGGCTCTGTTGGAGTCACCTTGGAGATTGTGAGGAGAAGGGTTGTGTTTTGGGGTTGTCATCACCAGGGTCAACCTCAGACCTCACAAGGAGAGGCAGTAAAGAGAGTGTGGAGGGTGCTCTCAGAGGACCAATCCCCTCACACCACTTTTAAGTCCTTGTTGGTTCCTGGAAGCCAGTCTTCAGTCTGGGGTTGGTTCATGGGGTGGTCATATTGTTTTTCCTTGGCCCCTTGTCCGTATCTTTTTGTCCTTTCGTTTTCTCATTGGCCAGGTCTATATCTTGTTGTCCTTTCTCTTTCTCATTGTCCATATCTTGTTGTCCTTTTGTTTTCTGCACTATCTCATTCTGAATGTTGTGTCCCCAAAAACATCTCTATTTTTCTTTCTTTTACAGATTGCAGCTTATCTTTATTGTTTCTTATTTAGGTATTAGGATTGTTTGGGTAAAAGTAGGTTGGGGCAGACTGTACAGAGCTACTACGGCCAGGCATAGTTGGTGTAGAGGTAAGCTTGAGTCTGAAGAGAGCCCCGCTGTCTCTCCGGTGTGCGTCTGAGGCATCCATGTAATTATGATCGCATGCACTTCTCTTCCCATGGTCTCCAAGGAGATTTCAGTAGATTCAGGGAGACCTTCTTGGGTTTCATTCCTGCAGCTGGCCAGTATATGACTCCTTGGATCTTTGATGATTTAGCGTTACAATTCAAAATCAGAAAATTACAAGATAATGAAAGTTATTAATGTTTAAAATTAACTGAACAATGGCCGTATCATTGGTTGTATAATTAATGTCATAGAACGTTTCATGTCATCATTAACATTATAAGAAAAACACATTTATTTTTTGGCTAGGGGAAACCACCTGTAAATGATTGCAAATTTGAATCATTTTTCCGAAATTTCTTGCCAAATTCTTGCTATAGTTTAGACTGTTCTGTGAAGTCTGGCATTGTTCTGAACTGACTACGTTTATGTCCTGTGGTACAGAGGTATTTAGTGTAGTTAGCAAGTTTCTAAATTGTGAAGTAGATTTTTAATTTTTTGTGTACATTTTTTCTCTTAAATTGGTTTTTGGAAAGAAAAAAAAAATGCAGAAAATGTGTGCCCTGCTCAAATTAGTCTGTTGCAGCATTCTAGGATTAAAGTATACTTCAAAACTTCTTTTTTTAAAAGTAACTAGATTAAATTAAATAAATTTAGATAATAAATATTTTGAGGGGTGAAAACAGATGTTACCAGCCTATTTTGCTTCAGGGGTGAGAGCAAACAGGCTGGCAACTTTGCTTTCACACCTTGAAATGTGGTTTAAATCAAGGAGGACGTTAAGTAATATTTTTGTATGTCCTTCAGGCTGACGTAGGATTTTTTTTTTTGGCACAATTTTCAAATTTTGGTTGTAGGTGAATGGTACTTTGGACTTTGTAGATGGTACCAGAGCTTGTTGCCAGACTGAATGGTCACTTCTAAGCACTATTGTTTGAGTAGGAAGACCTGGTTACTTATCAGCACTTCCCTTTGGTAAGGGAAGACCTGGTCACTTCTAAGCACTATTGTTTGATAAGGGAAAGCCTGGTTTTTTATCGGCACTTCCTTTGTAAGGAAGACCTGATTTGGTTACTTATTGGCACTTTCCCTGTAGGAACCAAGGAATCCTTGGTGACCACCTTTAACGGAGTCATGTAATCTTGTTGTCTGCAGGAATAAAATTCAAGGATGACCATTTTCCTGGCTCTGTTGGAGTCACCTTGGAGATTGTGAGGAGAAGGGTTGTGTTTGGGGTTGTCATCACCGGGGTCAACCTCAGACCTCACAAGGAGAGGCAGTATAGAGAGTGCGGAGGGTGCTCTCAGAGGACCAAGCCCCTCACACCACTTTTAAGTCCTTGTTGGTTCCTGGAAGCCAGTCTTCAGTCTGGGATGGGTTCATGGGGTGGTCATATTGTTTTTCCTTGTAGGTCCACCATGGAAGACAGAGGAGAACCTGTATCTTTTTCCTTGTAGGTCCCCCATGGAAGACATCCATTGTTCTTTCGTTTTCTCATTGGCCAGGTCTATATCTTGTTGTCCTTTCTCATTGTCCATATCTTGTTGTCCTTTCGTTTTCTGCACTATCTCATCATATTCTGAATGTTGTGTCCCCAAAAACATCTCTATTTTTCTTTCTTTTACAGATTGCAGCTTATCTTTATTGTTTCTTATTTAGGTATTAGGATTGTTTGGGTAAAAGTAGGTTGGGGCAGACTGTACAGAGCTACTACGACCAGGCATAGTTGATGTAGAGGTAAGCTTGAGTCTACAGAGAGCCCCGCTGTCTCTGCGGTGTGCGTCTGAGGCATCCATGTAATTATGATCCCATGCACACTTCACTTCCCATGGTCTCCAAGGTGATTTCAGTAGATTCAGGGAGACCTTCTTGGGTTTCATTCATGCAGCTGTCCAGTACATGGCTCCTTAGAACTTTGGTAATTTAGCTTTACAAATGTTTCAAATTAACTGAACAATGACCTTATCATTGGTTGTATAATTTTTCATAGAAAGTTTCAAGTCATCATTAACATTATAAGAAAAACACATTTATTTTTTGGCTAGGGGAAACCACCTGTAAAGGGTGGCAATTTTTTTTTCCCATAATTTCTTTCCAAATTCTTGCCATAGTTTAGACTGGTCTGTGAAGTCTGGCATTGTTCTGAACTGACTTCATCAATGTCCTGTGGTACAGAGGTATTTAGTGTACAACTGAACACACAAATAAGCAAGTTTCCCAATTGTGAAGTAGATTTTTAATTTTTTGTTTATATTGTTTCTCTTAAATTTGGTTTTTGGAAAGAAAAAAACTGCTGAAAATATGTGCCCTGCTCAAGAAAGTCTAAAATGCAGCACTTTAGGGTGAAAATATACTTAAAAACTTCTTTTTTTAAAGTAACTAGATTAAATTAAATAAATTTAAATGAAAAATATTTTGAGGGGTGAGAGCAAAACCTGGCCACTTTTGCTTTCCCCCTTGAAATGTGGTATAAATTAAGGAGGACGTTTAGTAATATTTTTGTATGTCCTTCAAGTTGGATTTTTATTTTTTTAGCAGGCACAATTTTCAAATTTGGTTATAGGTGAATGGTACTTTGGACATTGTACATGTTACCAGAGCTAGTTGCCAGACTGAATGTTTGAAACATGAAGGGCTTGCCCATGTAATAAAACAAGATATTCAGATAGTATTTTATCAAATGATTGCTATTGTTTCCAAAGCAGTGATTTTAGTACATTTACCACCTTTTTACAGGTGGTTTCCCCGTAAACTAATATTTTTAAAATAATGAACTACTTATTTTCCATTGAAATAGCTTTTTTTTTTCTCAACAGAATTAAATCATGGAAATTTGTGTTATTCTTAAAAAAAGTATGTTAATTTGAGACTTTCTATGGCTGTACCAACACAATTAGGTTAATTATTTCCTTGTGTCACATGTCTGAGTTATATCACTCTTTTTATGGTGACAGAAATGGTAGTCTCATGCTCAAGGTTATTTGTCCCATTCAAAACATCCTGCCGTAGTTAAAACTGGTCTGTGAAGTCTGGCGTTGTTCTGAAATCTCCATTGATAACCTGGTACCAAGGTTTAGTGTACGACTGTACACACATTAGCAAGTTTCACATTAGTGTAGTAGATTTTTAAATTTTTGTGCACATCTTTTCTATTGAATGTAGTTTTTGAAGAAAAAAAATCAATGCTGAAAATATGTGCCCTGCTCAAGAAAGCCTGACAATGCAGCACATAGGAGCACATATATGTATGCTTTCTTGGGCATACATGTATGAGTGTTCATTATACCACGCATTAGTTTAAACGTTGATTGGAAATAAGTCCTTACAACTTGTACCAATCCCTCTCGACGGTTCCTTGGTTGGACCGGTACTTGCCCCCGGAAGGTCATGAAGAATTCTTGCCTCCAATGGGGTTTGAACCTACAAACCTTTGAATCCGTAACCAGATATGTTACCACGGGACCATCAGATCATTTTGTTAAGGTAACTAATGTGGTATAATGAAGAAGGACTTTTGAGTAATATTTTTGTATGTCCTCAAGTTGACGGTAGGATTTTTATTTTTTTAGCAGGCACAATTTTCAAATTTCGGTTGTAGGTGAATGGTACTTTGGACTTTGGAGATGCTACCAGAGCTAGTTGCCAGACTGAACAGTTACTTCTCAGCACTTTCCTTTGATTAGGGAAGACCTGGTTACTTACTGCACTTCCTTTGTAGGGAAGCTTTTAACTTTTGTTTGATAAGTGAAGACCTGGTTACTTATTGGCGCTTCCCTTTGGTAAGGGAAGGCCAGGTCACTTCATAGCACTTTTGTTTGATTGGGAAAGACCTGGTTATTTCTCTGCACTTTCCTTTGATGAGGGAAGACCTGGTTACTAATCAGCACTTTTCATTGTTTAGGGAAGACTGATTTGGTTACTTATTGGCACTTTCCCAAAAGAAATTCTCGGAGGCCACCTTAAGAGTCATGTTATCTTGTTGTCTGCAGAAATGAAATTCAGGGATGACCATTTCCCTGGCTCTGTTGGAGTCACCTTGGTGATGGTGAGGTTGAAGGGTTGTGTTTTGGGGTTGTCTTCAACAGGGTCAACCTCAGACCTCACAAGGAGAGGCAGTATAGAGAGTGCGGAGGGTGCTCTGAGAGGACCAATCCCCTCACACCACTTTTAAGTCCTTGTTGGTTCCTGGAAGCCAGTCTTCAGTCTGGGGTGGGTTCATGGGGTGGTCATATTGATTTTCCTTGTAGGTCCACCATGAGCAAGAGAACCTGTACTTTTTCTGTAGGTCCATCAAGAAAAGAAGTAACCTGAATTAACTTTTTCTTGTAGGTCCCCCCATTGGAAGAGGAGTAACGATCCCCACTGTATCTTTTTCCTTGTAGGCCTCCCCTCACTGAAGACATCCATCTTGTTGTCCTTTCACTTTCATTGTCCATTTCTTTTGGTCCTTTCACTCCTTATTGTCAGATCTTGTTGTCCTTTCGTTTTCTCATTTTCCATATCTTGTCCTTTCGTTGTCCAGATCTAATGATTCTTTTTCATTTAGTTTCAGCCCCATCTGATGCAGTGACGATGACAGCAACCTGTGGCCTGGTGGTTTCCTTCCTCTGTGTGTGAGGGTTTTTCCAGTGTTTAGGTTGTCATGGACAGGTATGTTTTTATCCCTTCCATTTAAGCACTCTTGCTGCAAGTACAGTCAAACACTTTTGTTTTTCAGATTTAAAATGTAAAGTTGTTAAAAATAGTTCTGTTATAGCTCCTTTGCTTGGCATTTAGCATACAATGGTAGTTCCAGGACAGGTTGGCCTTGTGTCAGGATATGACTGGGTATGATAGTATGCCACGTGTCTACAGCGTGATATTGCAGTGTGACAGCAACATCTGTTTTAAGTAGATCAGTACTTTGCGCCAAGGAAGGTCATAAAAAATACCTGTTCCCGATGGGGTTTTAACCCACAACCTTTGGATCTACAGTTGTGGTTGCTCATCAATACACATGTTTTTTTTCTGGTTTCCTTCCATATTTAATACCTTTAGGCCACCACCAGAGCTTTTGAGAGTGATTAATATAAATTGTGATAACTTGTTTCATAATCAATGAAAAATAATCTTAAGCTTCAAGCAACTTTGTTGGCTTATTATAGATTTTAAGATTAAGATAAAATGTTGTTTGATGTTATTAGACAAAATATTTCTAAATTTTAAAATGCTTTATTTGATAGTTTTCTTTAAATTGCAGGCTATTTCTAGCTTACATTTATTTATTGTCTGATATGACAGTATGTGCAATGAGGGAAGCAGCTTGGAAATACCCTGTTGGAACTTACTTATTTTACAATGATATGAATTAATGCTAATAATTGTTAGGTTTCATGTTTGACCATGTGTAATCTTTTCTAATCACAAGTCAACTGCAATTGATAGATTCTCTTCCATATTCTCTAAAGGTCTAGAATTCAGGGTGACCATACCATTTCAAATGGGAAACAAATTCTTGAAACTAACACAAATCTCTCTTAACAGTTCCTGAGTTGGACCAGTACTTTGCATCTTGAAAGGTCATGAAAAATCCTTGCTCCCAATGGGGTTGGACCCCACAACCTTTGGATCCAGTTGTTTGTTACAATCTCATTAAGATTAGCTCTTCATTTTCACTTCTAAACTAATAACATCCCTTAGACGGTCATCTCAAATTGACCTTCAAGTCCTGATTACTAATAAGGAAATAATATTGAAATTTTCTATAAAGGGGTTTCAAAACAGTTTGAATTTGAAAATATTGTGGTGATATCCGCAAGATAAGGATTGCTGTACCCTTTGCTAGTCAATGATTAGTTTGTGTCCACCTTTAATGCAATTTCATCAGAACCTACCAAGCGAGCATCAGTTAGGATATGGTTTTTAATGAAATTACGTATGTTACCACTGGAACATGGTGAAAGTCCTAGTTTTGAGTCATGTTCGTTTGTTTTACTTTGACAGCTATGACTTGCTTTATTACAGCGTGCTGCCAATCTGGGGGATCCTGTAGATGATTTGAGGACTGCCAGCTGTGTCCGATGGAGTTCATTACAGCCATCCCGGGGCAAATGCTGAAGCAGACGAGTGTTCAAGTCAGTACTGTTCTACTTGTTCATGTTTCAATCATTTCGAAGTATTTTCTCAGCACATAACAAAAAATGTGAAAATTATAGAGATGTTGTTTAAATTATAAGGCAAATTGGCCCCAACTCTGGTGGCCATGTTTTTTAACGGATCGGAATAATTTGAGCAATCTTGGTAGAGGATTACCCAAGGAACATCTGTACTAAAACGTTTTGAAATCTGGCCAGTAGTTTTGAAGATGATTTTTAAAGTTTTCATAATTTTATTCTTTTTGTTGCTATGACATGGATCATGTTTATTTTGTAACACAATCTGGGTAGTTTTCTGTAGAAAAGCACTCATGTTTAATTCGATACCACAAACTTTATAGTGAACGGAGTTTCCACCCCCATGCAATAACTGATGAAAAAACATGCACTAATGGTGGACACATGGTTAGCAAATTTTGTGAAGGTTCACCCAAGGATCATCCCTGCCAATTTTAATCAAATTCTGTCCAGTAGTTTTGGAGATGTCGTTTAAAGCAAATTATTGATGACCGACGACAGACAGAGGTTGATCACAATTGCTAAAAATAATAAAATGCCTTTAGTCAGCTAAAATGATCTTTTCTAACACAACTCACATCTTTCTCATAAAACAGAATGAAAGGAAAAACTGTAAATTTGCTACAAGATATAGGTCACAGCACCGATGTTGACGATGACACAAAATGACAAATTTACAATATTTAAGTAATAGCTGAGAAACCTGATGTTCATTTTGCAAGTTATATGGGGCAGCTAGTTCAGGACATAAACATAAAATATGAAACAATAGGTTAAGATAATAAAAAAAATATAGCTAAAGAGTATAATCAACAAATGACAATTATATGGTATGCACTTGAACTAGAAACTGTTATTAAATTCACAACAAAATGCAGATAGATATTGATTATATCTTAGATACATGTAAAACAATAAGCTAATATTTGTTTTATTTAATACCTTTCTTTCCAATTACAGTGCAAGAATGTTAAGGATGCCCTAAGAGATCTACTGGGACAAGGAATGTCCCCATTTCTGCAACTGGTGCGGCAATGATAAAATGATATATGGAGGCCTTATTTACCATGCGTTGTTGGTGCTGAAGCCGCTTAACAGACCTTCGAGGTGGTGATTGACAGAAAGTCTGCTGAGAGCAGACTTAGGTGAGATGCAATTCTTGTCTGTAGCATTCCTTTTGTGTGTAAAATCCAGATGTTGAGTTTTTAAATTGGACCTTTCTTTTTTATAACAATGGTTTTAAAAGAAAAGTTTGTAACAAAGGTAAAAAATAGTCAAGGAGAACTACCATTTTGATGTTTCTTGGTAACAGAATTTTTATTCCTACAAGATTCCTTGCCTTTAAGGAGAAAATATTTTGACAAATCTTATTTTTAGGAAATAAAGAATATATAATTGTCCAAAAACGTAACAATAAACTATAAACATGATAGGATGGTTGCTGTATGGTAAGCATCCAGCCTGAAACTGGGAGGTCTTAGATCCCTAGCCGAGACAGCCGTAAAAAATGGTACTGGTATACTTGTAGCTCCCTTACTTGGCTCTTGGCATATAAGGGTAGTTCCAGGACTGGTTAACCTGGTGTCAGGGTAATGTGACTGGATGTGGTATCATGCTACATGTCTGTGGTGTGATACTGCAGTGTGGCAGCATTATATGTAGACATAGTCTCCAAATGACTGAAATACTGTAAGTGGGTCATAAAACTCCACAAACAAACTCTATAAGCATCAAAATGATGAAATTTCAACATAACCAGTTGAGTTTTATGAATTGAATAATGTTTTTTGACTCTTTTTCTCATTTATAAGCAAAAAATGAATACAATTTATTTTTTTAAATTAAATCCATTGCTATGAGAATGTGGCATGTTCCTTTTGTAGATAGACTTCCTGTCCAAATAGTTCTTGGTGATGACAGAGGTTGTTTGCTGATGGGTTGAGGCCCTGTAGCTTCTACTGCAGCTTCTGATTCTACTATAGTGAAGCAAGAACCATGACCACATCCTTAACATATCAAGGTAACTATGATAACAAGGGATGTATGGGAATCTGGGATGAAGTGGATAGGTCTTTGTTCCCTGATCAGTATTGAGATATAGCAAAATACAGTCAAGACTGTCTACAGTGACCTTCAATGGGAGAGTGCCAAAAAAGTCACAGGGAGTCACTATACATACTCGCTTAAAATGACCATTGCAATTTGTAACACTGCTTTTACCAGGTTGTAAAATGAAGAGAAACAACTCTTATTTGCTTTGATTTGTATTTATATGTACATTACTTCTAAATGCTTACTTTTAAAAGCATTTACATTGCACAAATGGTATCATTTGATAGAAAAAGAAACCCATTTAAAGTTTTTAAAGTTTGTAAAAATGAACAAATCCTTCTATTAAAATTCATATGTAAAATATATAACAAGCTATCCCACTATCCCCCTTGCTACTGTCTGTATATTTCTATTTTAAGATGGTTTCTTTCCCTCAGATCAGGGTTTAAATGTGTAGGGGTTATAAGCAGGGTCTTCTAGCCATATTTATTTCCACCTCAAAAATATGAAGTTAAATGAAGCAAGATCAATTGTGTTTTTATCCTACACATGCAAAAAAAATCAACAATGTCATAATGTAGCAGTTGCCAAAAAAAAAAAATGGAATCTTACACAACAGGTCATGTCCAAGTGTATATAACTGCTATAAATCCAAACTCAAACAACCACTAGCACAAAACTCTTTTTGACACCAAGCAGAGGTTTAGTATGTGTGCTGATAAGAATGTGACATTATCACCATCTGTCCCACCCAAATGCATATGAGAGATTTGGATTGTGATAAAACAATTTCCGGCGATCAAATTTATATATATAAGTCCCGTTTTTATTGTCACTTAAACACATTTATGAGAATATGTGTTGCACAATATTAGTTTAATTAATTGTAGTTTATACAGTATAAATTATAATTCATGAAATAATTGGTCATAACCTGCAATACTCTCGTTCAAAAATTGATTTGACACCATTAATTGCCGATTTTGAAGGATATATTTATATTCGTTGTATGGAATCATGAGTGCAGCTATTGTTCACATCTCACCAGACTTACCAAAAAGAATTGTGATGTCATTCACCCGCTTCCGTCATTCCGTCAAAAAATAGCTGTTGGTTATTAGCTTGAGTAAATTAAAAGTGAACCATAAACTTAATTTAACATTTCCCAAAAACCCTCCAATTTAATAAGATGAATCATGAACATGATTAACACTTAAAAGTATGTAAATGCTGATAGATAAAGCTGGTAAATGCTGATAGTAAGTGGTAATGCTGATAGACTAAAGCAGGACGTATAAATGACTCTGGACATAATTAGGACTGAAATGAGACCTAAATTATTTACCTGGGTACCCGTTATACTATTACCTGCGTGTACCAATATTGATGCAGTAATTACATCAATACTACATGGATTTTATCTACCTAAAACAAGTCCATTTTGAAGCATTTGAGTGTAGAATTCTGTTAAAGGATATCATTATGAAATGGCTATTGACGAGCTGTTTGAGCACATTGTCGTATGATAAAATATAGAGTATGTGAGATGAACATAATGAGATGTACATAATCTGTTCTTCTTTAAGTGAAACAAAAATGTCTGGCTATCACTTGATTTAGAGAGGTTTTAATGTTCGCTTCTGCAAGGTAAGCTAGTGCAGAAATTATTTCTTCCTGGGTTCAGAAATGGCAGAAAAATAATTTGTGGAATAAAACGTAATTCTTTTTAAATGGTACATTATTGACGTCTTTAAAATGAGCCAAGCATGTTTCTTTTCAGGACATTAGTTTGTTTCCAAAGGATTACTTAAAACTTGTTCAACATTGAATTTCAGCTACAAGTGAACCAGCACTGTATTCTACCTGGAAGTGCTAGTGTCAATCTCAGGAAGAGGTCTTGGAAGAGGTGAGAATTCAATAGCCAACACTGAATACTTATTAAGGAGCAGAAATGTATTGTTAAATCTTAGCTTGACATACAAAGTCATGAAAAATGGTACTGGTATAGCCCTCTTGCTTGGGGCTCAGTATATAATGGTAGTTCCAGGAGTCAGGATAATGTTACTTAGTGTGGTATCATGTCTCATGTCTACAGGTTGGTTGCTGATCAGTATCAGCCTTAAGCAGACAGTCTCCAAATGACTAAAAGGCTGGCAATGGGATGTCAAACCAAACAAACGTAACATTTAATATTTAAACTTGAAACTTGTTCTTACGGCCACCTGTATTAAGCAGTCAACCTGTATTTAGAGGTCAGTTTTAACATCACCAATCAAACAATTTATGTTTAACTTTAATTAAGCGACTACCTCTGTTAAGAGGTCAATTTCTCTAAGTCTTGTTTCTATAGTGACTGCTTAAGACAGGTTTGATTGTTCTTGTTTATGTTATAGATTCTCTGCCTGTGTGTCAGTCCACACAAGTGACACACATGTTCCGATTGAACACTAATGTGTTAAGCTACTTTAAGTTTATAAACTAATAGGCCTATGGCTTACATGTATTATAAAAATAAACTTGAATAAATCTTAACAATAAAGACCTAGAAGCAGTTAGCTAATCAAGCAGTATTTATCCGACATCATCTTTTATCTGGAACTTTTTACGAGTCCTGTGTATGGTTATAGTATGATTACCAATGTATTATTTTTTCCTGAAGAGTCATTAAATGTTTTTTTCTTTTTTTTTAAGATTCATCCATGTTTGGAGCTAGTACTTTGTGTGTATACTGCGCATTGGTGCAATATGAAGGAACCCAGCGTGTGTGGATGGACTGTAGTAGTGCAACTGTTACCGACTGGGCTGTGTGTGAAGGAACCCAGCGAGTGTGAAGGAACCCATTGTGTGTGGACTGTAATAGTGCAACTGTTACCACCCAGGCCTTGTGTGAAGGAACCCAGCATGTGTGGACTTTAATAAGTGCAACTTGAAGGAACCCAGCATGTGTGAAGGAACCCAGTGACTGTGAAGGAACCCAGCGTGTGTGAAGGAACCCAGTGACTGTGAAGGAACCCAGCGTGTGTGAAGGAACCCAGTGACTGTAATGGTGCAACATAATTCAGCAACGTTGTGGTTATTACCAAACTCTAGTTAAACAAGGTGTAGGATCGGACTGTTACTCCAGTCTCCTGAAAACATTTGCCCCAGTGAAACAGGGAATTCTTCCCAGTCAAGTTATTTCCCCAGGGAAACTTAACCTGTTGTTTTTTCCCGACCATCTAAGAGACAGAGTGGAGATAACTGGTCTAATCCAGATTGGTCTCACCTTTATGGGCAGTCCTTGAGGTAGGGGGTGACAAGTTGGACTGCTTCATTTTCTGCTCATGAAGTTGGGGATCTTCTGGGTCTTGCCAGGGTTTTTCACACTGTATCCTAGACCCGGGTGCAATGGACTCTCAGGGGGAAGAGCTACCTGGGAAAAACTAAACTGTCAAACTGGTAAGTGGATGGATGATGGGGAATGGGGTTACATAATGATTCATAGGTTGCAAACAGTAGTGATAAATCATAATGGACTTAAATACACTGTTTATGTAAATATATGAATGTGAACAGAAAAAAACACATCTTTTATCTGTACCACAGATGACAAGATGTAAAATTATAAGGGTATACCCACTTATTTTTTTTTATTTATTTCTTTCTTATGTAAGCAACCAAACTTCCATTCACAAAAGTGAAGTGGAGGCAATATAAGGAATCAAGTCTGTTGTGTTGTGTTCCAGTCAAATCAGTTTAGTGGGGGTATTCATCAACTTATAGGATAGCTTAAGATGGACAGGTTTGTGAGGATGAGGCCTAACATCCAAGTTGTATTACTTTGTGAAGTAACTTGAAATCACTGAAAAGTGAAGACAATTAAATGGGCACAGGTTTCCAGAATATGTATTCACAAAACAGTAAAACCTCATATAAAGACCACCTCATTATAAAGACCACTATTTTCACGTCCTTTTTTCCATATTTCATGTTAATTGAAACTTCATTACCAGAACACCTCATTATTAAGATCAGTTAACAGCAGTCCCAAGGGTGGTCTTATTGAGATTTTACTGTAGTAGTATTAAGATCATAATGAACTTATATTGACTGTGTATGTAAATATATGAATGTGAACAGAACACATCTTTTATCTGTACCACAGATGACAAGATGTAAAACTATAAAGGTATACCCACATATTTTTTTTTTTTTTTTTTTTTTTATGTAAACAACCAAACTTCCATTCACAAAAGTGGAGGCAATATAAGGAATCAAGTCTGTTGTGTTGTGTTCCAGTCAAATCATTTGAGCAGGGGTATTCATCAACTTATAAGATGGCTTAAGATGGACAGGTTTGCGAGGATGAGGCCTAACATCCAAGTGGTATTACTTTGTAAAGTAACTCGAAATAAAGACAAATGGGCACAGGTTTCCAGAATATAATTTATCCTGGTTTTTCCTGGGCGATTCGACCACATTGTAAACCTTGATAAGAAATGCTACTACAGACATTGTGAAATTTGCTGGTCCAATGGACCTGACCTATTAATTTTGAACCTGTTTGACAAAAATTATAAAGGAATTGGTCCATTTTGTCTGACTATTTTTAACAGCTGTTGGGAGTAAAAGTATTCTTTTGTAAAAGGTCATTTTTAATGGCATATTGTATTTGGATGCTGTTACATTGTTGCTTTTGAATGTTGTACAGACATGTTATCCAGTCTAAATAAATACTATACTTAAATACTTTCTTATTATTTCTTTTCAGTTGCAAAGTTTGAAATGCTTTCAATAGAATATGCATCCTGCCATTTACACAACATCAACATACATTTTGAAGAAAATGCATTACCTTTAAAATATTTAAGAATGTTTAAAGCAAATTTATATTGATACATGTTATTGTAAATTTTTTGATAAAACATCTCTCAGTTGTCTTGATTAAATTTGACTTGACTATTTGAGTTTACCATCACTTCGACAGTATTTCAGTCATATAGCAACGTCCAGCTTATTACAGGTGGAGGAAGACCCCGAATGCAAGGAGGCAACCGGGTAGAACCACCGACCAACTGCAAGCCAGAAAAGTCAAATGACCCTGCCGGGATTTGAACCCACGCGGTGAGGGGCTGAGTGAGTGTTAGTCAGTGACTGATCCTCTCAGCCACGGAGGCCCCTTGATTAAATCTAATCACTATCAAAGTCTCAAAGTTTAAATCACTAAGTCTTATCTGTCTGGCAAATGCTAATGATATTCTTATCTATAAATTGACAGGACTGTACAGTGAATATACTTTTATGAACTAATAGAACACTTTTATATAATAATAAAATAAAATGAGATTAAAAAATCAAATGAATTAAAAAAAACAATACATGTACATAGAGAAAATGATCTCACCTTTGTATATGAATGATGTAAAATGCATATGACTTCCAAAGTTGAAATGTTCAAGAATATGAATTTAAGTATATTCTGTGTTGTACAGTATAAGGGTAACTTGACCCTTCACACCTGCTTTACGCCTTATATTTGGTCAAAAAGTGGACATTTCAACACAAATACAGTGATCAGAGGGTAAATTTATGTATGGAAACATTGGTTTTAAGGACAATACAATCATAGATTTCCTCAATACCAAGATAAGTAAGGGCATGTTAGGAAAAAGTAATTGACTATTACCCTCTTTTTTTGTCACATCAGCTTAAAAGAATCTAGTTTTATACTACTCAGTACTTGCTGCCTGATCTGGTTTTATACTGCTCAATATTTGCTGCCTGATCTGGTTTTATACAGCTCATGACTTGCTGCCTGATCTGATATTATAATGCTCATTACTTTTCTTTTTATAAACGCTCAACCGGTTTTGTTAAAATACATGCTGATCTAGCTTTATACTGCTAAATGCTTGCTGGCTGATCTAGCTTTATACTGCTAAATGCTTGCTGGCTGATCTAGCTTTATACTGCTAAATGCTTGCTGGCTAATCTAGCGTTATACTGCTAAATACTTGCTGGCTGATCTAGCTCTATACTGCTAAATGCTTGCTGGCTGATCTAGCTTTATACTGCTAAATACTTGCTGGCTGATCTAGCTTTATACTGCTAAATGCTTGCTGGCTGATCTAGCTTTATACTGCTAAATACTTGCAGGCTGACCTTGTTTCATGCTGCTTAGTTTTTACTGGCTGAACTGGTTTTAAAGTGCTCAATACTTGCTGGCTGATCTGGTTTTATGCTGATCAATACTTGCTGACTGTCCTTGTTTAATACTGATCAACTTTGTTTCATACTGCTTGATACCTGGTGATCGGGTTTTTTAATTGCTCTTATCTCCATATCTGGTTTTATACTGATCAATATGTACTTGCTGGCTGATCTGGTTTTATACATTTTTAATGTTAATACTTGCTGGCTGATCTGATTTTGTAATGTTCAATACTTGCTGGCTGATCTGGTTTTATACTGCTTAATACTTGCTTGTTGACCTGATTTTGTAATGTTCAATACTTGCTGGCTGATCTGGTTTTATACTGTTCAATACTTGCTGGCTAACCTAATTTTGTAATGTTCAATTCTTGCTGGCTGATCTGATTTTTGTAATGTTCAATACTTGCTGGCTGATCTGATTTTTGTAATGTCCAATACTTGCTGGCTAACCTGATTTTGTTATGTTCAATACTTGCTGGCTGATCTGATTTTTGTAATGTTCAATACTTGCTGGCTGATCTGGTTTTATAATGCTTATCTGGTTTTTATAATGCTTTAAATGCTTGCTGGCTGACCTGATTTTGTAATGTTCAAAACTTGCTGGCTGATCTGGTTTTATACTGCTTAATACTTTCTGGCTGATCTGATTTTATAATGTTTAATACTTGCTGGCTGATCTGGTTTTATACTGCTTAAATACTTGCTGGCTGATCTGGTTTTATACTGTCAATACTTGCTGGCTGATCTGGTTTTATACGGCCAATACTTGTGGCTGTATGTTGACTGCTGTATTTTTGTTTATATTAATACTTGCTGCTGATCTGTTTTATATGCTTAATACTTGCTGGCTGATCTGATTTTGTATGTTCAATACTTGCTGGGTGACTGATTTTGTATGTTCAATACTTGCTGGTGATCTGTTTTTACTGTTAATACTTGCTGCTGATTGGTTTTGTAATGTTCAATACTTGCTGGCTGATCTGGTTTGTAATGTTCAATACTTGCTGGCTGATCTGGTTTTATATGCTTAATACTTGCTGGGTGATCTGATTTTGTATGTTCAATACTTGCTGGCTGATCTGGTTTTATACTGTTAATACTTGCTGCTGACTGTTTTGTACTGTTCAATACTTGCTGGCTGATCTGATTTTGTATATGTTCAATACTTGCTGGCTGATCTGATTTTGTATGTTCAATACTTGCTGGCTGATCTGATTTTGATATGTTCAATACTTGCTGGCTGATCTGGTTTTAGTAATGTTTATAGCTTGCTGGCTGATCTGATTTTGTAATGTTCAATACTTGCTGGCTGATCTGGTTTTATAATGCTTATCTGGTTTTTATAATGCTTTAAATGCTTGCTGGCTGACCTGATTTTGTAATGTTCAAAACTTGCTGGCTGATCTGGTTTTATACTGCTTAATACTTTCTGGCTGATCTGATTTTATAATGTTCAATACTTGCTGGCTGATCTGGTTTTATACTGCTTAATATTTTCTGGCTGATCTGTTTTGTAATGTTCAATACTTGCTGGCTGATCTGGTTTTATACTGCTTAATACTTGCTGGCTGATCTGATTTTGTAATGTTCAATACTTGCTGGCTGATCTGGTTTTATACTGCTAATATTTGCTTGTTGACGTGATTTTGTTATATTCAATACTTGCTGGCTGATCTGGTTTTATACTGCTTAATACTTTCTGGCTGATCTGATTTTTATGTTTAATACTTGCTGGCTGATCTGGTTTTATACTGCTTAATACTTGCTGGCTGATCTGATTTTGTTATGTTCAATACTTGCTTGCTGATCTGGTTTTATACTGCTTAATACTTGCTGGCTGATCTGATTTTGTAATGTTCAATACTTGCTGGCTGATCTGGTTTTGTAATGTTCAATACTTGCTGGCTGATCTGATTTTGTAATGTTCAATACTTGCTGGCTGATCTGATTTTGTAATGTTCAATACTTGCTGGCTGATCTGGTTTTATACTGCTTATCTGGTTTTTATAATGCTTTAAATGCTTGCTGGCTGATCTGATTTTTGTAATGTTCAAAACTTGCTGGCTGATCTGGTTTTATACTGCTTAATATTTGCTTGTTGACGTGATTTTGTTATAATGTTCAATACTTGCTGGCTGATCTGGTTTTATACTGCTTAATACTTTCTGGCTGATCTGATTTTGTTATGCTCAATACTTGCTGGCTGATCTGATTTTGTAATGTTCAATTCTTGCTGGCTGACCTGATTTTGTAATGTTCAATACTTGCTGGCTGATCTGATTTTGTAATGTTCAATACTTGCTGGCTGATCTGGTTTTGTAATGTTCAATACTTGCTGGCTGATCTGGTTTTATACTGCTTAATACTTGCTGGCTGATCTGGTTTTTTAATGTTCAATACTTGCTGGCTGATCTGGTTTTATAATGTTCAATACTTGCTGGCTGATCTGGTTTTATACTGCTAAATACTTGCTGGCTGACCTGATTTTGTTATGTTCAATACTTGCTGGCTGATCTGGTTTTATACTGCTTAATACTTGCTTGTTGACCTGATTTTGTAATATTCAATACTTGCTGGCTGATCTGGTTTTGTAATGTTCAATACTTGCTGGCTGATCTGGTTTTATACTGTTCAATATTGCTGGCTGATCTGATTTTGTAATGTTCAATACTTGCTGGCTGATCTGATTTTGTAATGTTCAATACTTGCTGGCTGATCTGGTTTTATACTGCTTAATACGTGCTGGCTGATCTGATTTTGTAATGTTCAATACTTGCTGGCTGATCTGATTTTGTAATGTTCAATACTTGCTGGCTGATCTGATTTTGTAATGTTCAATACTTGCTGGCTGATCTGATTTTGTAATGCTTAATACTTGCTGGCTGATCTGATTTTGTAATGTTCAATACCTGCTGACATCTGGTTTTATACTGCTTAATACTGTCTGGCTGACCTTGTTTTATACTGCTCAATTCTTGCTGATTTAGTTTTTTTACTGTTCAATACTTGCCAGCTGACTGGGTTTTAACTGCAAATTAAACAACTGGATATTTTATGAGGTATACATGTTCATTGCATAAATAAATAGTTAATGGAACAATGATGGTCAAAATTCTATTTCACTTATTATTTATTCTGCTTTTGTTACATACAATCTAAATTTCAAATGTAACCATCTCTCAGCTATTGATGTTGCTATTCTATCTTTGTAAATGTCTTATTCTTTTCATGTATTGTGTTGATTCACAATGTTAGATCAACAATGCATTCCGTTGACTGCAATTTGATTTGTGAAACTAAAAAGAAGCTCTGTAAACAGTGTGGTTGTACTTTTTTCTCAGCCCTTCCCGGAGAGCACTTTCTGAACATCTGGCATATCAATATTCCGAAGAGAATTGTAATTCTTTTAAGTGTAAAAACATTCTTTATATTCATATCAGTAAGAGAGTGTTCTATCACCATAAACCACCAATAACTGAACTACATTTTGACCAAAAAGAAACTTTTGACAAGAGAAATAATAGGTCAGTGCATTTTCTACACATTTCTTAACTACCATCTCGCTCTCTCCCTTTCAATGTGCACCGATATGTGTTTCATGCACTGATCAAGCCGTTGATCGTTACTGAATCGTTACTTAGTCTTACTAGGTTATATGCCGATGACAGTTCCCTTTATTACTCAGCAACTTTAATACAAGATATAGAGGGTATTATTAATCATGACCTTAATATAATTGCAGCATGGGCTAAACAGTGGTTGGTGGATTTCAATCCAAACAAAACTGAAGCTGTTTTATTTTCACCTAGAAAAGAATACCAAGAACCTTGTCTACTTTTCGATGGAGCCAGAATTAAGATAACTAATGAACACAAACACCTCGGTGTAACACTTAGTAGCTCTGGGCAGTGGAATGATCATATTAACGCTAATTTAGAAGCTGCATCAAAAGTTATAAATATCATGCGAAAATTGCAATTCACCCTTACTCGTTCTGCTCTAAATCAAATTTATCTGTCATATATAAGGCCCATTCTTGAATATCCTTCTATTGTTTGGGATGGCTGTACTATTTCTTATTCAGACTCTTTGGAAAAAATACAAAACGAGGCCGCCCAAATTGTAACTGGACTTACTAGATCAGCATCTCTTGAAATGGAGAATGTGGTTGGGAAACTCTTTCATGTAGAAGGGCTAATTGTAAAGTTTGTTTTATGTATAAAGTGTCAAATAATCTTGTTCCACATTACAGATCTAATGCCTCCTTTAGTTGGTGAAAGGTCTAATTATTCATTAAGAAATGATCAAAACTTTGAGAGCTTACCAATTAAAACATCACTATATCAAATCTTGCATACCTTCTTCAATTTCACTATGGAATAATTTAGATTTAGATATAAGAAATAGCTCTACATTTTTCATTTAAAAGAAAAATTAATTCCAAGACAAAGCCTGAAAAAGTTCCAGATTTTTTCTGTATAGGTAATAGATACTTATCTATTCTCCATGCCAAAATAAGAAATAAATGTAGCAACTTAAATGAAGACCTTTTTTTAAATCATCTGAGACAAGATCCTTTATGTGGTTGTCGAAACGGAATTGAGAGTGCTGAACATTATTTCTTCCAGTGTGTCAGATTCTCTGACATAAGAATTTCTCTCTTTCAGGTAACAAGGCTTTTCCATCCTCTGAATATAGATATGTTACTCTCTGGGAGTGCTAACCTAACTATTGAACAGAATATTATACTGTTTGAAGCTGTTCATACCTATATTAAACAGTCCAAAAGATTTATATGCCTTTTTTATTTATTTTTTTGATAGCAAACATATTAGAACTTAATCATGCAGTTTATATTTGAAAATTGTATATATTTTTTTGTCTCTAGAAAATGTACCTTTCAATATTCAGTGTCATTCTCTTGATATAGATAAAGAGAAGATTTTCTGATAAAAATGTATCACTCCGGTAGTAGTAGTAGTGAAGTATTTAATTCAGCTACCCAACCTGATTTTGATCTGATGCTCTGCTATTGTTAGTGTGATCCTTTTATGTTGTTAATATATTTATTACTATTTTTTTTTATCTTAAATTGTTGTTTATGTCACGTAGTATATTGACAACTTGACAAAAGGTTTTGTATCATTTATATCACCGTCATGTTAATGTTGCAAACATGTCACCTTATAGTGGTAATCACATGGATCCGCTCAGAGGCCCCATCCCTCTTTCTCTCTGTCTGTCTGTCTCATTCTCTCTCTCTCTCCAGTACATGTTTTTGTTGTTGTTGATTTTTTCAGTCTCTTTATGAACACTTATAAGCCATTGTTTAACATAAAATTGTAGGTCTGACTCTCAAGTTGGTAGAACTTGTAGACCAACCCCATTTCATGTATTATATGAAATAAAGTATGTTTAAACTATCAAGCCATTAACTTAAGGGGATAGGGTGTCAACAGGAATATGTTTGCCAATTAAAAAAATTACCATACCAAGCCAACTCTAAAATTCATCGGACATTGGGATAGAGGTTAAACTTGGGAAGGGGGGTCTGATCCGGGACTTCTCAGGCCTGGACTTCTTCAATATTTTCCTCTAATCTTCGTGTCCAGATTAAGGGGTTTTCTTCTTTATTTGATCCGCCATGCAGGGGATCCAGGCCCTGATTTGCTAACAAAACACATGCATATACTATATTTCATGCATAAAACCTAATACCAAATCCTAGGGGTATAATGAACCCCTTTTATTTAAAGCCAATATAAGATCTTAATTTTGAGATTTCCAAACAATAACAAAAAAGCAAAATATTTTCTATTCTAAACAAATAATTAACATCATGCAGTCACAAAATTTTAATTTTACATCCACTTATAATCTAAAATATAGAGTAATTTTTTTTTTCAACTTAAAACATGTTATTGTGGAATTCACATAATATTACATATTAATTTTGACAATCTTGATTCTTATCAATTAAAAGACTCAACTACAAAGAAAGACTGCTGTATTAAATTTTCTAAAGATTCATTACCTTTAAATAACAAAAAATGCCAATTTAAGTATTTAGTAAAATATTTGAAGTTTTTTTTTGCAGAGTATACTATTGATGTTTAGCAAACTTTGAGTAGTATTTATGGAGGTGTCCTACTACCACAGTCTGTAACATCTTTTAGAGCTTTCAAAAATAAATTAGCATACTAAGTCCTCATCAAGAGATACTATAAACCAAGATCAACCTGCAAGTGAACTGATATCCATACAGTAAGTATAAACCCAGATCAACTTGCAAGCAAACTCACGTTTATGCAATCAGTATAAACCTAGATCAGCCTGCAAGTGAACTAATAGTTAAGAACCAGTATAAACGGAGATCAGCCTGCAGGTAAAACTTGTTATACACTGATTGATCTGGGTTTATACTGGTCAGATAATCTGCAGGCTGATCTGGTTTTTATACTTGATATCTGCAACCAGTTGCTACAAAGATTGGCCTGCATGTAACTTACTTCTGCGACAAATATAAACCCAGACCGGTAAGTCTGAAAGTAAGCTGACCTATAACCGGAGCAGCCTGCATGTAAACAGGCCTTTGCAAACTAGTATAAATCCAGATCAGTCTGAAAGTAAACTGACATTTCACATGTCAAAATGACCAAGTCAAAATGTCACATGTAGGCATAGACTTGAAAGAATGCAAGATATGATTTTTGCCCCGTTTCATAGTAAAATCAATTACTTCTGCATATTCAACACAGTTTAATGGCTATTCAACGTCAATCAGTTGCGATAATTGCTGTGCTCATTTCCTGTGTATCTCTCTCTCAGAAAATTGGAGGCTTTGTTATGTGTGATAAATCAAGTATTTTTAGTAAGACTATTTTAAGTATATGAGAGCTTTTACAGTTACCCTTGCACCGGCAGTAGGATAATATAATTCTAATTTAATACATACAAATTATGGCCCCTTTTTAACTTCAGAATTCATTATGAGATTGCGGTAACTCAGTCAGTAGAGCCCAGGGCTCCCATGCAATTTTTTCATACAGTACACAAAAATCATCAGCATTATTTGGTTGACATTTTATTTCATATTTTATTTATAAATAAATAATAAATAGAATGGGATCCCATTGAATTTCCCCATGTTGCAGTTAGCTATGGAATATATAAAACCATGATACACAAGGAACCTCCATGGCCAAGTGGAAATAGTCACTGTCATGTGTCACTTTTTTGCCTGAAGCCCATCAGAATCAGTGTGGAAGCCTTCCAGTACATTGGTGGTTCAAACCAGGTGTCTTTGTGAAAACAAGTCTTCCTCCACCTGTACTGGCTGGATTATATTCGCTATATTATGAATGAAATACTGCCACAGTGTGGTATGTAACAACATAATACCACATTGCAACCTTGTCTGCCTTGAGGACATCAGCCTAAATTAAAGCATTCTAGCGTCAGGCAGCTTTGCAATCAGCTGGTCTACAGATTATCTAATGCAAGGCACCATTTCCACTGGTAGTGTATATACATGAATTCAGACTGACAGAATGTGGAATTGATTCTCATTAAATTTTTTGTCCATCCCTAAAACCATTGATGATTATTAGTTTTTCATTAATACCCATTAAAGTTAAAATAATATAAATGTAAGCTTTATTTGCTGAAACATTGAAACAATGAGGTTGATTGCAAGTTCATGGACTGGTCTGTCAGACTGAGGAAGGTACATGGACGGAAGCTTGCATTTTGCCCGAAATGCCATGTATTATTTGTTATAATAAATCTTTTTTATTTAAAATCTAATTTGATAAAATTCTGGAAGTCAACAATATAAAAACTGGATTGCTATCGGTAACATGGCAACATCTCCAAAAGGCCACACACAGGTCATTGGATACATAGCTTTGCCTAGAAAACGGATAACTTAACAATCATTTTGAAGGGCATTGGGATAAAACATGGATGTAGTCTGAGAGAAAGATGAGTTGATACGTCCAATAATTCTACTTTGATTTCAAATAGCACAAGTAAGCTTTTTTAAAACTAGAAGTCAGTGAGATGTAATGATAATACTGCATGCATTTTACGTAGAGCAGATTTATGTACTGGGTATTCATGGGACTAGAGATAAGTAGAATCCAAGTTGACATATACAACTGTGAGCAAAACTGATAAATCAGCGAGTTTTCCTGCATGATTAAGAACAAGAAATGGATGGCTTACAATATAAAAAGCATATTGTTCCCCTCTCTCTTCTACAGCTTGACCTTATAACCTAACCTGTTTAATAGGTCTAGGACTTAAAGCTAAAGAAAGCAAATACACATTAACAAACACAAAATAATGGATGTATATAAATATACTATACATATATAGCCCAAGAATTTCAAAAAATATTTTAAGGTAGAGGAACCCTAATGGGCTCGGCAAATGTCAGCAAAGATTGCCAACCTTACAATATTCTTTGTCATAACATGTCATGATTCGGAATGTGTTTCTTTTCCATAAGGAAGTTTGATTCATGTATCTTATATCATTGTTAATCAAATGTAACAATTTCGACTGGCATTTATCTATTTAAATGTAAAAATATTGTTCCCTTTTTTAAAACAATAGGGCCTAGATGTCCCTGAAGACCCTCACCTGAGAAAACTGCCTTTATTTCCTGTACAATGTAACGATTGCATAAAAAATGAAGATGCTAGAGTGTGAACTGAAATTTTTATTAATAAATTTTAGGGCCATAACTTCTGACCTAATTACCAGATATCAGTTGTAGATGAACTTGGCCTAGAGATTATGGCTTTTAACATTATCATAAAGTTTGAAAATGATTCCTTTAGAAACAAGACTAATTTTGATGCCACAAATGTTTTGAAGTATGACTAATAAAAGAAAGCTGGAATATTAATATCACATTTTTTTTTAAAAATTTTTATATGATGGAGAGAGAAATGCTAAAAAAAGGTTATCCATAGTGTTATATATCTGGTGAGGTAAAACAGAACCATGTATGTAAAGAAATAAACAAGAAATGTCACAAGATGTGATGAATGCCCCCGAAATGCATATTCAGGGTTTTGTGAATAATTTCCCTGACATTTCATTTGACTTTTCCCTGACACTTTTAACAGTGTAATTACTACAGCATTATGCATGAAATACACAATAGCTAAGAATCATATGCATAACTGAACCATAAGTCCCCTACTGGTTGTGCATATTTTGATTATTTCCATTAACAAAGCAACCAATATTTTCATCCAAGAAAAATAAGAAGTGAGGTACATAATCTCCATATTGCCATCATATACCAGGTTTCACTGAGCTAGCTTATAATATGGCTTTTAAGTTATCACAGCATCCAAATTTCTGCACAGCTGGATGGAGGGCAAACCAATGCCCTATCAGGGCTTATGATACTTGACCTCTTAGTGTGACCATGACCTTTCAACTACAAACCTGGGTATTGTACAAAACACATTGTATCATTACCGGGCAAAATTCCATTGAGGAGTGACAAAGATATGGAGCGGACACAAAAAACAAACAGGTTTTTAAGAACACAAAAAGTTTTGACCTAAGAGTAGACCTGAGGATTGCACACGACACATCATAATGATGAACATTTCTGCCACGTAATTTCAAAATCCATCAGGGAATGTAAGTTATGGAGCGGAAACAAAATCGGGATGGATGGACAGATGATGCGATTAATACATGACCACCTTCAGGGGGATAAAAAAAAATAAAAAAAAATAATAAGTTGACAAGTATTTATTAGAAATTATCATTTGTGAAACTACACATTTATAGTTGATATCCTACAATAATACAATGAACTAAATTAACAGTATTAAGAGGAATGTGTAAATGTCGAAAATAATTTTTCACTAATAACTTTATCAACATGATGACATTAGTCAAGCATAAGACATATCCCTTAAAGCAAATCTCTTAATTTAATTAAAGAACACACAGACACACAAATATAAATTTATCACACAACCTAGCTTGTTTACAAGTTAAGACAGTCATTTATATTTTTTAAATCTTACATGCGTTATATCAACAAGTTAAAAATAGTACCGCAGGCCATAAGTCGGAGGTATGAAGTTCACAAATGAAGGACGAATGTTTAAAGATGTCAGAAGATCCAAATGAAGGTAGTTAGTGTTAGTCAATTCTACTTATGTTGCTATTGAAAGAATATTATATTGTGTTTACATGCAAAAAAAAATAAAGAAATCTTTTAGCAGGACAACATTTTTGCTAACTTCATATATATTATAGATGTAACTTGGTCATGGGTTTTCCCAGCATAACGAAAAACAGACACAGATGAAAGGTAAATAATAATCTTAACCCTTTCCCTCATAGAGGAAACCATGAAAAGACCTATGCGAACAGCATAAAACCAGATCAGCCTGCGAGTAACTCACAGGCTGATCAGGTTTTATGTTGTTCGCTGCTCCTCAGTGGTCTGGAAATGAGGATTTTGTAATTAAATTTGGTAAGGTTTAACTGTGGTTTTCTGCAGATCAGGCTTTATGTGGTACCTATTGAGTGCATCAAAATGAGTCTATATGAGGGAAAGGGTTAAAGTTGTATTTACTTGATATGTCTGTCTTGCAAAATACAAAATCATATTTATTGAGTTCCATATTTTTATATCAAATAATTACCCGTGTAAGATCCCCTTTATCTCTCTCACTCTCTCTATATATGTATCTGTGTTACATACTAACAGTGAGACTTCTTGCAAAATTAAACTACAAAGTGAGACTCAAAGAGTCAAAATGATCTAAGAAAATAAAAAATGACTTAAAATTTCAAATAATAAGAATGTTGTAAATCTGTACATTATACTTTAATGTACATTTCATCTCCAATTATTAATGACCAAAAGTTAAATTTTAAAATGTCAAAACAGTGAGTCAAAAGTCAAACAAGAGACCTGGCAGTATATAACGGTAAAGAAGTTATCAGAGGAAAGTTAATTGTCTTCTGCAATTTGGCATTGAAATTTAACAAAGTTAAAATTTGTTTTGAAACAAAAATATTTCAAATGAGACAGATTCAAACACTTGTGCATTTATTATTTTCATAAAAAATGATTTGTATTATGAATATGTTATAAAAATGTTAATGAATACAAGAGTAAGTTTCATGCATCCCATAAAAAATAATATGAGGAATTTAACACTTTGTAAACATATGAACACATGTGATTAAAATGTACAAGTTATATTTATGTGATAAAACCTAAAATTTAATGAAAACTGAAAAGAATTTAAACCACTGAAATAAAGATAGTATTTGAGATAAACACAAGTGTTCTCTGGGACACGTGTGTCATCTGCTGAAGAATGACGGAAAAAGTGTGAGACAGAAGGACGGACAGATAGACGAAGAAAAAATAATCCCTATGTGTCACCTCTGCTTACAGCAGGTGACACAAAGATCAGCTGTGTTTACAAAAAAACACATCATATATTGTATAACACATATACAAATCACAACGAAATTGACAGATATATTCATAAAATATCACCATATAAATTTAACAATGAGCAAGTTATTTATTGCAAATTAAAAAAACATTAAAACACTGGAACCATTTAGCATGTGAGATTAACTATCTGTTGTTATAGAAAAGTGAGATTCACTGCAAAAATATTCATGCTAAAAAGTACCAAAGAAATTGGACAGTTGTAATTAATTAATTTACAATTATGTACATTGTAAATAAAAATGTTGATACATTAGCTAGGTGTCTTCTAATGCTTGTTGTTGTGTTTTAATTTTTACTTTCAGCTTTCTTCAACTAGAAATATCACTAGATGGGATTAATACTTCACACAGCACTTCAAGACAGAATATGAAGTTTTATCAATAGGACAAGGTATTATTAGGAAATTCCTTAAATAAATATAAATAAATATGCATATCAAAACATCTTAAAATCTGTTTTAATCTTAAGTTATCAATTGCAAAAAGTAATTTTAATCAATTCTATGTTGAAAAGGCGCCTAACAAAGTAAGGAAGGAATTTGTGCATGATTAATATTATCTGATTTCGGTGAGCCTATGATAAGATACCATTTGGACAAGTATGTTTTCAAAAATTCTTAGTTATGAAGTAATGAAAATGCTAGAGTGTATAAAGTTTGAAGATGATTGCTTAAGAAATGAAGATGCTAGAGTGCAAACAAAGTAAAATCTGGCATTTTTTATATTAAAAGGGGCATAACTCCTGACCAATTTGGCTGATATTAGTAGTATAGTATTGAGAGTGTCTAGCTCACTGCGGGTCTAACACACTTCAAAATCCATACGCGCTAATCCGCGCGTATGGCTTATCATGTGTAAACCCCCAAAAAGCAAACACTCTCAATACTATACTACTATTAGTTAAAAAAATCAAAAAAAATCACACTAATGTAAAATCAAAAAAATCACACTAATGTAAACTTTAAAAAAAAAAACAACAATGAAAAAAATAAAGAAAATTATGTTTTTTTCCTGAACCATTTTTTACCACTCTGAATATGGAGGAGGAGGGTTTTCTAACGTATTATAAAAATTTAATATTATACAGTTTTTATATTTTTGGATATTATCTCCATTGCTTCTTGTCTTCCCTGTTCTATTAATTTTTGCCTTTCTTCTTTTGAATAGTTTTTTGGAACCGCAGAGTTTTTTGTTAATTGTTTAAGTTCATTATATTTTTCTAATTCATCTAATATAAGTTTAAATTCTTGTTCAGATATCTCTCCATCTGTTAAAGCTTTAGAGATTAAATTTTTTATACTATTTAATTTACTGTTAGCAATAGTTTTAATATTATCATGTTTTTTAATTTTATTCATAAATCTAAGCCTAACAATTTTTATAGAGGCTCCAACTCCTCCACATACAAGAGCTACAATTTCTAACGGAAGTAGAATAGGAACAATTAAACCAATAGTTCCTATAATTATACTAGCAGACATAAAAGCTGTGTCTACTCCATCTGTTATATTTATTCCTCTTTTATATTTTTTATATAATGCTTTACGAGTATCTCTCTCATTAATTAATGTTTTTTCAATCTCTGAGATTTTTTGTAATCTATAATTTTGACTTGGTTCACGAAGTTCTACTTCCGGTTGCTCTGCACTACGGACAAAGTTAGGTTGTGAATCTAGTATTTCACTATTTAAATCAGGGTATAAATTTGGGGCCGTTGGTTGCTTCATTTTTATATATATTATTTGAATTCAAACAATAACGAGGCAACAGTATTAACTGCAGTTCCATTATCCACCAGACTAACAAAATTAATAACACTTCCAGCCTCAACTAAAAAAGGGCGTTCAAAATTATCATGTTTTGCTGTTGTTGTTTGTAAAGTAATATCACACCCACTTAAACGCTCTCCATCAACCAACACACCAACTCGCACTTCACCACTTGTCCTTTTACTCGACAGACCAATACCAGTAATATAACCACGTCTTATCACAACATAACCAACATCTTTTTCTCTACCGGCATTTCCAAATGAAAACACCTTACTTTTAAATAAAGAACCTTTTATTTCAGCACTTATTGTAATGTTCTTTAAGGATTCCTCTATTCTTTTTATCACAAGGTCTAATTTTGTTAAAGTGTTAAGTAATTCTCTATCTAAATTTGACTTTAAATTATTAAATAATTTACTTTCTAAATTTGAGTTTAAATTATTAAAATATGAATCTATCTTACTATTATCTAGTATATACTTTTTAGAACCGAATATATTCATTTTTATTGATAAAAAATTAATTTTATTTAGTTTAGTGGAACAAAGTTCCAGCAGTTTTCTAGATGATCTCTAAAACACAACTCATTGATAATCCATGATTATCTATTTTTTGTCCTTTTTCATCACGAACACTTATATTTAATTCAGAAATATTTCCTATAGTTAATTTTTTATACTCTGGATTACTAAAGTTTATATTAACAATATCTCCAAATTGATTACTCTCAACAGGAATAACACCAAGAATATTACTAGGTGCACCATCAAAGAAATTATAAGTATTATTTATTTGTTCAAGGTGGACATATAATTGTTTATAAGGAACTAAATCTATTGATTGTTCACCATGGCATGGGAGGTTAAGAAGAGGTGAATTTTCCAAATAATGACTCTCTTTAAATCCTAACATTTTTCTTAATTCTTTGGTTATTATTAATCCATAGGTTATATCACTAACTGAACTTATTGTTGGATATTCTTCTGCTTTTAAACAACCAATACCATTTTTTTCATCAACAGTTAATGTTATTCTGTTGTCAAAATTTTTAAATACATCAACTATTTGTTGAAAATTATAAAAACCATCTGAAATTATTTTTTGGGGTGGTGGGGATTTACGAATGTTAGTATCAATCCATTGTCCAATTAAATTATACCAACCCATAGTATAAGTAAAACCTCTCAATCCAATTTTCTTATCTCCATGTTTATTATCTATAATTGTTGTAGTTTATAGGTTTATTAATATTAGAAATTATATGATTCATTTTTATTGATAAAAAATAAATTTTATATAATTTAGTGGAATAAAGTTCTAGCAGTTCTCTAGATGATTTCTAAAACACAACTCATTGGTAATCCATGATTATTTATTTTTTTCCCCCATTCATCACAAACACTTTTTAATTCTTTCTTTTCCTTCTTTTTTTTTTTAATTAAAACCAAATTTTTTTTCCTAAGATTTTACTAGGTGCTCCATTATGAAAATTATAAGTACTATTTATTTGTTCAAGGTGAATATATAATTGTTTATAATTACTAATAATATTAGCTTTTATTTTCTCTTTTTCCATTTTTCTCTTTCTCTTTCTTTCTCTTTCCATTTTCTCTTCATATTCTTCTCTTTCTCTTTCTCTTTCCATTCTTTCTCTTTCTACTCTTACTCTTTCTCTTTCTACTCTTTCTCTTTCTCTTTCTATTCTTTCTCTTTCTCTTTCTATTTCTCTTTCTAACTCTTCTATTATTTCTCTTTCTCTTTCTAACCCTTCCATTCTTTCTATTCTTTCAAACTCTTCTATTCTTTCTCTTTCTCTTTCTAACTCTTTCATTCTTTCTTTTTTTAACTTTTCATTACTATATTCTATAAATTCTCTTTCTGCCTTTCTAAGTTCTTTTATTGTCTCTCTTATTCTCTTTTTCATTTCCTCATCCTCTGTTAGTTTTAAATCTTTTTCATACTTTTCTATATGATTTTTAAATGATTTTATTACTGATTCTAAATCACCTACATCTCTTTTTTTTAAATGTTTGAGTGGAGAATTTGAAAAACCCATTATTTGAATATTTTCTATATTATACCATCCTATAGTATAATTAAAACTTTTTAATCTAATTTTCTTATCTCCATGTTTATTATCTATATATTGTTGTAAGTGTATAGGTTTATCAATATTAGAAATTATATGATACATTTTTTACCGATAAAAAATGATCCCTGAAGCTTTTAAATATAATGAAGATGTTAATTATTTACATGGAGGAGTGTTTAAAAAAACAAGAAATAATAATTTCATCAGATGGAAACGGAACGGCTGCTCTGCACAAAAGTTTTAATGCAAATTTCCCTAATATATTTGAAAAATATTTATTACCTAAAGTTACATCAGAAGAAATAGTAGAAAGGTGGGAAAGTGATTGGATGTTATTTTGGCAGAATCAATTAAACTTTGCTATTTGGTGTTCAACTACAGGTTGTGGAGTTGATATAAAAAATCATATAAGGAGGAATTACCGGACAAAGTCCGAGGATTAACGGGTTCTTTATTCTTATTTCATGTTTACTACCAAACAAGAAGAATATTAAAAGAATTATCTATTTCTCTTCCACAAAATAAAAATTGGAATGCTTTTAATAATAATTATGATAGAGAAGCTTATGAAAGAGTATGTAAAGAGTTTAATGTAAATCCTAATGTAGATTGGAGACATAAAGAAGGCTTGGAATTGTATATAAATTAAAAATTAAAATTTTTTAAAAATGACATTTGGTCCTGAAGTACCCGGAGGAAGACATTGTGGTATTTCAAAATGTGAATATCTCCCACCTAAAAAAGTTCATATTGATTATCTCCAACAACCAGATGAAATAAGAAACATATGGACAACTTTTATTCTTGATGAGTCAAAAGGTTTTACACAAGCAGGAGTTGAAAGAATTAATGAGTCTATAAGAATATATTGTTGGTCTATTCTTGGAGCACAATCTCAAACTAAAACAGATATTTTAGGAACAGGAACGGCATTTGATGCTCAAAAACAATTTTTAGTTAACATTGAAGATGCTATAAACAGTCCTATAGATTTACCTAGTCAAATAAAAAAATATGAAAGTGTATTAAAATATGCAAGAAGCAAAGTTGATTATGTTTATGGAATAGGATTATATATGTCTCCTAGTGATATGGAATTAAGAATTGGAACAATACAAGATTATAATAATAAAATTATAGTTGCAACAGAAATTCAAACACTTGGAATAAATAATGAAATAAATAGTCAACCTGTTCCTACTACTACACAACCCACAGATATAAGTGGTACATCAACAAAAAAATCTTTACCAGAACCTACAGACGAAGTCCGGACTAGTGTTTCACAACCGTTCCGTAGTAAACCAATTGTTTCCCAGCCGGACTCTGTCCGTAGAAAACCTAATGATCTCATTGAAACAACGGATGAACATGAAGATGATAAAACAGCTATTATAATAGGAAGTATTACAGCAGGACTTTTAGCTTTATTTATTTACGAGTATGTTCTCTAACGGGTAAAACCCGGCTGTGAAACACTAATGAACTTTGTTCACAGCTGTATAAATCATTCCTATAACTAAAATTAATAAAGCCCATAAATTATTTCCAAACCATGCAACAACGTTTCCTGTTGTTTTTAATAACCATCCTACAATAGCTCCAATAATTCCAGGTAATGCTTCTACCGCTTTTCCTGCAAGTTTTGCTAATAGTTTAGCAATATTTGATAATTGTTTTTTTATCCAATCTCTTACATTTCCTCCTTTCTCAGGAGGTTTAGGTGTTACAGTTCCACCACCACCAGGAATAAAAGTCTCAACAATAACACCAAGAATCATTCCAATAGCAGTTAAAATACTAACAATTGTAATCCCTTGTTCTCTGAATAAAGTTTTTATTCTTTCTGCTAATGTTGTATCTTCATTTAATCTTTATTATTTCTCTTTTTTTCTATTTATTTTTCTTTATCTGTTTCAGAAAGTTTAGCCAATTTTTTTCTCTTACATTAGTCATTGCTTTAAGGATTCCATTCATTTCTCTTCTATCTACAATTGTCTGAGTTCCTTGATCTACACCAGTATAAACTTCTTTTACCATAGTTTCGGCTTCTTCAGAAAAAGATGTTTCCATTACAGTTTCAGCAGCATTTGCTACAGTTTCAGCTGCTCTAGGTAAATCAGTCATTTCAATATTATCAACATTTGGAATGTTTCTTTCTGCATTTTGTAATTTTTCTTTGGTTTGTCTATCTGGTTCATAACGTATATTTAACAAGTTTCTAATTGCACCTCTTCCAATTTTACCCTCTAAAGTGTTCAAAGATATAAAACTATTACCTTTTAATTTAAGGTTTTTGTATTATCCTCAATATGATTAATTTGACTTTGTCTATCATTATTTATAAAAGGAGTTTCATCATCCATATCATCATCAACATCATCATCATAATCATCATAATCATCTTCATCAAACACAGGATTTTCAAAATCATATCCTCCTTCTGCCATTTTAAACATTAAAAAATGTTTCACAGCTTGAACAAAGTTCCATTTTTCCCTCTAAAAAATGTCGGCTTACGGAGAAAAACTAAACCCATACAGAAGAATAAGAGAACCTAAAGGTATTAGAGGTATTCGTCAAAGTGTTGTAATAAGCAATAATCCTTCAACTATTGATCAAAATCAACAATTGTTAGTAAGATTTCCTAATCTAAGTGGTAATGATGTTATTGTTCCTGGAACAACAAGATTAGCATTTGAAATTGAAATCAAAAGTGATAGTGATGCAAATGCAACAATATTTCCAAACATAGGAAGATCAATAATTAAGAAAACAACAATAAAAATATCTGGAAATGAAGTAATGTCAATTGATGATAGTGATATATTTCATTGTTATATCGATTTATGGAAGTCTCCTACAGAACGTGAAAATATGGCATACCAAGGAATTGGTAAAATAAACATGTTAAGACATAGAGTTGGATCTGGTAATGCTTCCTCAGATAAACAAGATGAAGCCATTGCAAAAGCTTATGGAAATAGATTTTGTATTCCTCTAGATTTTGAATTATTAGAATCACATATGCCTTTTTATCAAGCTGGTCTAGGAGATAGACTTGAATATGAACTTACATTTAATGATTATAATAATGTAGTTAAATCTAGTGATAATAATGCTTCTTACGTTATTAAGAATATTTGTTTAGAATTTGAAAGTGTTTCTGATGTTGGATTAGCTAGAATAATTAGAAATAGATTTAGTGGTAAGATGGTTATTTTATATGATAGAATACTTAGACATAGGAAAATAACAAAAAACAAATCTGATACACTTTGGAATATTAATCTAAATGTTCCAGCTAGAAGTATGAAAGGTATTCTAATGTTATTTGAAGATCCGGATAGAACATCAACAGAACATTATTTTAATCCTGAAATAACAAAAGTAGAAATGACAATAGAAGGAGTTCCAAATCAACTATACAGTCAAGGAATGAAAGCTTATCAACAGTGGGATGAGATAAATAAATTCTTTGCTTTGAATTCAAAAGATGATAAAGAAATTATTAAGATGATAAAAAAATTAAATTTTACCTATACAACATTAGAAAAATATCTAACAACCAATTATGCATTATGGTTAGATTTACGTTCAACGGATGATAACTCTCTACATGGTTCAGGGAGAAGAATTGAAAATGCATCAGAAGGTATAACAATACAAATAACAAAAGATGCAGGATCGGATGAGCCAATAAATGTTTATCTATTTGTTATACAAGATGCACAAATTAATTTTGATGAGGGTAGATTTAAAGAAATTGTGTATTAGTGGAACTTTGTATGGAACTCTGTTCCAGCTGCTTTGCATTTTCCAGCTGTTTCACAGCTGTTCCATAGTGAAGTATATAAATTACTTTTATATTCTATAAGAAAACCAAAAAAATAAAGAGATTGTAATTTACTTTTTTTAATACTATTATTTTTGTTTCTAATATCAATAAAAGTACCTATAGTACTGATAACAAAATCAACAAGAACATAACCAAACAAACACATCTCAAATCTTTCTACTACATCTCTAATTGAAGTAAGTTTATTATTAATCGATGCTAAATATAATTCCTCATTACTAATATTATATTCATCTTCAGAAGTTTTTTTTTGTTCTTTTATATCTGTTACATTTTTAGTGTTAGATGTAGGGGTTGAATTTTTAAGAGGCATTTTATAAAGTAAAAAAATGAATAATTTTAAAATTCAATCCATCTTTCCAAAATACCCACATTCTGCAATTATCTGTGGACAAACTGGTTGTGGAAAAACAGAATTTGTTTTAGATCTTTTAGAAAATCAATATAGGGGTGTATTTAAATATATTATTATACTATGTCCAACTATTCAATGGAATAAAGCATATAAAAATAGAGAATGGATCTCTGATGTTAAAAATCCAAAAACAAAGAATTTAATAATTGTTAATCCTATACTTAAAGGAGAAGAAAAACTACAAGAACTATTAAGAATATTTTTTAATAAATATGCAGGATATCCTACTTTATATATTATAGATGATTGTAGTGCAACTAAACAATTAACAAAGAAAAGAGACATGTTATCAGAGTTAGCTTTTTCAGGTAGACATGCTGAACAAAGTGTATGGGTTATTTCACAAAGATACAATTCAGTTTTAAAAGATCTTAGGGAACAAACAAAATGGTTATGTATTTTTTATACAAAAGACAGGGATAGTTTTGAAAACTGTCTAAGAGAAAATGATGTTATCCCTACATTAGAAGAAAGAGAAAGAATTAAAGAAGAATTGAAAAAAAAGAAACATAGTAAATTAATTTTAAAAACTGATCAACCTACAAATTATTGTGTCTGCGGATGAAATCCGGCTGCGTAGCACTTGATTAGTAATATGCAGAGAAGCTGGAACTTTGTTCCATTAGCTTAAATTTACCTTAAGTTATACATAGTAATGCTAAAGTAATGCTTATATTTACCTTAAGTTATACATAATAATGCTTAAAAAATGCTAACAATCCTCTATCAAACAACATCAGTAATAACAAATATTATAGTCTTATCAATATTGCTCTGCAGCTGTTCCATATTTGGATATGGAATATTTAAAATAAATTTACTTATAAGTAAACTTAAAAAATTAATATATAAAATGGATGCTAAAGAATTTCTTAATCAAAATAGTGTTTCACAGCCGGACGAACTACATAGTGTTTCACAGTTGGACTTTGTGCAAAGCAGTGGTTCCCTTGTCCGTAGCACTATAGATGAAACAAAACGTGAAAGATTATCAGCTATTGTTGCTGGTGGAGGAAGTAAACAATATCTTGGTAAAGACTTACAAATGTCAGACATTGATACAATGACACCAGAACAAATAAACAAATTATACTGTAGATATGAAGCTAGATTAGGAGCAAGTATGACTAAGACACTAGGTAATTCTTTTATTAATTTATATGTTTTGGGTGTATCAAAATATTTTAATGTTGTTAATCCACCAAAACTAATACAAGATTTAGAAGAAGATCCATTTATCAATCATGCTTTAAATAACTCTTGTTGTGAATTGTATTATAGATATGGAATGTATCTTGCTCCTTTTACTGCTATGCTAACAACTGCTAGTCATATTGATTTCAAGCAAAGCCCGGCTGCGGAGCACTTTACTACACCAGTTGAAAATACACCATTTGAAAATACACCATTTGAAAAAAGTGAAAATCAAAAGAAATACAAAAGAAAGGTGCAGAAGCAAAAAAAATGAAAGCTGAATTAAAAAAAAAAAAGAAGAAATAAAGAAAGAAAACATTCAATTAAAATCTATTACAAAAGAGGATAATGAAGTTAAAGAAGTTCAACATAATGATGAAGTTAAAGAAGTTCAACGTATAAATATATACGAAAATTATATACCTTTATGTTTAATCGGAGTTTTTGGATTAGGATTATATATATATAATTCTAAACAAGTGAAACACATACAACCTAAGAAAGAAATTAAACCACAAGAAAAAGTTGAACCACAAGAAAAAGTTGAATATGACCCATTTGATATTTAATTTTGTTTTCTAAAAAATGGCGGATGAAAAACAAATTGTTAATACAGCTTATCATGGAGTATTGATTTCTGCTTTTACAGTGGGTTATTCAGAATTAATTAGAAAACTTTTTAGAACAAATACAACCAAACTACAAATGAATTTTAATGATGTTTCAATGTTAACTCTTGATATTCTTCTAGCTACTTATACAAGAAATATGTTGGTTAAACAAGGTATTATTCCTGATAATATTATGAAGTAGAACTTCGTAACTAGCGTAGTTTTTTTTTATGTTTTAATAAAATATAGTGTTTACAGCGGATTTAATCCATATAAAATGGCAAGTGCAATAGCGATGATGGTTGGTGGAGCATTAACAAAGAAATAAATGTTTTTATAATTTTATTAAAAAATTTTTTAAAAAAGAACAACACTCTAAACAAACCTTTGAAGATGTTGATGAATCAATGAAAGAATATTATTATGCAACTGGTGGTGATAAAACTGATAATGTTTCACAGCCGTTTCGTAAAGAACCTACATTAAGTGATTTTTATACTCCTTCTGAAGATCAAAAAAATAGAGAGATTATATTTATTATTTGTGGAATGTCATTAACTGGATTTGTTGCATGGAACTATATAAATGGTAAAGTATCTATTCCATTGTCACATATATATCTTTTATCATCAAATGGAGACATACTTATTTTATTTACTTCATTAATATACATTTCATGTTTATCAGAATTTAATGTATACATCTTATTTATTTGTTGTGTTTCATTAAATAAACAATTTTTATAATCATAAACTTTATATCTTTAGTTATTTTTTTTCCTTCCCTTCAGTTAAAGTAAAAGAATAAGCTTTACTTCTTAAAAAATTTTTTCTAAATCTTTATATATATCTTTTGTTGTTATTTAAAAGATTATATTTTAAGTATTATTTACAATTGCAACAAGATTATCATTGAATATAACTGAATCTTTAAAATTAGGTTTATTTATATATTTTCTTACTTCTTCTCTATTGGTAAGTAGATTAATCTCATTTCTTCCTCTTATATTTTCTAAAGTCTTTCCATAGATAAATATTATTTATCTTTAACCAATCTGATTCTTCAAAAGAAATTGTTCTATAAACTTTTGTAACTTTCATTCCTAATTTTATATTCTTTTAAAATTGAGTGATGTATAATATATTTCTTTTTATCTTTTAAAGTAAGAAATAATTTTTCTTCTTTACCTAATGGTAATGGTTTATCTCCTAATAAATTTAATTGATAATTAGATAATTGTTCTTTATTTATTTTCATCTTTTCAGGTGCTAAAGGATATTTATTTGTTTTCTTTTTACATTCATCTGTATACTCTAAATCACATTCAATTATACAACCTCTACCCTTTGGAATATTTTTGTAATAATTAGGATCTTCTTCCCATTTAAAATCTTTGGTTGGAAGAGGTTGAGACATTGCCCATCCATAAAGATTATTCGCATCTAAATATAATAAAAATTTTTCTTCAAAGAATTCATTTAAATCTCCTCCATTCTTTAATATTTCTAAAGCTTTATTTTTTTCATATTCATCTGCTATTCGAATATCACCATCAACATAATTATTTATTTTTAATAATTACATTTTTATAAGCTTTTACATGTCTAGGACCTAATACTCCTGAAAATCCTCCTCTTATTCCTTTTTCAAACATTTGTAACATATCTATATCAGTTAATAATTCTAACTCTACTCCAGTATATTTTAGTCCACATTGCCATGTTAATCCTGGAGCAGAATAACAATAACAAGGATCTATATTGTGGTGTTTTAAGAAAAAACTTCTAAATTTTTCAAACGCATCAGCTAAGATTAAAACATCTGTCTTTAAATATAATTCATGATAATTTTTAAAGATTTACATTTATAATGAGAGAAAACTTTTTGAGCATGTTGATATTCTTTACCCGTAATTGTTGTTTGAGTTAATGTAGAATAAAATTCTTTAATATCTGGTAATTGTGTTTCATTTAATTGTTGTATGGAATCTACATATTCATATGGATAAAATCCTTTTTGTTTTAGTAGTGAAATATCTCCATTAAACTCTTTTTCTAAAATAGGAAATTCATCTATTGATTTAGCTATATCTGATAACCTTTATCATAAATCTATAAGAATCTAAGAATCTTAATTTTTTATAATATGATCCATAATCTATAAAATATATTCTTCTGAACTTTTTAAAGAAGTTTTACTTTATTATATTTATCTTCATATTTCATAAGTTCTTCAATTAAAAAGTGGAAATCATAATTAGAACCATTATGAAAGAATACAGGTATTAACTTTGTTACTTTACCTTCTTTTGTATTACATGATTGACATGCTGCTCCTCTATATTTCCCAGAAAGATGATTATGTTCTCTTACTTTACGGACTTTGTCCGGCTGTGAAACATTATAATTATCATCATTAAAACCTTTTTCACAAATATAACATTCAGTTGCTTCTTGAAATTCTTCTTCTTCATATTATTTAATATGGTTTTTTCTGTTCATTAAGGTATATCTTATAATTTATTTTTTAAATATCTTTATTACTTTTTCTAAATTTTTTTGTGATTTATATATATTTGGATAATCAGATTTAACATATATTCCATAACTATTTACTTCTTGTTTAAATATTTTATTTGTGTAAGATTCATTAGGATTTGGTTTAGTAGTAGATAATGGAATATTATTTGATTCAAAATCAGAATATATAACAAATGGTAATTTATTTTTGAAATGGTAATTTTTAAATTTAAGAATATTTTTTCCTGGTTCAGGCATTATAGATTTACAATGTTCATTATCATAACATATTTCTTTATGATTAATTAATGTTATTTCTCTTTGAAATCCTAAAAATTTAAATCAACTACATTTTCACTTTCATTGTTTGAAACATAAACTGGATATAAAGATTGTTTATTAGATTGATCTTCTAATGCAAAAACATTTATAGATATATTATTTTGTCTCTCTACTTTTGGAATATCTTTTATTTTAACGGATATTCAATCCCATCCATATTAAGTTTATTTTCATATGGTTTATATTTTGTCACTCTTTCTTTGTTATCATCTGCAGGGAATAACTTTGATAATATTGCCCAGAGAAAACATTTGTTATCATTTTTATTTTTAACATTAATAATATTATTTGATTTAAATTGAAGAGGTATATAAGATGAAGCTTTCTGATAATCATATTTATATTGTTTTACTTCTACACTTTTAATATTTCTAAAAACAAAACCAGATCCTCTTTCTTGAAATTTATCTACCCAAGCTTCAAATTTATCTCTCAAACTATTATAGAATTCTTTTATATTATTTTGTGTTTGAATAACTTGAACAGGGTGAGAGTAATGACTTTCTATTATATCAGTAACTAAAGGGGTTAAAAATTCACTTGTTATTATTATTTTTATTTTCAAAGGAAAGTGATTAATAACTATTCTTTTTCTTAATAACTTAATATATTCAATTATATCTTCTTCATCTATATCATCAATAGTTTTTTCATCAATGAGATCTTTAAATTTTCTTGGTCTCATTTTAAAAGAAATAAATTTTAATTAGGTGTTTCACTGTGTTTCACTGTGCCCTGCAGCGGTTCCCGAGTTGTTCCATAATGCTCCGCAGCCATATGATAATTTTTCATATAATCAGGATTTCTAACAATAAACTCTTGATACGCTTTTTTATACTTTTCTTTGTTGTTTTGATAATGTTTTTGTTGATTAGGCTTAAGACATTGTTTACATGCAGATTTAATACCAAATCTTCTTCCTGTTTGTTTATAATATTCACTTAATAGTTTATATTCTTTACATTTTGTACAAACTTTTCGATCTGCCATTTTTTAAGAAAACAATTTTAAGCTATTTAAAAATGGATCACCCAAAAATATATTGTTTACGTTGTAAAAAAAATACTGAAAATAATTCAGTAGAACAAGTAACAACAACCAATAATAGACAAATGTTAAAAGGTAAATGTTCTGAGTGTGGATCTAAGAAAAATAGATTTATAGGAACAAAAGGGGATAAATTAGCAGATGAATTACATCATAGAGTTATAAAGAAATTTCCTAAAAGACGTGTTTTTGTTGATTCAATAGATAAAATATGGGCTGTTGATTTAGTAGATATGCAACAATATTCAAAACAAAATAAACACTATAAATATTTATTAGCAGTTATAGATGTTTTTAGTAAATATGGTTGAAAAATAAAACAGGAATAACAGTAAGTGAAGCATTTAAAACATTATTTGAAGAAAGAAAACCAATTTTTATTTGGTCAGATAAAGGATCTGAATTTTATAATCGACAAGTAAAAGAATTGTTAAAAGATAATAACATAAAGTTATATTCAACTGAGAATGACGAAAAATCTAGTGTAGTAGAACGTTGGATAGGAACTATAAAATTTTTTAAATTAAAAAAAAACACCAGTTGAAGCAAGTAAATCAGAAAATACATTAACAGTGTATGAAAATTTATATCCAGAAGAAGAAAATAAAATTAAGAAACCTAAATTCAAAGTTGGAGATAGAGTAAGAATAACAAAAAAGAAAGGTAAATTTGAAAAGGGTTATACTACTCGTTGGACTAGAGAAATATTTGTAATTGAACAAGTTTTAAATACAAATCCTGTTACTTATAAAATAAAAGATTTAAAAGATGAAGACATTATAGGTAGTTTTATGAACAAGAAT
This sequence comes from Solen grandis, assembly GCA_021229015.1. Lineage (NCBI taxonomy): Eukaryota > Metazoa > Mollusca > Bivalvia > Adapedonta > Solenidae > Solen > Solen grandis. The sequence continues at coordinate 93,000,947 of CM037777.1, forward strand.
TACAGATAACTGAGTTCTAGATAATATCCAAAAATATAAAAACTGTATAATATTGAATTTTTATAATACGTTAGAAAACCCTCCTCCTCCATATTCAGAGTGGTAAAAAATGGTTCAGGAAAAAAACATAATTTTCTTTATTTTTTTTCATTGTTGTTTTTTTTTTAAAGTTTACATTAGTGTGATTTTTTTGATTTTACATTAGTGTGATTTTTTTTGATTTTTTTAACTAATAGTAGTATAGTATTGAGAGTGTTTGCTTTTTGGGGGTTTACACATGATAAGCCATACGCGCGGATTAGCGCGTATGGATTTTGAAGTGTGTTAGACCCGCAGTGAGCTAGACACTCTCAATACTATACTACTGATATTAGCCATAATAATACTTGACTGAGAGATTATGGTCATACAAATTGTCATAAAGTTTGATGATGATTGCTCAAGAAATGAACATGTTAAGAGTGTAAACAAACTAATTGTGGACAACGGACGACAGACGGACAATTGACATTCAACGATCCTAATAGCTCACCCTGAGCACATGTGCTTAAGTGAGCCAATAAAATGTTAGTTTGGTAAAATCAAAACTGACAGCTGAATGCAGGTTGACTGCTTAATACAGGTGGCTGCTTATACAAGTTCAACTGTATTTGTGAAACTGGAAATATCGGTATAAATGAAAATATACTGAAGAAAAACAAAATCCTGCAGACTGACTGGTCAACACAATGTACATACCAAGCTAAACTAAAAACATATTTACAACGAAAGTATACAAAATGAAGGTCAGAAATATTCTATTTGCACTTTCCATAATGCAGAGCTGATTTTTAAGGTTAAAAGGAAAGACAAATGTTTCTATTACTTGTACAGATTGAAACCTATTTTAAAAGATTTGTGCATTTCTTAAGATATTTTTTTCTTTGACTGCAAATGGGTGATATTCTCATTATGGCATTTCAGTGTTAACAGCAACTTTAAACATTACAGTTGTTATCTGCAGAAATATTTCCAGTAATTTTCAAAAGTGTTATATCCTTGGATAAACTTTCCAATATTAATGAAACTTTTGCTCAAGATGTCTTTATCTCTTCCTTGACTTGCGGGACACACCCTGTCAACCAGTTTCTTCTTTCAACAAGCTGTAAATGCATACAAAATTCAACTTATTTAGTTCAAAGCATAGAAACTATGAATAATATTTTATTTGATATGAAAAAGATGTAGCCATACTAGCATGAATGACTTACACAGGATTGGGTCATGTAATCAAATACTATGTTTTTCCAGCTATTGATTGCTGTGGATTTGTAACTGAATCAGCTATGAAACGGAAACTATCAAGGTTTAAATCCAAGACCATGGCTAGCAATTCAGTTCACATAGACTGCTATCTAGAACAGCCTTTTGTGTGGGAAACATTACGACACATTTTTTTTCTTCCAATTTTTGTCTTAACCTTGCACACTAGAAGGAGAACAAGAGCAACACAGTGTTGATGGGATTTTATTTAAAAGGGGGAAAATTTTAGCAAAATGGACCCATCAGACTCTTACAAAATATGACCATTGATATCAATATGATTCATCTGCTCAGTAAATGGAATCATCAAATGAAAGTTAAAGAATTTTAGTTCTTTGAAACTCCTGTTATGGACCAGAAACATATTAATCTTTTAATTTCATATGTGTTATTCTTGTAATTTTAATGCTGATTTTGTAACTTTCTGTGACATATACCACCTATAATTAGGTAATTGTTGTGTTATATTAAAACATTTTCATAATCTTATTTTTCCCCATTTTTTCATTTTCCAATTAGAAAAGCCACAGGTTGAAAAAAAAAAGAAAGAAAACACTGTAACTCCAATCATTCTATTAAGTTTGAAAAATCTAGATTATCTAGATCTCAAGTTACTGACTGAGAAATAAGTGTGATGGATGCACAAGATAAAAAAAAAAAAATATTTTACAGAATCAAAAGGAAAGATAAACATTAACAACCTTGTGTACTGCACGCATCATATGAAGTAACTTCATTAAGGGCACCAATTGTATATTCCAAAGCTTCCTCTCTGTCTGGTACTGCAAAGTCACCGTCTTTGAGGAATGTCTCATATGAATTTATAATTTTGCAGGATCATTCAAATTTAGTAATATACCAAATTTTACATGTATTTAAAAAACTGTTTTTTTGTTTGTTTGTCCAAAGTATTGAAATTAACTTCTATGTACTGAATGGTTCATAATTTTGCAGGATCATTCAATTTTAGTAATATACCAAATTTTACATGTAATGGACAAATAAAAACTTAAATATATTCAGTTGAATATGTTATTATTATTATTTGTTTTATAATCAGCAGGAAACACTGTGTGATCTTCATTGCACTGGCTAAACAAAATACTTGTAATGTATTATCATTTGATACAACTTACAAGAGTACATAACAGCTGACAAGTTAAAATGTGAATCTTAAAATGTTGGGCAAAGGTTGATATCTTATGAAGTGTCCATTAAGTGTTAGTAGATATGTTTTTGTTTTTTTTACTATGATTTTGTAGTCTTTTTAACAACAAAGAAATTAATGACATTTCTATTTATTTAATATGGATATATTTGTTGGTACAGATTTTATTAACACATTGATGGAATTGTAAACTGGCAACTTGTACAAAATGTCATATAAAGTAATTACATATAAATGATATTGGGTACCCCTAAAGAAGTATTTTCATGTTATTACCATTTGAAAAAATATCTTAACATATATTTTTGGTATTTGACACCAGAATATTACAAAGATGGGTAGTAAAACTAAAGATGAGAGCAAAAGACACATGGCTCAAATTTCACCAGCCATAGTTAGTGATAAGTTACACTTAAGTACTTATGAGTGAATGTCATAACTCTTTGATTCTCCAATGAAAATGTCCTTTAATTTTGTCTTACCAAAAAGTGTTAAATATGAAGGTATTGGTTAATATGAAAATAATCATGTATTTGTGTATATCTTGTTAAATATGAATATTGGAATTAAAGAAATACTTAGTGCTAAGTACAGAATTTAAACCTGGTCAGATTCAAATGATAACAAACCTGACATGTTGTTTGACGAGTCATTGCTAGCTGAGTTTTCTTATTATAGACCTTCTTGTACTCACTTGAGACCTCCACTGCTGTGTTTGGTGGGTGGGATTGGCAATCTTTGCAAGTCCAGATGGATCTCTCACTCCAAGACAACACACAGGAAGTGTACCATTACATGTCTCACTGGCGACACCTATTAATAGAATAAACAAGTTATCAGTTATTAATGCAATAACGAATATTTAACAAGAC
>CM037777.1:93004388-93054388 GCA_021229015.1 Solen grandis
CTGTGACATACCAAAGTCCTTTAAAATGGAACTGGTATTGCATCTTTGTCTGAGACTTAGGATAATGTGATAAGTTGTGGTAAACAGGTAATATCATTTTTCTGTTGAATGTGATATTGCATAAGGCAGCACAATATATGTATATATTGTCCCTAAAATGACTGAAATACTGTTGATGTGTCTTTTTAAACTGATTAAACAAGGATTTTTGCTAGGAAGAAAATTCTTGCCATTGCATTGTTTTCATCTTCCTACCAATAAACATTTCTGTCATGTATATACATGTAATTGCATTTGTAGGATAATTAAAACATGTTATCCTTTAAGGTAATCCATCCATCATTAAATTATAATCATGATCCATCAAATGCTTAAAAATGACTTCAGTTCAAATGCAAGCATCCACTGACATGGAATAAAAGGCTAGTTTGCCTATAAAGGCTTGCATTTACTATAAAATTCCCACAATCACTTCTTTGACTATGATCACCATTAAATAATGGATGGTTTACCTTAAATGCAAGTTTACCCTTAAAAGTTGGGTACTGATTCTTGTACTTAGTGCTCTAGATAAAAGCAACAGTTAACCAGGAAAATATAACTTGACATTGTATCATGTCACTTATCTAATGGCCTTATATCACAGAGAGGCATAGTAATATGATTGTATCATGCTGACATAAGTTAGAATTCCTTGATTGGGTTTTCTACATTATATAACATACAGAGTACATTAATGACAGATCAGTCTTGACTTGACTGAGATACCTTTAAATTTTATTTTTGCTCACATGTTACTTTTATACTTTTATATTATTTTATAATTTGATGGAATTTGTGATTTTAGTTTTAAGGTATTACATATGTATATATTTTAAGTCTCCCATATCTCATTCTGAGAGGTTTTGTACTATTATTTTTACAATATTTTATCATTTGTAAAAATATATGTACAAAAGTGAGACTTTAATATACTGTGCATGGCTGTTATGGTTAATAATGGGTGATTGATTGGAAAATTCTGCAACTGTTGTTTTTCTGGTGTAAGTTGTTTGTTATTTGGCTAAAAATGGAATGGAAGTTGTAATTTGTTAAGAATTTGCTTGCATCTTATGCCTCAAATCTCCTTTTTTACAACTATTCCCAGAGTTTGGACTATTGCAATATCTGATTTAAGATGATTATAATTTTTTATAGTACATACAGTTTCAAATAATTGCTTCAAGATAACTATGCCAGATAAATGGTGAGCTTTTTTTGCATGATATCATCTTGTTATGGCATACTATCTTTAAGATACTATTTACCCATTTGATCAAGACCTTGTTTACATATCAGTTAATATACTATTCCGAAAAACTTAACTAATTTTAATTGTGACATCAACATTTAAAGGATCTAAATAGTCCTGACTCCAGTAGTAGGCTGCATAAATCCAGATCACAGGTCGGTGGTTCGAATATTTGTCGGGTCACCATTTAATTATTGTTCACCTCTATCCAGGGTAAATGCAAGGGTTCTTCAAACCATGTATATGTCTTCCTAGAGCAACTTGTCTTGGTGATTTATGAATTAAAGCCAATAATCAGGATGTAAACAAGTAAAGTCAGCTGAATTACAAAATTAGAGTATGACTTCTACATTATAATGGGGATTATTTATAAATCATGTTATGACTTAAATAAAATTCTTTCAAATAAATATTGGAGATATATGGATATTGATCTCTCTCTCATATCACAATTGATTTGTTGTAACATATTATGGATTAAGGAATAAAAATTTTGCTTTTCAAGGGTTTCTGTAAGTCTCCATGACTCAGGGTCTTAATAGTGTCCATTACTGGTTGATATACTTCACTGTGAAACCATCAATATTGTAAAAGTGACAATCTCAGCATTTGTCTTTAATTTCTGCACGGGCACTGGTATGTATAACTCACAACCTTATTGGAGTTTAAGTGTGTCCGAAGCTCTCTTTGGATTGTTATATTTATGCCCTCCTTCAAAGAAGAGGTTTGCTTTCAGTGCTTTGATTGTAGTATCCGCGTTTAATTCATTTAGAGTTGTCTCCCTTTTCCTAAAGGAAAGAAAGCAGAAACAAATCGAGGGAAATTGGCAGAAAAAAAAAGTTGAAAATTCACTGGTATTCTTCGGTATTTTGTGTTACTTTAATGTACATGTCAGTGAGTAATTATGCTGGTTGACTTATCTTGCATGGAAACGAGACGTACAGCACTCAAATCTTTCTAAACATCGTCAGATTGATCCTTATCCTTGAATACATTTGTATAAATACTAAATAATGGCTGTCATTTATTTATTGTTATAAATATTTATTATATAGTATGGAACTGTATTGATGATTTACATGTATGTATTAGATTGTGTCTTTAAACAATATATATTTCGAGTTAGGCATGTTTCACATCTGCTACTCTGTCTCTCGCTCTCTCTTTTATTCAGATCAATTCATATCTGGTATTAGGATAACGTGAATGTTGTATAAAGGGGGTAAAGTTAAACAGAAAAAAAGTTTTTTAGTGGCATGACTTTAAAGTGGCTCCTGGCGCGCCTCCCACTAAAATTATCCAACCATACATAAAAGTAGACACACAACCTACAAAACATCCACAATAATGCACGATTTTACAGTTTAAAATTAAAAAAAAAAAAAAATAACTCGCGGGGTGTTCCACTGGATCATCAGTGAAACCAGAGCTACACACTTTCTTCGTGGCTCGGGTTACACTTTTATATAGCACCCCCCCCCCCGCCCCAAACTCCATGATCCGGCACCGTAAAATCTGCCCCCTTCCCATACAATATGCGCGTGCAAAATACATTATCATTCAGGTAGTATACACGTATGAGCCCTTTTATGATGTTTTGTTTTACACAGGGAATTTGAAGACCTTTCTAACGGTACCTATGGTTTGAAATTGGACATATAATGAAGTTACAAGAAAATAAGAATTTAGACGATTCATTCATGCACTTTTGCAGTGGTCGTTTATTATTTATACCTAAAAAGTCATCACAGATAAGTGAAAATAATAAGTAGTGGAAACAATTGATATTGTAAGAGCTTTATGACACCAAGTTTTATTATACACCCTTATTTTGACAGCCGCTTGTCCATCTGTCCGTCCGTTAGCCATATCAATTTCCACTCAATAACTTGATAACTAATATGTGTGCTGTTTTCATACTTAGATGAGAGGTTGACATGGATAGTGGATGATCACTATTGATTTTTAGGTCATTACGTCAAGGTCACGGTCACATTGACACTTAGTGTAATCCTTGTCCGCACAATAAATTGAGGCTGACCTTAAACAAATTCTTTGTTTGGAGTTACCCGATTCACATTTTTAGGTGGGTAGGTAGGGAGTTTTTTTTTTGTTTTTTTTTCTGACACAATGAATCATTATGGAAAATTATACTACTAAAGAGAACATACCATATCATTAAGAGGCCACTGTGGCCGAGCGGTTACAGTCGTGGACTAAAAATCGCTCAGCCCCCCACCGCTGTGGTTCGAATCCCGGTAGGGACTTCAGATTTTTCATGTGAGGAAGCCCTTCCGGCTGGCATGCGTAGGTCGGTGGTTCTACCCGGGTACCTCCTGTGTACTCGGGGTCTTACTCCACCTGTAATTAGCTGGACGTCGCTATATGATTGAAATACTATCGCAGCGACAGTAAACCCCAATACAACAACAACCATATGATTAAACAAATACTTGATATATTAAAAAAAAAAACATAGAAACTCGCCTATAAGACTACTCGTCTATAAGACGGGACCCTTTTCTCACTCCCCTAATCTGTGGGTTTATGCTTTGACCCTCTAATAAAACGGGATAAGAAATCCAGAATGCATCACAAGCAGTATCATTGATTCACATGACCATTAATTCAGAATAATTTAACATAGTAAAAACTACTATGGATTTTAAACTCTCATAAATGTGTTTATGTGACAAATAAAATCACGATTTAAACAAGTAATAATATAATTGTAACAGTGAACTGTCACTAAGTCTCCCAAACAAAGTTTCTCCTTAGACAATTATACACAAATGGTTATTGAGAAATGGAGTGGGACTGACCCCCTGGTGACCAATGTGAACATCAAAGATGTACCATTCAATCCATCTGATCATGAAGAACAAGAATATACATATTTTATGGGTGGGGATCTCAATGATTTTTTAAATAAAGGTCAGGGGTAAAACTTACTGGGTGGGGCCAGATCCCATTCAATCTGTCTCATCATGAGGAACAAGAATATATATGATTTATGGGTGGGGATCTGAACAGCTTTTCAGATATAATGTTATAAGTAAAATTGAGGGGATAGGGGCTCGACCCCTTGGTGACCCATGTGAACATAAAAGAAGTACAAATTAATCCATCTCATCATGAGGAACAAGAATATATGTGGTTTAGGGGTGGGGATCTGAACAGTTTTTGAGATATAAGCTTATAAGTAAAATTGAAGGGATGAGGCCAGACCCCTGGTTGACTCAGGGACACCAAAGTAGTACTTTGCATTTCTTCCTATTATGAGGAACAAAAAAGATATGATTCAAGGTTGAAAATAAATTTGAAATATTTAACCAAAATACATTTTTTATGCAAAAAGCCATCTTTGAGGGGATGGGGCCTGATCCCCAGGGACCCCCCATTTACAAAAATCTGGGAGGCACCATTACACATTGAGGGCTGTAATCATATGAAGTTTTGTAAAGATATGTCGCGCGGTCTCCGAAATATGGCCCATACACAGTTGCCGGCGCAAGAAAGAAGAAGAAACGGAGTAAAAACAATAAGTCAGTTTGTTTGGGAGATCTAATAATTATTGTGCGTTGCTTACCAGTTTCCTGTACTTATTTTCATTCCAAAGTTGTTTTCAGTCATAATCCCAAAACATCTCTAACATGCATTGGGGGAACAGAGGGCTATGGTGTCACATATTCTTATCAGCACATAAACTAAACCTCATTAAGGTGCAATATGATTCAGGTAAAGGGGGAAAAACAGTGTCAACAGGATGACTAGATTTGTAGAAGTCTGTGTATTAAGTATGGGATGAGAAGCTGTCAATTATCCTGAAAGGAATGCTTACAAAAGTATCACCAAATGCACCCTCTGTGCCTCCTCTACTGATTTCAATTTCACCTTGTGTGACATCCACTCTACACACTGGAAGAAATTAACATACTGCAGTTCAAAGGGTGTGAAACTGACACAAGCCAATGTGTGGTTTCCTTTTGAACTCTGGAACAGCTTATTTGAGATGCAGATTATCAAAACTTGAAAGATTATTGTGTTAGCAGTTGTTTGATGAATTTATAGCAGCTATACACCTGGACATTGCCTGTTGTGTAAGAGGTTGTTTTTTTTTTGGGGGGGGGGGGGGGTTTACAACTGCTATATATTATGACTTCATGTGCAGGATAGAAAAACGTTTGATCTCGCCAAAAAAAAAACAAAAAAAAAAACAACATAAATAAATAAAATCAGACACCTGAAAGGTTTTTGAGTCGTGGCGATTTTTGTGAGTCGGTCGGGAAACTCCAAACAAAGAATTTTTTAAAGTCAGCCTGAATAGGAATAAGCATAGCTTTTTGAAACTTGGTAGGAAAATTGCCCATTGTCAGTTGAAGACCCCTATTGATTTTGAGGTCATTCGATCAAAAGATAAGTTCACAGTGACATTTAATATAAAAATCATTGTCCGCTGAATTCCTTGAGAATGATTAAGCCTTAGTTTGTGAAACTTGTAAGGGACATTGTCCATGTCCAGTTCACGATCCTTTTTAGCTCACCTGAGCACTTGTGCTCAGGGTGAGCTTTTGTGACCGCATTTTGTCCGTCATGCGTCGTCCGTCGTCTGTCGTCAACAATTGCTTGTGAACACTCTAAAACCCACAGTTTTGGTCCAATCTTCATGAAACTTGGTCAGATATTTGTCTACATGATATATCGGATGAGTTCGAAATTGGGTCATGTGGGGTCAAAAACTAGGTCACCATGTCAAATCTTAGGAAAACATTGTGAACAGTCTAGAGGCCACAGTTTAAGCCCAATCTTCATTAAATCTGGTCAGGATCTGAAGGCCAATGATATATTAGATGAGTTCGAAAATAGGTCATGTGGGGTCAAAAACTAGGTCATCAGATCAAATCTTAGAAAAACATTGTGAACTCTCCAGAGGTCACATGTTTGGCCCAATCTTCATAAATTTTGGTCAGAATGTCTGTCTATATGATATCTTGGATGAGATTGAAATTGGGTCACGTGAGGTCAAAAACTAGGTCACCAAGTCAAATCTTAGAAAAACCTTGTGAACACTCTAGACGCCACAGTTTTAGCCTAACCTTAATGTAACTTGGTCAGATTGTTTGTTTCTCGTATAAATTAAAAACTGGGGCACATGGGGTCAAAAAGTAGGTCACCAGGGCAAATTTTAGAAAAATCTTGTGAACACATTAGAGGCCTACATTTTTGTCCTAGTCTTCATTTAACATGATAAGAATGATGACTGCATGAATTCCCAGTTGAGTGCAAATTCAGGTAGGATCAAAATCTAGGTAACTTAGTCAAATGTTAGAAAAAACACTGCAGATGCCACATTTTTTGTCATCATGCCTAATACAGCAATCTTATTCAGTCAGGTTAGCGACACAGGGCCATCTTTGCCCTCTTGTTTTTATTTTTCAATGACGTCAAATGACGTCAGATTTGACGTCAACTTCAAAAGCTTGTTCGCGCTCTAGAGCCTTCAATTCTGGTCTGGTTATCTTAATATTTTCACAGAAGATGTATTTTTAGTTGTATATGTGCGCCGTTGCATTCAAATTTTCAAATTCGAAAATATTAAGATTTCATGGCAAAACCGAGATTTGAACTTCCGTCATAAAAATATATTTAAATGTTACAAAGCCCCCTGATGCGTTAGAAGCATGAAAATTGGACAGCATATCGGCAAAGAGGTTTACGTTCTATTTTCTGAATTATTTTCTCTTAAGTCACGTGGTTATGACGTCATTAAAAAGACAAAAAAGGGCATTTTTATAAAGATTTCTCTCGCTCTGGTATCATGAATTTTTAGTTAATCTTAATTAAATCTTCAGAATTGATAGAGTTAAAATTGAAGTGATTCATATTGCAAGGAATGTTTGTTTTGTCACATGACGTCATGCATACTAAAGCAAGAATTATTAAAAATCTCATATAAAATCGCCAATTAGACCAAAGAGCTTAAAATTTTCAAAAATGTCGAATCTGAGTACGTCCGTAAGTCTTGAAATTTTCAAATTATTACGTCATTACAAATATGGCAGATATTCATGTTTGATGGAATGCCTAATGAAAACATGAAAACAAACATGTTCGCATTCTCCAAAATATCTTTTTTCTTGATTAATAGAACGTTAGCTGAACACGTTCTTTCAAAAAAAGTTATTTTTAAGTCACGTGATTTTGACGTCGTTGAAGTATAAAAATCATTCATTTCAATAGATGTATTCGCGCTCCAGCGTCATGGGTATTGATGCAATCTTAAGCATACCATAATAAATTAAGGAATTTATGTTGTGTCGCTTGTTTATGACAACAGTCTTTTTTCTTTTTACAATTTCAGTTATGTGGAACAGATTGCAATGAATATTTGTTAAATCACAGGCAGACGAAGAAATGGATATTAAATAAGGAATAATAAAAAAAAAAAAAAAATCGATAGAATAATGTAAACAAATTATTGAGGATAGTCTTATCTTGAAATTTTCCTGTTGTTGTTTTTTTCTGCTTTATAATATACGGTTGCGTAATCAAATTAGATCCATATCTATGCATTCTCAATATGTTCTTAAGAAGATAAAAGTGGAAACACACACACACACACACACACACACATATTTAAAGCTTATTTTTGAACATAAGTATATATATATGATAATAATAATTTATGTATTAAATCTTACATTTTTAAGCATCATTATTCCATTTCTTTGTATTAACTTATATATTCAATGCCTTTGAAATAAGCAAATGGAAAGGCACTTCGTTTGTACCTTAAACAAACGACTTCTAGTTTTTGATTGATTCGGATTCTATTTTTCAAGCTTAAAGTGATTATAATTATTTTTTGTAAATCACTTATCTTAAAATGAAGCACATTTAAAATGTTCAAATATAAATCAAAGATTAACAACAACAAAAAATGGATAAGACGAACGCCTGAGAATGGACTGGGTTCAGTATAATTAGACGCTTTTTACCGACTTTAGATAACGAGTTTTAAGTTTGTGAACAAGATGGCGCTGGCCCATACAATAGTCGGATATGACGGAAAAAAAAATCCAAAGTGCTCTGAAATGTTGATCGAAATAGAAGTCTAAGCGATACTGTAGGGTGAGCCTTGATTATCGCCAGCTATGAACTTAACATATGTCGATAATGCTGATTGGCTAAACATATTTTTAAACGAAAGGTACAGCACTCTATCCTTTGTTTTCTAAACATTGTCAAATTGATCCTTGGATAGAATCGAATCACGTTGTGCAAGTATCATAGAGTCAGTATCCAGTTTTCGCCAGTGTAAGAAGCTATTGAAAGAAAAGAAAAAAACAATCCCCCATCTTTAAGTTATATACATTTCTTAATACATGAATGCATTCCCTATCATTGTTATAAATTGTCAATGGTAATTAAAAACAAATTGAAAAAAAAAAGAAGAAAACTGTCAAAAACCATCTTCTGTAAAATATTATTTCAAAAGGACGTCTTGAATTCTCGACAGTGAATTCAAAATGAATCTGTCAGGAGAAATGTGAATATGTAAAGACAGAATCTATACATCTAAATATAAGAACCATCAAAGCACATTCTCCATTTTATTATCCGTCCGAGTTTTGTAACTTGTGATATGAAAATTGCTTTGTTTTCTTACCTTTGTATCCTTTCATATAGATAGTCCCTACAGTTTTGTTGTTTGTTTTTGTTTGTTTGCCAATTTAGTGGGTAAAACCCTCTACAGGGTGAATTTCACTATCAGATAAAAAAATCAACAAGTATGGCTCTAAAGGACTTCCGTTTGTTTGTTGCTTTTAACGTCCCACCGACAGTATTTTGAAGTCATTTGGAAACGATGCCTACTTGAAACAGATAAAGTTCTGCCACACTGCAGTATCATGCCGTAGACATGTGGCATGATACCACACCCATTCAAATTATTCTGACACCGGGTAAACCAGTCCTAGAACTACCTTTATATGCTGAACACCAAGGAAGTGTACTATACTAGTACCATTTTTTTTACGACTTGGGTATGTCGCGGTCGGTGATCGAATCCACGACTTTCGCTCCTGTGGCGGACGCTCTAACCACTCGGCCACCGAGGACGGTAAATGACTTCCGTACAAATGATCGCTGAGAAGTGAAATAAACTAATAATAATAAAAAAAACAATAATAATAAAAACAAGTTAATGATAACTAAAATCAGGAGGCCTCAAACAATTCATTGATTATTTTTTATTTTGCAAGAAACTTTTCTTCTTGAATGTTTTAGATTTTAACTCCATAAACAAAAGCAACAAAAACTGATAACTGTCCTAAGTGAAAATTGGCTTCCAATTTTGTGAGACTTTATTCTTATTATCTTTATAGATGCCCAAATTAATTTCTTTCAGATATATTAATAGTTGATTTATTCCCCAAAATATTAGTCGAATAAAATGATAATAAAACAGTGATTAATCTAGATGTGAGCCCAGCGTCTGAGATAAATAAATATCGAGAAGACGCACAATTTTAAATTATGTGCAGGGCCTTTTTACCCTTCTTAACTGTAGCCGGTAAAGGGCTGCTTCCCCAAGCCAAATAACCACCTTTTTCCCCCAAAATAGTCCTCAAATTCCCCACTCTTAAATAAAAATCCTCATTAAGGAGGTAGCTGATCATTGAGAAACCAAGAGAACAATATTATGACGCTAATTTAACTCTGTTTAACTCTATTGATTCTTAAACAAAATATTTGATTAGTCTTTATATTTAGTTTCTAGTATGTTTTGCTGTGCCAAGACCAGTTTATTTATGTTTATATTTATGAATATGGTAAAAAAAAATCCCTTAATAAGTTGTAAACAAGTGGCTTGCTATTTTCCCCATAAAAAGGGCTAGGGCGCTTTCCCCAAAATTGGAAAAAAGGCCCTGATGTGAGTCCCGCCGGACGCATGCAAATTTGATACATTGAAACCCGAAATATCACGGTTAATTAATTGTATGCACGGTTTAATCGTTTTGATTTCATTATGGTTAATAGTCTAGGTATATTTCCTCAGGTGCGTGCGCAACATGCTTTGGTTTTGCCGAAATGTCATAATCCCTACTGCGATTCGTATTTACATGCACTGAAATACACACGAGTGTGAATATCCTGTCGCGTGCATTTGATTGACATATCAGCCAACAACATAAATTTTTTTATAACAGCATCCACGCGTCACCAATTCTTGACCGAGATGCGCCATGTTTGATTTAATAATAATCGTGCATTAAGTTTATCAAATTAGTGAAAAGTACTGATTACGGCAATAAAATTAGAAAGAAATGAATGACCATCAAATTGTATAGGTAAAATTCAAATGGTGGTCATTAAAACGACGTAAATAAATTGGCCCCAGAATGAGCATAATGACAAAATAAATGGTAGCGATTAAATAAAAAAAATAAAACAAAGGATTTACTTCCCAGAGCAGAAAATCAAGGATTGACGTCTAAATGTCCGAATGGGTATTTTTTCTGTCTCAACGTCTGTTAGTCTGTTATTTGGGTCATCGTGTTTTAATGATTGAACTCCAGCTCTGATATATTTTTCGTACTGGCCTCCATTATAATATAAAAAAGAAAACACATTTCCTACATCTTCCTTTAGCATTTCTTTTTCGTATTTTTAATTAAAAACTTTTTTTTTTAAATTAAAAAAGGCACAATTTTTGCCACAGACATAAAACAAAAACGTGCATTCAGTTTTTGAAAAAGACAATAAATATGTGTTTTTTTTATAATTTACTGTTGTTTTTTTATTTGTTAATTTTTTTTTTTTGGTTGTTATTGTTTAAATATTGGGACATTTTTTTAAATCCTGGTCATCATTGATTTAGCTTGGGGACTCATGGACCCATAATTTCAAACATGTGAGTCCTTGGTTTCATAATTAATCACTGATAAAATAGAATATCACTGAACAAATAAGAACAGCAAAAAAAAAAAAATCACCGCCACCTCAACAACAACAACAACAGAGTATTTATCGTGTTAATATCATTTCCTAACATACATATCACTTTAATCTACTTTTTTTTCTAATATAAATTATATGCATCCCTTTTGTTTTTCATTTAAATATACATGCAACTCTAATGGTCGTGGTATCATGCCACTTGCCTTCTCCATGATATCCAGTGAGGCAGCACTACATATGTATCATGCAAATGTCACACCAGACTGAAATACTGTCAACACAGCTATCAAATGTGTAATTTTGACGTAGACCCTATGCGTGTTTTTCAGTATGTATGACTAAATATTTTAATGGGCTTTTGTTTTTTTTATTTCAACAGTGGTGAGGACATGTGTATCACGTGACAAGGCACAAAATACCGGTGTTGCTAAGGAATCGTGGAGAGAAATTTGTGTAAGTTTTAGGAATTTGTTTTCAATCCTTTTCAAACTTCTATTTTTTATTTTTTTTTTTTTTTTTTTTGAATTGTTCACTCCATTTTTTTTTCTGTCCAAAGGCGTATTCCTTTCTTAAAATATTTCTCCTAACTTGATATTTGAGATCCATGGTTTTTCTTTTCTCTCCAAAGTAAAAACGGTGAATATGGCATTAAGCCTGACAATAAATCCTACATTCATCTTAACCGTATAGCAAGAAATATAAATCTTCTTGGATAATTCAGTGTATTCTAGAAGAATATTAGATTTGCCTTTCTTTAATTGTTTTTTTTTTATTTTTCCCTAACAGCATGGCGACCAGTGATTCCATAGAGACAAGTTCGGACGCTTACACTCCGCCCTACTGTGATGATCACAAGAGCAACCTTCTCACAAGCTTCTGCGAGGGTCACAAAACGTTGTTATGTGATGTTTGTATTACATTGAAACACCGGAAATGTGTAAGGACCTCGCTAAGAGAAAAAAGCAGCCAGCTGAATAAAAGTCAGTTTGATAAAATGTTGACGAGAATGAAAGATATTAAATACAATGTTGAGACATTACGATCATCCCGGGGAAAAGATGCTGCTATGGTGATCAAACAGGCAAAACAGTCTGTCAGTGATGTCAAGGAACTTAGGAGGAGAATAAATGAAAAATTTGATGATCTTGAGAAAAATGCTAACATGGCTATTGAAGACGCTAAAAAGGCCAGGGAATTAGAATTGAAGGATCACGTGACTGCATGTGAAAATATTCTGAAGGAAGTTAACGAAAGTATCAAGGAAATGCAAGACTGTCAGGCCTTAATGAATAAAGAAATTATGTTTATCGGACTGACAAAGTCATCTGGGAAAGTTGAGGAAATGGAGAAGATTGTAAGAGAAGTAGAGTCGGAAGCTTCCACATCTTGTCACCTGACTTTCAAACCCAACAAAGTAATAGAAGATCTTTTACAGCAGGTGACTGAGCTCGGTCACGTGATTACAACCTTTCAAAGCACTGATGTATCCAGCGGAGAGAATATACTTGAAATGACAGTTTCTAGTAAACAAGACATCAACATTAACACAGGTTTGATAACTGGTTCAACATTTCTCTCCAGTGGTGATCTTGTTTTATGTGACTTTGATAACAATAAGTTACATCTGTATAGCTCCACCTTCATCTCTAAGGAGAATGTAGATCTACCATCATGGGACGTCTGTACAGTAGCTGATACAGAGGTTGTCGTCACGTTACCATGGCAACAGAAGATTCAGTTTGTCTCTGTACAGCCGCGGCTGAGACTCGGAAAATCATTGAGTGTAGACAGGCAATGTTGGGGTATAGACTGTCATGGCGGCATGATGTACGTCACGTGTCACGACGACCCGGGTAATGGAGAAGTACTGGTGATGACGATGGATGGACAGATACAGAGGAGACTCGGGCTGGTACAAGAACAGTACATGTTTACATGCCCAAACTATGTACGTGTCAGTCGCTATAGTGACCGTGTTTATGTAACAGACTTGAAAACCCACACCGTAACATGTCTGACACAAAATGGTGATTTGGTCTATAAGTATAAACACAAGGATTTATCTTTTCCTAGAGACATTCACGTAGACAGTCAGGACAACATACTTGTAAGTGGGTGGAGGTCTCACAACATTCATCGTATAGATAAGCTCGGTACTCACCACTCCATACTGGTCAGTTACAGTGATGGGGTAGTACAGCCGTGGTGTCTCTCATACCGGGACACTGATGGGGCGTTGTTTGTAGGAATGATTAGTAAACCTGCTGGTAAGGTGTTCTGGCTGAAGAAGTAATGAACAAGTAATATGTAGACTGTTTTATCAGGATTAATATCACCATGACAACCTTGAAGTATTGTTTCAAATATATCAAGTCAGACACTCTTATTACATGGTGCCAGTATTTGAGAGTCAGGCCGGAACTCGAACCGGGAACCTTTTGGTTGCAGGGATAGTTTGTCCCTAAACAAGACATTAATCTGCTTAACATAAATTCCACTCCATATTTAAGACTGTAAGATAATTTACATGTATTTTGATTGGTTTGGTTGCAGCAAATCGTGTTTCATGTTTTCCACGTGATCTTAGTGTCTATAGTTGTCGTAAAATCTATTTTTAGCTCAACTCGACTCGAGGTTACACAGTTACTCCGTACACAACATTCATGTATTTTATGAACATGATGATAAACTTGGGTGCTCGCTTTGCTATTTGATAGATTATTACAGTATCCAAAACTTCAACTGTTTATATACGTGAATAAATATCTTTAATTTTACTTTTTTTTCACACAAATATTAAATTTGGTCCTTCATTTTGAATAAATTCTTATCATTGTGATTTAATTCTTATCCATACATTTATGAAGTAATTATCTATTAATTAACATTTCCAGACGCTTTAAAGCAGCTCGTTCACAGATGATCGGTAGAATTAAGACATAAATAAATAACCACTCTCCTTGTTAAGGTTAGTAAAGTATTTGTTTCCTGATCGGTAGAGTTAAATAAAAATAACTAGTTTCTGTTCCTGACAGTGTAGGTCATATTGTACAGGAAAATGCTATTTTCATAAACGCAAATCAGTCAAAATTAGTTTACGGTATCCCTGAAGCAGATGCTTGTGGTACCACGTGACACTTTCTGCAATATGGCTTCTTCACCAGTTCAGTGTAGTGATTTCGTAAATTCGCCCTATAACGTTAGCGCATGCGCAAAATGTTAATAACAACAGGCAAGAGATGGAAATTGAAAAAAGAAAATCTAAATACAGGTTTTATCATGTTAAATATAGTTTCAATACCCTCTGTGACGGTAAACACTGTGATGGGGAAACCATCCATTTTTTTACGACCATTGATGGTTGCATTTAGTGACCATGCGTCTGTTGAAGGGTATTGAAAGACATAATACACATTGTAAAATATAATTTTCCGTCAGTGACCAACTGTGAAGTAGCTGTTTTAATTATATTAATTTGTACTTTGTAGAATCAATATACGCCTTCTTTTTCCTACTGTAATATGATTTATGCTTATGTAAATATAGAAACAATTGATCTAGTATATATGTAATATATTTCTTCGATGGTTGGTCAACAATCAATAATATTTGTATATAAACTCTTTCAACAATGACAAAATAAGATGCATGAACAAGTGATTTTGTGTAATTATAAAAAAATTACCTATATCTCGTTTGCTTATTTTATCCCTCGCTAAAGAATCACCATTACTTTCTCGTTCGAATATAAATTCGGCCCTGAAAGATTCTATTTGGCACTCAAGCGGGTGTGTGTGTGTGTGTAAACGGAATAACTCGACTTAACTGAAGGTTTAAGTATCAACGGTAAAGATGGAGACAAGTGGCGTAATGTCACACCCAATCACATTATCCAGACACGTGGCCAACCAGTCCTGGATTACGGTAACGGAAATGACTATATATATTAATTGTTCTGCTTTGTGCATATATACACGATCACCTGACTGAGAGGACACAGTGGCCACTACACAGGACGCGAAATAAAAAGGAAAACAATAAGAGGATCGTATGTTCGTTCCCTGGTCGCGTTACAAACGTTTATTTTACGTCGATTCAAAAACAAGTTGACTTCTTACAATTTAAACTTTGCCGCGTTGAGGTGAATCAGGGCTACAGTAATGTAAGAGCAAACTGGAAGCCTTGATCAGACAGATCCTGGAAGTTAATATCTAATCTGGGTTTGCCAAGGCGTCAAAATGCCTCTGTATGTGGTAAAGTTTAAATTTATTTAGTGTACTCTGATGGGAAAAATAATACTAATTCCTATCGACAATCCCTGTGTTGGACCAGTACTTAGCTCCCTGGAAGTCCAAGAAAAATCCTTGCCCCAAATGGGATGCGAAACCATAACCTTCGGATCCGCAGTCGGGTATGTCACAACTGCCACAAGCGTTCCATTTAAAGTTGTCAGTGATGGTTCCGGTAAATTTGATAATTTCCGGGAATAATTGTCCGACATTATGATATTTGCATAGCGCGCACCTGTCAACGGGTAGCCGACATTTCGATAAATGATTAGGCCGGTAAAATGGATTTAAAGTTTATATGGTAAATTGTTTAGACGGTTCAGTAAATCGATTTTTAAAGTACATATAAATTATATTTATTTATTGAAAAGCACAAATGTATATATACATTCTGTGTTTTTCACATACAGTTTTACATATAATTATCATTACGACATTGCTTTCGATAATTTAGAAATCAAAACATATTTTGTATGTTATAAATACTTATCAATACAAGATTAGAATTATTTGACAATCTTTTCTTTATTATTTAAACGCCTAATGTAGCAGTTTTCACACCGAATACCTGAACAAAACAGATGGGCTGTATGAATAACATTTTTCCTCTTCAAATTTGTTCAATCCTTGTCCTTTAATTTCGTCTCATCGTGTGGTCGATCAACCCCACTGACGTCTGTTTATGTCAAAAACAATCGAATAAATTAATGACTAAACAAAGAAAGTACTAGATTAATTCAATATCAGTTGGGACTTTTCGAAAATATATATCAAATTCAAAATGAACGCTTTGATTTTCAATCTCGTTCCAGATCTCGCACAACACGGTTTTTCAGAAAACGATACGGCCAAAAAAAAAAAAAAAAAAAAAAAAAAATTGCTGCGCATCTGTTATTATAGTTCTACATGGCAAATCACAATTAATAGTTAATTTACCAAATCAAACTTCAATTGATTATTGTCTGTGTGATTAGAATACCCGCCCTGGCAGCGGAATCCCGTGGTTTCGATCCCCGGTAGTTACATATGTAAGTTGCTTGAATGGTATGTATCGATATCCCTGCTTTCCACTCAATTTTCAAGACGTATGCGATCGGGTGAGGTGTCATGCCACTTGTCTGTCGTGAATATATCCATCGTCGGATACCCCGGCTGGTTTTTTTCCGTTTCACTACATGACATCATGATCTATAGACCCTATAGATGATCTATCGATCGGCCGTGTATAAATGACATGACGATGGACTTAACCACGTGGAGTCTATATATGACGCAATACGGGACCTTACACGTGTATCCACGTAGGCAATCATAAACGCACAGACGCATACCAGATAAATATTCAATTATATAACCTTGTTTTTGGGGTCTACTAGGCCGAAAAAGTAAAGTCGCTGCACTTAACACTCACTGGGCCCTCACCGCGTGGGTTCGAGTCCCGGCAAGGTCATTCGGATTTTCATGTGAGGAAGCCTTCCAGCTGGCTTGCGGTAGGTCGGTGGTTCTACCCGGTTGCCTCAGTGCATTCGGATCTTCCTCTACCTGTAATTTGCTGGACGCCGCTATTTGACTGAACTTCAGCAGCGACGATAAACATCAAAATATCAATAAACTTTATTTTTGATATATTAAGATTAATCCAATGTTGTTGTTGTTGTTGTTTTTTCAGCAAATCGTGTCTAATATTTTCCACGTGCTCTTCATGTCTGAATTGGTCAGTACATGTGTATAAGATATAATAAAATAAATAGGATCTGACATGAATTGCTATTTTATACCAATTTCTACCAAACGAGCTCATGAAAATGTTATAAAGCGAGCCACTTATCAGACCTATACTGATTGTAGATCGCGATTTTAATAACAAATAAAACATGAAAGAACGGACTGTGAACGAATTATTATTTGTAATCTAACACCAAGAAAACTGAAAATAACGACTACTTGTGTATGTCTCATACAATTCAATATAGTTGCATCAAACACATTTAATCCAGCTGTTCGAGTTCAACACACTGAGCATGTATATAGAATACACGCGCGTGGCGTAGAATAATGTAATTCGGCTGTAACCAGGGACGAAGCTAGGCCAAAATTGAGTGTACGCACAAATACGCATGGGGGCCGAGTTAAGCCCACCTGCAGGTCCAGGGCAGAGCTCCGGTTTGGGCTCAGGGGCCGAAGCCCACGGAAGCTCCAACGATTTCGGCATTTAATGTTGGTTAAATTATGCAATCCTATGTCAATACAATTAATGTTTCAAAAATTGATGTTGTATTACAACAGAAAATTACTCGTCAACATTTGACATTTAAAAAACAGTAAATGTGACGTCGAACTGCCCAAATGTTAATATGCATGATCGTGAAACCATCAAAATCCACAAATTATACCCGACAAAATATAAAATACAAGGAGATTTGGGGCTGAACAGTTCCTTTTGTTATTTTAAGTTAGAATAAGTAAGGGTGGAGATAATCTATCACGTCATGTATAAACCTTTGAAAAACTTAAAAGCAAGACGTCGTGGTTTCCTGTTAGCAGAAGTGTCTACAATGTTTTTAATGTCCAGCTCTCGCTCTCAATAAATGTTCATCAAGTTCAGTCCACTCATTCGTTCGGTTCCGATGGTACTTCCTAAGTACGTCTTTACTCGAGGCATAGTCGAATACGACCTTTCTGGAGTGGATATTGATACAGGAACAACAATCAGCAGGATCAACCATCGTCGAATGGTATGGTAGGAGTTTTCTGACGCCAAAGAGAGCGTGGCTGCAAGGTATCCCGGTGCCGCGGGACTACATTGTCTACATTGCTTATTTGGTGAAACCAATACTTTCTATTTTCTTTAACCGATTAGTCATTGTTAGATAATAAAAAAACATATATATAAAAATACGAGATCCAAACAGAAATGATCAAACATTCAAAATCAACACGAATTATTAATATATAACATTTTTTCCAACATTTCATACCGTTTCACGGTATTGATTTTGATCAGTAGATTTTTTTTTTTCAAATGAGGAGGTTTTATTCCCAAATGAATGTGAAGTGACAGCATAACGCCATGCATTATAAATAGTAATTTTTAAAATTTAGTTTAGCTGTATCGAAAAGATTTTAAGTATTCGAATAAAATCTAGATATAATGCAGATCATTATTTTAGAAATCTATAATGAGATAGAACTGTCGTGGGTTATGGTTGGTAGACTTTAGTATCATAAATTAAAAAAACTGCTTAGATCTATTTTGATAGAAAGGGGGAATTGTCCGGAGTCCAGCTAGATGTTAGAAGAATAAGCTTCTCTTTATGTGAGAACGGGTCTTCATTCTTAAAATATCACGATATCCAGGAGGTTATGACAAATTGAAAGAAAACCCAGATGTAGACAAGCTTCGGGTGTTCTTGGTAGTATTGGAAATCGCGTTAAAATAAACGAAAGGAGTGAATACAACTTTAATAATAAGTATACTTACGAAAAAAAAAATCATATATCAACCCATTGTAGATCTAAATAAAACGATTTTTTTTCTATTTTAATCATTGCATTCTCCAAAAAGATCGTATATATGCCTTACCCGGGTTAGCATTAATTTATTTTATATCATTTTTCGCATTAAAATATTTTTTTTTATTTTATCTACCTCTCGGAAAAATTGTACGCACGTGCGTATTCGGCGTATATATAGGCATCTACGTCACTGGTAACGTGTTAAATATAAGAAACTAATTATGTGATGGTTATACGAAACCGGAAACAGCTTTTTGAGCATAATGTCATATGATAAAAAAATAAATTCTCTGCAGAGACCGGGAAATGCGATTGTGGCAGTTTAAAATAGAATAATTACATGTGCACGTTCTGTTCGTGATCTGTGATGATGCAAAAAAACTTAACAATTTCAAACGTGTCTGATACTTGGAACCAATACATCGGTTGACAAGAGCAGCAACAGCAGCAGCAACAACAGCAACAACAACATCAAATACCTATAACGACTACTGTACATTTCGGCGGCTCGGATAGACTTCCATCTTTTCTGTTTTGAAAGCCAGGATCACGTAAATAATGTAAAGAAAAAAAAAACATATTTGTACCCACCATTACCACCTGTACCGAAATATAAAAAAAACAGAGAGAAATAGCATATTTAAACATAAATATTGCATTTGATCGCATATATATTTATATATTTCAAAATAATATAACAGAAATCAAACATCAAAATCCAATGGATTAGCAATCATAAA
This sequence comes from Solen grandis, assembly GCA_021229015.1. Taxonomy (NCBI): domain Eukaryota; kingdom Metazoa; phylum Mollusca; class Bivalvia; order Adapedonta; family Solenidae; genus Solen; species Solen grandis. Next base: position 93,024,188 of record CM037777.1, read on the forward strand.
TATGTAGGTATATCTATATTTGCCTCAGTATAGTCTATTACAGAAAACAAAACACAGAAAATTGAACATTATAAATACAGCAAAGAACTACTTTAGAAATTAGAAATAAAGAGAGAGCGAGAGAGAAAATAAAACAGAAACAACATAAGTATTATGTTATTGTTACCACAGTGTAAAATTAATAAGACCCTGATACTATGCCTCCATGCTTATTTCATTGTCTTTTATTAACTCTTTAACGATAAACTTGTACGTACTGTCTGACTGACTCGTATACTTTAAATGATATAAATTTTCTACACATAAAACGGTCATGATGAACCATCGTGTACGTAAAGGTGGCTTAATATAACTAAAATTAAATGTGTGCATGACATTATCAACGTGTGTTTTGGTTGATTTTACACAATATTGTTTGTTTGTTGAGTTGAACGTCCCACCAAAAAAACAAAATTCAGTCTTTTGGAGACTATGTCTCCTTAAGATAAATATGGTGCTGCCACACTGCAGTATCACGGTGTGAACATGTGACATGATACCACACCCAGTCACATTATTCTGACACCGGGCCGACCAATTTCGGGAGCTACCAGTGCTATTTTAACGACCTTAGTATGTCGCGGTCGAGGATCGAAACGACGACCTCCTGCAACCCAGGAAAAGGCTCTAACCACTCGGCCACTTGGAACGGATGTTGCCCAACGGCTTCCATACAGATTCTAACTAATATAATGTCAACGAAATACTGACTACGAAGGTTCGGTTATAAATCTTGTAGTCACGCATAAACATACTTGTCATCAATAACCATAAACATTCGGGTTAAAAAACAACAAATATTGATTTATCCATAAATTCGCCATGTTAACTATTCAGACACCGGGCCAGCAAGTCCTGGAACTGACCCGTATCTATGTTGAGCGCAAAGCAGGGAGCTACCAGTACATTTTTAACGACTTAGGTATGTCGCGGTTGGGGACAAATCCACGACCGCCCGCTGTAACCACGGACGGTAGACCTATTTTATCGGTGTAACAGGTCAGTGAATAAGCATTCATTCAATATGCTGCCAGGTGGGTGTTATTGTTGACCTAATTTTAATGCTAATTCACATGTGATCAATGCCCCCTTCTCATTCACACGTTTTAAACTCTAAACACATTTTATTTATTTAATACATAATTTATTTCAAATATTAAGTTTTCTAAGCATCGAAAATTTGTGAACCAGCTCTTTCTTATGGTTATCATAACCAAAGACTAATCATAGGACTGAGCTGAAAGTCCTAATGTCACGTTAAGCATAACCAGAAAAGGTAAAGCAGAAAGTCACGTGGCTTGAAATTTGGAAATGTTTTACTGATTTTCCGCCTCAAATGGATCGTGTTGCTATTGTACCATTTTACTGTGAGGGATAAACACTATGTTTTTCATTGAAATCCCTATTCGATTTACCAAGGACATATTACATGCCAGAGGTATTCAAATTGCTACACTTCATGTACAGCGGGCCACTGCCTAACGTCACACATATTCATTCATAGTATTTTTTACCGCTTACGCAATTATGCAGAGTTTTCATTCGTTATGTGTTGTGTTAACTTCTGTATTAAAATGATAAACAATATAAAAAGAAGATTGTTGTGCATTTTCTCTCTATATATTATGTAATAAATACCCCGTGCCTTAACTGAACTCGACACATATCTATTGTATAACGAGGGTACAAGAAAACAGGTACGTGTATTGCTTGCCCGCTAAAGGGCATTGAATTTGTTTTTTCGATATTCAGATTCCCACAATCAGCCCTAATATGTTGCTTTGTATAAAAAAAAAAAAAAATGACGTAAAACAAAATCTATGTTTAGATAAAAAATAAACATGTATTCATTATTCATCGCTTCGACTCAACAGTAAAACAGGTTGTTGGATATGTATGCTAAGCAAACTTTAAGTAATATCAATATAATATTAAATATATTATATATAACATTAATTATTATTAAAGTACATATAAGCTATAAAGTAATCAGTGACCAAGTTCTATTGGTGATCTTACAGGACATCTTTATTGAAATATTGTATTTACAAACTAAACGTTCATTATATCTTCTTTAATTAATTAGCTTCAAAATAAACCCCATGATTCTTGTATAAAACCATTTCTAAGGCACATTGGTGACGGTCTGTGTTGTAGGTTTGAATCCTGTAGGGGCAAGTATTTTACATGACCTTTCCAGGCGTGAAGTACTCGTTCAATATTTGCGCATTTTTTCATTACAGTTTATTAAACACGTTATCTCCGGCATCGACTATCAACCCCTTTTTAATTCAGTTTCGACTTCCATAAATCAATCGTTCTGAAATAAACATAAAACTTATTTCTATTTACTCGTAGTGATAAGACAGAAAACAAGATTTTGAACTTGTGTGCGTGTGTGTGTGGGGGGGGGGGGTGGGGGGGTGGGTGCGCTATGACTAAACATAGCCCAGAATCGTTGTGCGATACAGAAATGCTTACTATCATAATTGACGTAAAACAAAATTTATGATCAGATAATAATATATTCGCTTCAACTTAACAGTTTAACAGGTTGTTGGATATGTATAGTGATAGTATAATCTACAATATATACCCATCATTAAAATAAATATTGGCTATACAGCCACCATTGACCAAGTTCCAGTGGTTATCTTACTGGATATCATAATTGAAATATTTTCTTTTACAAAACAAACGTTAATTATATCTTCTGCAAAACGATCTTACATAAAACAAGGGCGCCATGATACCATGGTAAAAATCCCGACTGCGGACCCAAAGGTTGTTGACCCGTGACCCATTGCGGCAAGGAATTTTAATGACATTCCCAGGCGCGAAGTACTGGCTCAACCTAGAGGGACTGATGGAACGTATAGGAACCCTTTTTTTTCTTTTCTTTTTTTCTAATCGGACATAAAATAGTTTTGAATAAAACAGGAAGCGACAACATAAGAACGACAACAGGACACTAATGAAATATTTCCATTTCCTAAAAATATACTATAGAGCATAATAAATTCTCCTAGCAAAAACAATTATATTAATTAAAATCTATAAATACAGTATTAGGGTAACATATTAAATAGGACATGACACTTGTACCCTGTGAAAATCCCTTTCTATAAAGCGATACAAGTGGTTCGTCATCTTCAAGTATGGTTTGCGTCTATACATCATAGCATATGTCGACTTGATCAATTTTGCGATTATATTTAATATGTTTGTTAGGTTAAACGTTCCGCCGATAGTGTTTCCTTCATCTGTAGATTTTGTCTTTTTGAGACAGATATAGTGCTGCCACACTGCAGCATCACGCCGTAGACATATGGCATGATACCACACCCAGACACATTAACCTGACACCGGTCAACCAGTTCTATAATTGTCCCTTTATGCTTAGCGCCAAGCAAGGGAGCTACGACTTTGGTATGTCCCGGCTGGGATCGGGGATAGTTAAGTTTATATCTTATACCATTATAACTATAATGTACATATAATTTGCGTGATTTAGTACACATTTAACTTATTGCTAGGTTTAAAATAAACAGTGGTATCTTGCATGACTGGCCGATTGTGGATCCAAAGGTTTAAGGGTAAGAATTGTCATAAACTTCCAAATCGCATAGTAGTACTGATCTTGTTGTGTTGTGTTGTGGGCGTGTTTCCCAATCAAAGTACGATACACAAAAATGTAAGTCATACTAAAACGTAATCACACTAATCACGATTACACGAATAAAGTTATCCCTAAACACCATTCTGCCGCCATTTAGTTTGTCAGATTGGATTTCGTCATTTATAGAAACGTCAAAACATCAATAAATTGTTGTTGCCATGACAACCAAACACCTGCATCCAAAAAAAAAAAAGATAAATAGGATCTGACATGAATTGTCATTTCATAGCAAATTTTACTAACTCGTTCATGAAACTGTTATTAAGATCGCCATTCCAACATCCATGGTTTACTATAGTAAAGTTAATGTTGTTATTTTTGCTTGGATTATGCTTTGAAGATATTTTTTGCATGTTATTTCCGAAATACCTTTAGTAGATCGCAATGTTAACATTTGTGATACGTTTTATCAAAATTAGTGCGTGTGAAGTCACTACCCGCACACAAACTCTACGACGACAATCCATATAGAAGTGACCTTGACATTCGATCTTGTAAATATAAATCTGAATTCTTATCACGAAGTGTTGAACGTTCGTCGAAATAAAACAAATAAATAGGTACTGCTAAACTCAAAGTATGTACGGACTGACTAAAGGGTAGATAGGCGAACAAACAGTACAGCACGAACCGTCATCCATTGCTTGGTTTTTGACCTTTTGTTTTTTACTTTTTCATTATCTTAATGAACCTCATAACTTCGTTAAATACTATAATCAAACTTAAAATGTTAATGATTTCTTGTTTATTTTTCACTTTGTTTATCTACCTATCTATTTTAAAGGAAGGGGGGTACAGCTATGTTTTAATAGGGTTATTTAAAGAAAGGTATACCCCTTACTGCTGAGAAAAGTAAGAACACGCATAATCGGTTATACCGATATCATTCCATTACGGCTTTCCGCAAACATGTGGAAAACGTATAGGGTCTTAGTAATAAGGCTATTATTAAGAACTATTGGGTTTGTTTGCCGATAATATATATATATCTTTATTTCCTCCAATATTGAAGATTATAAACATTGATATAAACATGAAGCACAAACATGTGATACAAACATCAAGCACAAACAAATCGAAAAACTACCTATATATTGATATGTACATGTATATACAGCTAACTGACATACAACTAGTTACTACAATACTACTTGCTTACATGAATTATTATATACCATCCAATATAACGATAAGAATGAATAAAGATTAGAGAATAATACCTATCATTTATATACGTTTATAACGTTAATTGTGACACAATTAAAGGGATAATAGAAAAATACTCAGACTAAAATTGATAAAAATAAGGGACGAAGATAGAGAAACTATTCAAAATATTATATGAATGGCTTAAGTTTTGAAGAGGGGGAAGGCAGATGTATTTAGGCAATTGGGCATAAATCCATTTAATCCCCGGGCCATGAAACGTGAATTTACTAAAATGTAAATGTAAGTGTAAATGTATATTGCTAAACACCACATTTGAGATAAACCTTGTCGAAACGAAATACAAGGCTTATGTTATGGAGTTAGAAACAAAACATAGAAAGCATATAGACAAACACAAAAAAAATTTAATTGGTATTTATCGCAAGCGACGCAAGTCCATTAAATTTAAAATAAAAACATTTAACATTTTTGCAGTTTGTCACGAACGCTATATATATTTGCCTTTGACCTCGCGTTATGGAACCAATCTCCGTTTGATTGACAGTCCAGTCAGTAACACTGGGTACATTTTATAGGGCTTCATGCAAAACGTGACGTAATCTCCCGCCGCCGCAACAAGCTCCGCCCGTTTTGTTCAAATATTACGGATCATTTTATGCAATGCATTTTTTTAATATTTAAACGAGATGCGAACATTTTATTGGACGATTAAGTTGGACAAACTGTAAAAAATAAACAATTGGCAAAGTGACTTTGATCCCTTTGAACGCAACATATTTTGTCGCCGTGTGACGTCACATGACGCCAGGGTGAAAAAAAAGCTACCAACGTTTGTACGCGCTCTACAACAGTCATTACTGGGCAGGTTTTCTGGACATTTTCTTAGAATATATATATTACGTTTTAGATTTGCAGGAATGTATACGTTTTTCCAGAATCGAAAAAGATCAAGGTTTAATGGCTAAACCAAGTTTCGAACCTTGGAAATGAATATTTTATGAATACAATATCGTATAATTGTTGGTCCTTTGAACGATCTTTAAAGACGTTTCAGCGGGTTACTATTAACGGAAAGATTTTTTTTTAATTTTCCTCATATACCTCTATAAAAATTAAATAAATATATCATGTAAAATAATAGGTCACCATGCGTTTAAGAGTTATGGTCTTACAAACAAACACTACTACCTCCTTAATAACAGGAAAATTGCAAATTGACTCTATTTATTTATTTTTAAAATAATTTCAATAAAATATCATATTTTTGATAAAAATCATGAACATAATTTTGATTTAAAAATATCCTACGTACAAATTTTTTTCTAATGTTCTATATATGTAGTCAGTCATGTATTTTATCAAATCAGGTAAAAACAATATATGTCACCAGGCTTGTTTTTAAACTATAGTCATCACCAAATTACCACCCTTTATTACAAAAAAACAACAACAAAAACAACAAGATCACGTTTAAATTATTAAAAATTGAAACTGCATTTTTTTTTCAGTATAATTGATTTAATAAAATGTATCAAAATAAACATAAAATGACACAATGTTCTGAATAGTATTCATGTTATAGACTTAAATTTACATTTTTAATAAACAACAATTGCCATAAAATATTATATTTTTGATAAAAACATGACCATAATTTTGATTGTAAAAAAAGAATCCTAAAGAGAGATTTTTTCTAATGTTCTGCTGATGCTGCTGATAACGTTGTTTAATTAGGGTCCATCTGCCTGTTCGGCTTTGTGGGCGGACCCCGGAGTGTGACCCCTCACCCCTATAAAATACAATTTTGTGGTCTGAAGTGGGTCAGATTTTGAATTAAATCTGTAATTCACAGATTTTATATTTTTCCTAAAGTAAAATTTTTGTTGTCCGAAAAGGTAGGTAATTAACTAGCTAATTTGAGCTGGAGGTGTTAATTACCCTGGAATGGAATGTGGAAGGGTTTGCTTGTTGCTCATGTGGCCTGTAATGTTGGTCGGCATGTGGGTTGGAGGTGTACTGTGCCTTCCTTCTTTTTCTGTCTCGCCGGGAAGAAACCGCGCACTTGAGGTGCCACGATGGTTCCCCTTGAGACCGTTGTACCGTCTCATCAGTGCCGACCAAATTAGACTTTGAAACATGAGTATGCTTGAGATGTTCGAAGAGGAGAAGGATTTTTAAGGCCCGCAAACAAATGGCCTTTTCATCTTTTTACTGCTACAACAACGGCCCCTTATTAGGGTAATTTTGAATTTTAATAGCCAATTTCGGCTAGCAAGGATATTTTCAACCTTGTATAATAATTTGAGCCAAATATAAAAAATTAAAAGTTAAAAGAAGGAGTGGATATTATTTGTTTTTGATTATGGAAAAAAGCCAAAAATGGTATATAAATTAGTTTATGATGTCTATTTGCCAAAAGAGGTTGTTTTTTTTTTGCCAAAAAAAAAAAAAAAATTGCCAGAAGCCCTTTTATTTCGTTTGGGTTTGAGTTAAGGAGAAAGTTATTTAAATAAATTGTATTTACGGATTTACTGAAAAAGTTTTTTATGTAATTTTTCCTTTTTTCCTTTGAGGTATGAGAGGAGCATGTCTCTAGTTGAACTAGAGCTCATAATAGTGTGTGTGGTAAGGTATATCTCATCCGGTTTTCAGTGTGAACAGTATGAATGAATGGAGTGATCACGCACCGATATCATTTTCATTAGGTTGTAAAAACGTTTTTGATAGTAGTGAGAATGTTTGTGTTTCCAAATATAAGTGGTCACCACAGAAAAGGGATTCATTTAGAGCCAGCCTTATTTGTCAGTTACCGTTACTAAATCAGTTGGTGAGTAATATAGAGCCAAACAAAGAAAGTATAAACTATGCTATATCTGGTTTTACTAATATTGTGAATCAGGTTGCTGATAATTATTTTTTGAAACATTATGATCAATCGTATAATAAAAAGTTTATTGACTTACCTGATTTTGATAGTGCAGAATGGTTCGATAATGAATGTATGAATGCAAGAAATAGTTATCTTGAGGCATTACGGGTCTTTAACAATTGTAAAACTGATACTAATAGGGCATATTTCTGTGATTGTAAACAGTTCTATAAAAAGTTAATTAAAAGGAAGAAAAAACGTTTTTTGAGTAAGAAAATTGAAGATATAGAAAAACTGAAGAATTCTAATCCTAAGGCTTTCTGGAAATATTTTAAAAAAAGAATACTAAGTCGGTAAATTCACCTTCATTAGGGGACTTTTTTCATTATTTTTCTAATCTTGAGAATGACATTTTTACATGTCAAGATAGTGAGTCTGAATTTTTTGCTAAAGACCATAATTTTGATAGTAGTTCGATTAATGAGGAATTTGATAAACCAATATGTGTTGAAGAAATTCAGAAAGCAGTGAAAAAATTAAAAACAAACAAAGCATATGGTCAGGATTGTCTTTTAAATGAGTATTTTATTGAAGCAGCTGATATTTTGTTGCCATATATTTGTGATATTTTTAATATTATTTTAGATTCAGGTATATTTCCAGAGCAGTGGAGACAAGGGATTATTATTCCATTACATAAAAAGGGAGATAAAAACGATGCAAGTAATTATAGAGGCATTACTTTGTTAAGTTGTTTATCTAAATTATTCACTTCAGTCTTAAATAATAGAATAGTATCTTTTTGTGAAGAAAATCATTGTATATCTGATGCACAATTTGGTTTTAAGAAAGGTAGTTCAACGATTGATGCTATATTTGCATTAAATACATTAATTGAACATTATTTGAATAAAAATAAGAGACTGTATGTAGGGTTTATAGATCTAAAAAAAGATTCAATTTATAGAAATGCATTATGGTTCAAAATATTTAAGTCTGGTATTCAGGGAAAAGTTTTGAGAATAATTAAAGACATGTATGATGTTGTGAAATCATGTGTAAAGCACTGCAATTCCTTCTCTGATTTTTTCGAGTATTCGGTTGGTTTAAGACAAGGAGAGATAATGTCACCAGTATTAGTGTCACTTTTTTTGGAAGATTTAGAACTGTTTTTGCAAGATGATATTAATAGTGGGTTGTCAGTTGATGATATTGTAATAACCTTATTATTGTTCGCGGACGACATGGCTATTTTTGGAAAAACGCCGGAAGAATTACAGAATAAATTAGATTTGCTATACGGTTATTGTAATAAATGGGGTATTGAAGTAAATGTTCTTAAGACTAAAGTTATGGTGTTCAGGAAACGGGGAGGGCTGAAACGGGGTGAAAATTGGACATATAATGATACAGTGTTAGAAGTTGTTGATAAATTCAATTATTTAGGTACATTATTTTGGTACACTGGAAATTTTGCCATGAATAACGAATATTTATCAGGTAAAGCATTAAAAGCAATGAATATGTTGTTATATAATTGTAAAAATTTACCATTGAAATTAAAGGTTTTATGTCAATTATTTGATTCATTTGTAGGTACTATGTTAAATTATGGTTGTGAAGTAACTGGTTTTAAAAGGTGTAAAGAAATAGAAAGATTGCATTTAAAGTTTTGTAAACGCATATTAAAAGTACCTTTAAAATCTAGTAATGCTGCAATTTATGGCGAATTAGAACGGTACCCATTATATGTCACTCATTTATGTAGAATAATCAAATATTGGTGTAAAATTGTCCAATCAGATAATATAATACTAGATAGACTGTATAAGTTAGCCTTACAAGATTGTATTTTAGGTTATACAAATTGGGTTAGCAGGGTTAAAAATATATTAAATGATTATGGTTTTTCAGAAATGTTTTTTAATATCAGTACCGGTTTGATTGATATTAAATCTTTTAATATACATTTTAAACAGCGTGTTATTGACTGCTTTAAACAAGAATGGTTTGGAAATGTAAATAGAAACAGCATCTTAGAAGAATATAAGCATTTTAAGATTAACTTTGTATATGAAAATTATCTTGATTTAGTTCATTATGACCTTAGGTTTCATATTACGAGATTACGTATCTCAGCACACAAATTGAGAATTCAAACCGGAAGATTTGGTGAAAATAGGATACCAAGAAATGAAAGAATTTGTTTATATTGTGAACTACATGATATTGAAGACACATATCATTTTGTTTGTATTTGTTCATGTTATAGTATTTTAAGGGTAAAATATTTAGACAGATATTTTTATGTAAAACCATCAGTTTTCAAATTTCATGCATTGTTACAAAGTCAAGATAGGAAGACTCTTTTCAACTTAGCGTGTTTTATTAGGGAAGCTTTTAAATGTAGGGAAAATATAAATGTAGTTAGCCAATAGTGTATTATTATTACGTTATCCAGCGTTCATTCTTTTGTTATTTTGAGTATGTTCTTCTACTCTCCTTATACATGTTTTGAAAATTTAAAAAAAAAAATTGTACATGCTTATGTCATTATCACGTGAGAACATTATTTGTGTTGTTTATTTATATAGACGATGTACTATGTACAAGTCGGAAATAAAAGTATGTTCTGTTCTGTTCTGTTCTGTTCTTGTAATGAGATATGGTGAGTGTCCCTGTTGTAGGGCTCATATGGGGTTTTTGGCAAGGGAGGGGATAGACCTTTTGTTTGGGTTGTCCCTTTTATCAAGGGCTCATATGGGTCTGTCCTCCTTTGAGGCTCATACTTGGGTGAGGCGTATTACCATGTGTATTCTCCTCCCATACTTCAATAGAGTTATTATACAATTAGAGAATTGTTGTATTTTATTTTCCCGGTCTCCTAATTACTTATCTGTTTACTACTCTTATATGTTTAATTTATTATTTTCTTACGTTTTTGTACTTATTTAACATGCTATATCATTTTTTATCTATATCTCCCGGGTTTTTAGGCTTCGGGTTTTAGCTATTGACTACTTAGCTATGTTACTACAGTGTTATCTACATTATTTTCTATCTATTTTCTAGTCATCTAGGTATTAATGTATTGTCCCCCCCCCCTTTTTTTTCCTGTTGAACTAATGATTTTCTCCCTAATTGCTTCATCTGGTAACGGGTGCTAATTAGTGATCCTCCTTTTCCTTGTTTGTAAGTTTCATGATGGTATTTTGATTACTGATTAGTATTCGTATATTTGTTTGCGTGTTTTCTGGCTTTGATGGCACTTTTTGATTACTGAGACTTTTTACTCTGAGTGCTGGTCAGCAGCTGTCATGAGTTTCATGGCTTGTGTTTTGGTGTTTTGTGCTGATTACGAAGTATATTTAAGTGGGAACCGTACTTCTACCTATCACTTGTCTTTTCAGTCATGGAGAGAGCATTATCATACAACCTTCGGCATAACACTCAGCTCCCTGTGGATGAAGAGGGGTACGCCCGCCTGGAGGACTTACAGCTTTTACCCCGCCTTCGTGCTTTGACGTTTCCACGCCTGAGACAGATAGTTTCCCTTGATTCCAAGGGGTGGTTCGAGTTGGTTGTAATGCACGGACAGGTGTTTTTTTTTTTTTTTTTTTTTTTCCTTTCCTTTTTTTTGAGATTCACCGGGCTTGATTTTTGGTTATTTGGTACATTTTGACTTCGTGTCAAGATGTCTGGGTTCGAATCCCAGGTAACCAATATATTTGTGCCTTGGTTTTTTCTCCCATTTTCCCTGTTTTCGTAGTGATACCAGATGTTTTTTTTGTTTTGTTTTTTTTTGTGTTTTTTTTTGACAATACATTACATGTTCTGTCCCTTTAATCTTTTTGTCCCTTTTTCAATTAGGTGTGTCCATTACTACCCCCCCCCCTTTTTTTTTTATTTAATAGGTCTCTAGTTGGTTTTTTTTGCAAGTTTGGCTATTATGTCTTATTTGTAGAGGATGTTTTTTTTTTGTTTTTTTTTCCTTCAAGGATAGATTTGATTCAATTTGTGCTTGTAATTCTGTTTTTGACCAAGAAGAGCACTATCCTATCTGTTGTCTATGGTTTGTAGTTGTCAAATAGTGATTTTGTACTATATGTTTCTACTGAATTACTCTTATAGCTGCCTTTGGAATTGGTGTAGTTTGCCCTATTGTATGGGGGGAGTTGCCCGGATGTCACGTGGTTACCATCCGCCATTTGCAGAGAGTAGCATTGTGTTTATCTGCCGTTTGGAGACTTGTTAGGGCAAATTTTGTTGTATTCTGTCGTTGCATTAAGTTGGATTCTGGTTTGTCTGGATTTGGAATCTTGCGGTGAGTAAGTTTGTACTTTTTTTAGTAGTTGGCATAATGTTTTTAGTAGAAAATTCTCTGTGATTAGTGCGCGGACCGGCCAGGCCTTCTTCATATTTTATGTGGCATTATTGTAAACACTGTTGTTATACGGCTTGTATTCTTGCAGTGGTCATTGTTTATATTGAGATGTTGTTTGTATCGTTATTTGCATTCTTTCCGTGTGTGATTGAGTAGTTGTCTAGATGATAAAGCGAAATCCTAGCCTGTTTCTCTTCACTTGGATGAGTGCTGTTGTCGTGACATGTTGATACTGTCATTTTTTTTTTTAAAAACATTATGTAGGTTATATAGCTTTTGGGGATGGGGAGGGTAGTTTGTTCACTTTCATGTTGTTTTGAATGAGTATGGGGTTTAAGATTTGGGAATAGACCTAGTGACTATCATATAAAAAAAATTTACTTATATACACACAACAATGATGGGGGTGGATTAATACATATAATCCGGTCTGTGAGAGTATATCTCTATTCTTTTTCGCCAGGACTCCGGGCCAAACCCTTATTCTGTGTTGTCGGGTGAGGAAGTTGCAGTTTTGGGGTGATGATTATATTTTTGTTTTTAATGGTGCTTGCGTTATAGCATGTAACACGGCAGAGACAGTAGGGGTGGGTCTGTGTACGCCCAACGAGATTTGAGATCTCCGACGTGCCCCCATTGTTAGCCATGTCCATGCCCTACCACAAGCTGCTGGTGGTTCCTATGTTGTTTTTTTATGAAATGGTTTGTGGGGATATTTTTGTCTATATTGCAGAGTTCCTATTGAAGTGTCTGGGATGCAGCATACACATGGAAAGACAGAGGAGGAGGGTCTGCGTACGCCCAACGAGATTTAGGATCTCTGACGTGCCTCCTCCGCTAGCCACATGCATGCCCCACCACAGGCGGTATATGATTTTTATGTGTTTGGGGGTGAATTGGGTATTCTTGTTGTTTGTAGCAGATTTTTGATTGAGGCGCTCAAGATATAGCATACCAACGGATGGGACGGGAGAGGTGGGTCTGTGTACGCCCAACGAGATTTAGGATCTCTGACGTGCCCTCCCGCTAACCATGTGCATGCTCTACCATAAGCGCCCCATGATCCCTGTGTCTTTGAGAAATAGAATAAGGAGGTAATGAATATTGCTCTGGTGTTTTTTGTCTGGGAAGAGGAGAACTTCTTTATTTATTATATTATATCCTAGTAGGGAAGTTTGTTCTTCTATTTTATCTCGTTGTTGTTTGTATTTGGGACATGTGAACATGATGTGTTCAAATGTTTCTTGTTCCGGACACCAGGGGCAGTTTTGTTTGGGGTATTTTTCCCCCCCCCTAGGTTGCTTGCCCTTACTCTTAACTGTGATATTATTTTATCATGGAGGGGGTTTTCTAGGTACTGGGTGACTTTGTTGGGGCATTGACCATATGGGAATTCCTTATTGACTCTGTATGTTGAGAATTGCTTAATTCTAAATTCTTCATTAATTTTTTTGTTAATGATACTGTACATTTCCTTGACACTAATTTTTATGTTGATCTGGTCTCCAGTTGTGGACCCTGTTTTTGCTGTAGTATCTGCTAGATCATTTCCTGTTATGCCTACATGGCTTGGTATCCATACGAATGTAATGTGCGTTCCTATTTTTGATAAAAAGTCATTGTTTTCTATGATTTGGAATATGAGATCTTGTCTTGTTTTTGAAGAACAAGTCGATAGGGCCTGGAGTGCACTTAGAGAGTCAGTGAAGAGGGCAATTTTGGAGGGGATGGTGTTTTTAGTTACTTTGAAAACAAGCCATTGAAGTACAGTGTTGATTGCTGCCAGTTCGCAGCTAAAAATGGATAACCTGGGGTCGAGTTTGAGACCTTTGTTATGTATGATGGTATTATTTTGGTCAATTATGACTATTCCTGCTCCTGCTATGTTTTTGTCTCTATCCTTACTACCATCAGTGTAGATTGACCAATGTTTATCTATTGTATTCATGTATTTCTGTGCAGTATCATGGTTAATTGCTTGTTTGTCTTGTTTATTTATATGTTTTGACAGGTTGGTGTCGATGACCGGGGATATTTGACCGCACAGTGCGTCATAGGAAACTTCCTGTATGTCGTCACCACTGAGGCCATACTTTTCTGTGAGTTGCATTATTACTTGGGCATATGGTCTTTTTAGGGTTTTGAGTTTGGCACATTTTGCCGAGTAGCTTGGGTCTATTTTGATTTCTTTGTTAATAGGTAATTTATTGCCTAATGTAATAGATCTAGCCCAGTATTTGAGCATGCATTTTTCTCTTTGTAGGTTGAGTGGAATTTCGGCAGTCTCAATTAGTAGGGGTATTGTGGGAGTGGATATCCTGCATCCCGTGACTATTTTCAGGGCTTTGTTTTGGATTATTTGTAATGTGTTAAGTACTGTGGGATTGGCCGAGTTGTATGCTGTGCAGCCATAGTCAATTTTGGATTTGATAAGGCCTTTATAGACTGTCATCAGGGCTCTTTTGCTGCATCCCCAATTGTGACCTTTGATGCATCTTAGGAGGTTCAAGTCTTTTTCACATTTTTTGATAGTGTTGAGAACATGGGTTTTCCATGTTAGTTGCTTATCAAATGTCATACCTAATAATGTGGCTGTGTCGGAGTAGGCTAATGTTTTGCCGCAGAGTTTCAATTTTGGGATATTGGCTTGATTTTCATCAAAAGTGTGGCGTTCTTTACAAAAAATGACTGTTTGGGTTTTGAGAGGGTTGATAATGAAACCAAATTTTTTGCTCCATTTTTCTATTGCATTTAACGCTAGTTGGATGTTTTGGATTCCTTTATTGATAGAGCGGTATGCAGTGGTCCAAATTGCCCCATCATCAACAAATTGAGATAATTTGACTTCATTTATTTTTTTCTCAGTTTTGTTATGTTTAACTATTTGATCTCTAAAGGTATTCATAATGAGTGAGAATAAGATGGGTGAAAGGACACTTCCCTGGGGACATCCGTTTTGAGTTACAACAGTTTCGGAAGTGGCTCCCCCATATTTGACTTTTATTTTTCTTTGTTTTAGGAAATCAGCTATCCAGTGTAGCATTCTACCGTCTATGCCTATTTTTTAGCTCACATGAGCACAACGTGCTCAAGGTGAGCTTTTCTGATCGCCTTTTGTCCGGCGTCCGTCGTCCGTGCGTCCGTGCGTGCGTGCGTGCGTGCGTCCGGCGTCAACAATTGCTTCAAACAACATCTCCTCCTAAACGGCATGGCCAATTTGAAAAATATTTTGCAGGAATGTTCCTTGGATGAAGCTCTACTAAAGTTGTATAAATGGTTCTGGTCCATTGCATAATTAGGTCACAGGAGCTAAAAATAGATTTTAAAAATGAAAATTTAAAAAATCTTCTTCTCCGAAACCACAAGGCCTAACCTTTTGATTTTTGGTATGTAGCATCATCTTATGGGCCACTACCAAGATTGTACAAATCATAGCCCTATGGTGATAAATGACCCCGCCCAGGCAGGGGTCACTTGTTTTACATAGAGTTATATAGAAAAATCTTAAAAAATCTTCCTCTATGAATCCATAAGGCCTAGCGCTTAGATTTTTGGTATGTAGCATCATCTTATGGGCCACTACCAAGATTGTACAAATCATAGCCCTATGGTGATAAATGACCCCGCACCAGGGGTCACTTGTTTTACATAGAGTTATATAGGAAAATCTTAAAAAATCTTCTTCCATGAATGCATAAGGCCTAGAGCTTAGATATTTGGTATGAAGCATCATCTTATGGGCCACTACCAAGATTGTACAAATCATAGCCCTATGGTGATAAATGACCCCGCACCAGGGGTCACTTGTTTTACATAGAGTTATATAGGAAAATCTTAAAAAATCTTCTTCTATGAATCCATAAGGCCTAGAGCTTAGATATTTGGTATGTAGCATCATCTTATGGGCCACTACCAAGATTGTACAAATCATAGCCCTATGGTGATAAATGACCCCGCACCAGGGGTCACTTGTTTTACATAGAGTTATATAGGAAAATCTTAAAAAATCTTCTTCTATGAATCATAAGGCCTAGAGCTTAGATATTTGGTATGAAGCATCATCTTATGGGCCACTACCAAGATTGTACAAATCATAGCCCTATGGTGATAAATGACCCCGCACCAGGGGTCACTTGTTTTACATAGAGTTAAATAGGAAAATCTTAAAAAATCTTCTTCTATGAATCAATAAGGCCTAGAGCTAAGATTTTTGGTATGTAGTAGCATCTAATGGTTCATTACAAAGATTTTCAAAGTCTTGGCCCTACGGTGATAAATGACCCTGCGCCCAAGTCTTCTCTGAAACCATATGGCCCATTGCTTAGATATTTGGTGTGTAGTATTGTCAGGGGTAAAATGTTTTAGATTAAGTTATATCAGAATCCTTGTCTGTTTAAAAACCTTGACATCAGTTGAAGCAATGGTACTCAGGTGAGCGATTCAGGGCCATCATGGCCCTCTTGTTTGAGGTATAGGATGGTTCCTGTGCTCCATAGTTTATCAAATGCTGAGGAGAGGTCAAGAAAAACGGCCACTACATATTTATTTTTGGCTTGGGCTTTTCTGATATCGTTTTCGAGTTTCACGAGGTTGTCATCACAGGAGTGGTGTGATCTGCACCCAGATTGGTAGTCAGAAATAAGGTTGTTTTCTTCGAGATATTGGCAAAGTCTAGGTTTAATCATTTTTTGTAGAAGTTTTGTGAAAGTTGAGGTAAGTGATATTGGTCTGTATGACCCTGGGCTTTCTTTTGGTTTTTTAGGTTTAAGTAGCGGGATTATGACTGATTCATTCCATGAGTCGGGAGTTTTGCCTGTTTGCCATGAGTTATTGAGGAGGGCTAAGAGAGTTTGTTTAGCCGTTGTTGGTAAATTTCTGAGAACAGAGTAATGGATACCATCTTCTCCTGGGGCACCATTTTTTGTGTTTTTTAGGGCTTGTTCCATTTCTAACATAGTAAAGTCAGTATTATAGGGCAAATCCCATCTTTCCTCTGATTGTGTTAGTTTCAGGTAGTTATCCAACACTTTTGCTATGGTGTTTTTGTTGAATGAATTCTGGGGTGAAGTCTGAGTCACTGCTAACGTGTTTGAAATGCTGTACCAGGGCATTTGCCTTATCTGATGGGTCTGTTATGACCTGATTATTAATGACAAAGGGGGAGTTGCTAGATGGGGGCCTGCCTTTGATTTTTTGTATGAATTGCCATAGTTCTTTTGAGTTTGTTTTACTAGTGATACCAGAGCAAAATTCTTCCCATTTTTCTTTTTTGGCTTTATTTATGGTGTGTTTGGCCTCATTCCTTGCTGTTCTGTAGGTTTCATAATCAAGTGGGTTCTTTTTATTTTTTAGTCTGTGTCTGAGTCTTTCTCGTTTCCTAATTGCTTTGTCACATTCCTCAGTCCACCATGGTACAGGGGGGTTTCTGACTTTTTTGGCTTGTTTCTTTTTGGGCATAGTTTCATTTAGTATGGATTGGAGTATGTTGTAAAATTTGTTAAAGTTGACTTCTACATCATTTTCACTGATTGCATAGCTTAGCTGAGTTTCAGCTAGTTTTTTGAAATTTTGCCAGTTTTCATGTGTAGCCTTGTTAAAGTTCCATTTTGCATTTGAGGTTATTGTTTCACATTGAGCATTAAAGGTGAGCTTAATTTCAATTGGTAGGTGGTCGCTGCCTAATGAGTTATCTATGGTGTAGAATTCACATTGGGCCTGTAGTTTGGAAGGGACTAGTATTAGATCTACTGCGCTGTCCTGGTGACCATGAATATTAGCTGTTCTAGTGACTTGACCGTCGTTGATAATACTTAGATTTTTGGTGTTGGAGAAGTTAAGAAGGTGTTCAGCCTCGCCGTCACATCTAAAATCCCCTGCTGGGTTCCACATAACGTGTTTAAGGTTAAAATCGCCTAGTAGTAATGAGTTTTTGCTTATGTTTTTGAAAGTTTCATTATAGTTTGACTGTGTATTGAATCTGGTACTGGGTACATAAACACTATATATTTCCAGTGAGTCGTTGTGGCCATAGAGTTTGATGCCACATGTTTCAATTTCATTATTGTTTGGTATGTCTATTTCAGTATACTGAAGTCCATTTCTGACGTAGATGCATACTCCCCCCCCCGAGTTTCCGTCGGGCCTGGATTTGCAGACTGGATTTTGAAATCCTTTTAGTTTTGGTGCATTTTGATTGGGTTTGAGTTTAGTTTCCTGAATACAGATGACATCTATTGGGTATTCTTTTTGATTTAACAGATTTTGTAGCTCAAAAGCTTTTTTATTGGTTCTGTCAGTTTTGATAGAGTTTGCATTCCAGGAGATGACGGCGAGGCTGTGGGTTGATTGGGGTTGTTGGCTATTCGCCGCCATTATGGGTTTTATTTATGTTATTAGGTGAGTTGTATGGACTGGTCTAGTCTATCGGGCGAAGGGTGGGGGTGGCCCATAGTGCCACTGCTTCCTATTTGGGTTTGATCTGTAGTGTGATGGGGGTTTGTTATGGTTACACCTGTACCATGGGTGGGCCGTTCTGTTTGAAATAGGAGGGTAGTAGGGTCCATTGTGCCCGGGGAACTGTGGGCATTGGATTTCTAGGGGTCTGTGGGTGGGCCTAGAAGGTCTATGTCTTGTTTGGGTAGGGATATTTATCTCCCCCCCCCCGTTGGCTACCTGTATTCTTTTTCTGAGTGTTCTCCTTTGTTTGCTCTATTGTGATAGTTTCAGGGTGTGTTTTGTGGTTTGATAGTTTTTAGTTCTTTATTTTAATATGCTTAGGATTTCTGTTTCAGTTTTTCCCACCAAATCTTGGCAAGATTTTCCAAATTTGTAGTGTTTTCTGGTCTCTAGTGCCTTTTCATATTCATTTTGGACGTGTTGTTTTTCTGTGATACTAATTTGCTATGTCTGATGTAGGCAGACAGCCCTTGTAGGCTGCCCCGTGGTTTCCATTACAGTTTGCACATTTCTTTTTGTTTTTACTGGTGCAGTTGTTGTGATCATGTGGGCCTGCACAGTGGGGGCATATGGTATTACCTGTGCAGATCGAGGTGGAATGACCATGTTTTTGGCATTTGTTGCACCTGATGTTTTTCCGCATGGCTGGTTTTACCTGTAGGTTATCTATTTGTAGGGGGGCTATCTTGGTGGAGAATGTGACAGCCAATTGTCCTGTTTTTGTTTGACCTACTTTTTGAACGTCATTGTGTTTTAGTATGGTGGCCTTTATTGTCTCAAAGTTACTGTTTTCAGGTATATTAATTATGCCTTTGGAGTTTGTATCATGTATTTGCCTTATTTGGAGTTGGTAGTCTTTGAAACTAAAATTTTGGGCTGTTGGTAACCTGTCTTTTCTGAGTTTAAAGTGGATTGATTTTCCTTTTTTGTTAGTTAACTTCGTACAGTGTCCTCCTAGTTTTGAGATGAATGCAGACCCAATTTCATTGAGTTGCCCTGCTGATATTGTTCCATAAGATATGACAGTTAGAATGACTGTTATCCATGCCACTGTATTTGTTTCTGGTGAGTGGGTGACATGGATTGGGTTGGTGTTTGATCCTGATTTGGGGGGACTAGGTTTTTTTTTGACCGTGATGAACTCTGCGTCATCCTGGCCAGTTTTGTTGGTGGGTGGGGTTTTGATCAAGTTTTCAGCTGGGGAATTGTTTGTTAAGGTGTCTGAATTTGAGTCGTTAGAGGTGTTTGGCTGGGTGGGTGTTTCAGGGGTGTTTGGGGGCTTACTGCCCTTTTTTCTTTCAGAAATGGGAAAAAGGACTCTTCTTGTTTGGTTTTCTGGGGTCCCTTTAATCATAGAGTTGTCTGTTGAATTTGTGGGGGTTTCCATTTTGCCTATTCCTGGTGGGTTATGTATCTCTAATCATAGTTCTTGTGGTTTTTTCAGTGCAGCTTGTGCTGAGAACTGGGTTCGATTCCCAGGGGACTGGAGAAACGTATCCTAATGCCACGATGGAATAGGTAGCTTGGATTTTTTTATATATTAATTGTTTGTAATAGTTGCTATGCCGTGGGGTTACCTGGCTCTTGTAAGGTGTTGGTCGGGATAAAAAATAGTTTGTATATGTTCCTGGATTTGGTATAGTTTGACCTATGTTCTATTGGTTATTTGTGTCTATCATTTCTGTATAAGTTTGGTGGGTGGGGGGATCCTATGAGAGGGTGTCTTTTGGTATGGTAGCCAACTGGGGGAGTAGGAGAAAATTATGTTTATCTAAGATTGACAGAATGCCAAGTTTGAGGAGATATATATTATCATGAGATATATATACCCGGAGACATATGTTTATACATACAGGAGAGAGTAGAGGGTATTTAAAGACAGATGTACATACATACAGGAGTGAAACGACATATACATAAAATACACGGTGAGGGGGGAGGGATAATAAAACAGAGATAAAAATAGAAGAAGTGAGAAGAAAAAGTTAACCTTTTACTGGAGTCTGGCGACTTCAGGTAGAAGAAGAGAGTTCCACATATACACAAATGCACATTTAACACAGAAAAACACTTTTTTAATAGTCCAATTTTAAATCACAAAACAGCACAACACAATTTCCAATCCTGATCCGGATCCTAATTTAGGGGTCCTAGGTGACCGACCAGTTTAATAGAGAGAGAGAGAGCTAAAAGCACGTCTTCCCTGATCAAATGATCGAGCCAGAATGTGATGATGGTAGTGGTAGTGAATGTTCTAATGTTCTATGTATGTAGTCAGTTATATAATTTAGCAAATCAGATAAAAAATAGGTATAACAACAGGTTCATTTTCAAACTATACTCATCACAAATTACCTCCCTTTATTACCAAAAAAAAAAAAAAAAAAAAAAAAAAAGAAAACAAATATATATATGAACATAATATTGATTTAAAAAAAAAATCCTAAGGACTCCTAAGGACAGATTTTTTTTAATGTTCTTTTTATTTATTCAGTATTATAGTGAACTTTATTAAAAATAAAGTATATGTCCATTAATTCATTATCAAATTATCTCATTTAGTTAAAAAAATAATGTGTTGTATTTTTAGAAATGCAATTGCAATTATAAGTCATTTCTTTTTAAAATGATGCCGTTTAGGTGATAAAAGGTATCATAAAAAACAGATAATGATATAATGCTATGAATTTGAAAAAAAAATTTAAAAAAAACGGTGACAATAAAGCATGAAAAAAATGTGGTTTTGGTGAAATTATGTGAATAGATTTTTAATTATGTTCCATATATAAAGTCAATTATGAACTTGATCAAAAAAGAAAAAAAAATATTCGAACGATTATTATTCTAAGCTAACTTATCATCACCAAAACATTTCCCTATTCTTAAAAAAATATTGTGTTTCATATTATTGAAAATGAAACTGCAGTTTGTCATCAATTATTTTATAACTTTGCCTTCATAAATTATAAATGGTATTCAAACCCAAGTTGACATAAGGTAAGGTATTATTTTTTGGCCCAATAAAAGAAACAACATTAGCAGTAAAACATGCCATTTCCTGTAAACACACAACAACTTTGTGATTCTAAAGAAATCCATCTGAGATATGTCATTTCTTTCTATGTATGTTTTCAGTGATTGACTTCATAAAAAACAACATTGCACCATATTTTCGCTTTCCAACTACTCACCAATTTGTTAGTTCCCTTTATATAAATTAAAAAAAAAATACAAAGTAAACACAAAAAATCTGTATGTCACAGACCATCTAGATAGATCTATAAGATTTAAAAAAAATAATATGTTAAATATATTATTTTCTAATCAAGCACCACAAAATCAATTGATTGAATTGCAAAAAAGAATCACTTTCATAAAAAGTATAATTTTGTTTATTTTTAACAATAAATTTTAACTGCATTTCATAGACTGCAGGACAGATTTTCTCAGCATGAACAATAAAATCAATATGCACATATTTTTTTCTAAAGAAAAGGTATATGTAGAAAGGACTTGTGTTCTATAAAAATACAGTTGAACCTGTATTGGAGGTCACCTGTATTAAGTGATCAACCTGCATTTAATGGTCAGTTTTAATATTACTAGCATTTTGTTATATCTTATCATTTATAGTGCGGTCACCTCTGTTAAGCGGTCACTTTCTTTTGGTCCCTTGACTGACCGTTTAAGACAGGTTTGACTGAATATAGATAAATATAACCAAAGGACCAAGTCCAAATGAATTGCACATTGCACACACTAACAGGTGCTTGGATAAGAGGCTTCGAAAACATCGAGACATGACAAGATGCAACAGCCACCTACACAAACAGGGAATATAAACTTTGTCGGCAGTATGTTGTGTAAGATATGTGGATAATGATTAGCAGAAACGATTTAGTTTATATTTGTATTTGTAAATATATTTGTAATTCAAATAAGGTACGTTTATATCCTGTTATATATGGAGCGAGACCGATATTATTTGAGTTAACAAGATAGTCAGATCGACAGGTGGATACTATATCTATATAAAGTGGCACCTGGACTCCAGCCAGAAAGTGCGTAACCTCCAGCCACGCCCTTGTATGTATTTCACCATAATGTATAAAGTAAGAGAACTAGTATATAGTATTGTTCTGTATTCTAGTAACTAGGTTTACTGGTTTTCACTCACGCAACCCGTGTTTAATTGCGGCATCGGAACGACTTCAGTAAACAGATTACGTGGCCTTGTGGCGTTGTTCTGAAAATAATTCGGAATGGGTTGAATATATCATATATTTCAAACATTTCTATAGCGCAAAGCATTGGTCGTTGCAAAACGTTTGACAGATATATCAACCTATGTTGGTAATAAAAAGTGTATATTAGGTTTTCTGTCCCACCGACATTACTGCAATAATTTGGAGATTTCGTCTACATGAGACAGGATGGGTAGTGGTTCACTGCGATATTATGTTTGTTGTATATATATGTGACAATATACCACATACTGATAATATCCTGTATACCGGACAATCCAGGTCAGGGACTACGCTGTATTTATACTGATGTGTTCCTTCTTTCTCTTTATCTTTCCATCCGTTTGTTTTCATAAGTCACCATGTCTATATCTCTTCCCCTTTGATTTTTCCCTGCCGCTCTCTTACTGATTAGCTGCATCGCAATTAAACATATTCCATTTCAGATTGACATTAAATATGATGCTTAGAATTTATTTCGATCTCATTTATCTTCCTCTAACATAAACTTATCCTTCTTATTTAGAAATCGACAGCTACTGTATTTTTTTTACAAAATGTACAACTAGATGACTGAATATACAAAACTGAAGACACATCCTGCACAGATACAGGTATTGAATATATAAGCTGAATTCAACATCGATGTCAGTGTAATATTTCCATAAATGTTATCTGTTTACCATGTTTACGAATCATGTTCTTTGTTATATTGCCGCATAACCTTGAATGTCTTCTCCGTATTGATGATCACTGAAACGTGCAAACTATTCTCCATTATACATTCCTTTTATAATGTTGTGCAAAACACGCATAGGACACGTTGACATGGCCCGTGCATACTTGAGATTTAACATTTGTAAGGGATTACCTTTCGACACCGCTGTGATATGTTTGTAAATATGATAATATTAAACAAACACGTTCATGTGTGGTAATGCTAGGCCAGCAAAAATATTGAGTATTTTTAAAAATCATTGTTAAATCTCCAAAACATTTTAAATCAGATTTTAAGCCAATGTTCAAAGATGTAAAAATCTCACATTTTTCCGCAGGTTTAACGGCCCACCGACAGTATTTTATTCATTTGTGAACATTATATACATATATATTACGTTGTAGACAAGTGTGTACCATACAAGTTACATTATTCTGAACTGTGACAACCAGTCCTGGCACTACCAAATACCGAGCCTCAAGCAATAGAGATGTATATACATGTACCATGTATAATTACCAGCTTTATGATACATACCCGTTCACTTCTACCCATTAAAGGCAAAACTTAAGCTTAACGCATGGCAGGGGGCCACCATTCAGGACTATACCATGGTTCGTGGACGTGACTCAATGAGGCCTAATATGGTTATAAACATTAAAATGTCGGTGTTTATTCAATAAAATTATGTCAAATTCGTATTACTGTACAGGTAAAATTTACAAGGAATATTTAAAAAAATCGGCGTAAGAAAAAATACGTGTTTTACAATGAGAACACAAATTTCGAAATTTAATGAATCAAATAAATTACTTCCACAAATAGAAAAACAATCTCTACAAAGGTAATTGTTCAGTCCATCTCGACGTGGTGAAGAGAACATTTAGAATATAAAGACGGTCAAAAGTTTGACACACAAAAAACAAACACAATGTCGAAGGGGTAATACTAATGGGGTGTCATTAAACCATGTCCAATCTGAGAGTGTTCAGTAAAGAGGAGTGTGTGTGTGTGTGGGGGGGGGGGGTCAGGAGAAGCTTATTAAACATTATTCAACTTACTAGAACGGCTATTGTTACATACGACAACATATTTCTATGTGGGCTAGTTATTATTTTATGCTTAGTTTAAAAATTTTATGACTTACATGACCTTACTGTGGGAATTTCCCATATAAGAACTTGCAGGGCATAATCAATCTCGTGTTGACATACAGTCATTCTTCATGGGATGCGATAGTTATATAATATGCACTATGAATCATGAAAATGATCGCACAGTTTAAACGCCCACTGAAGAGCAAGATATTTTGTATCCGGTTATCAACACTACTCTAAATACAGGCTCATAAAAAGGATGTTTCTCAGTCGTCTGCGTCACTCCATAGGGATCTTCCGCATTCTGGTCATTCCTCAAGATAAGATTCACAATGCGTGTCATGCTTCTTATGTCGTCTCCTGCAGTCATGGTTTCCATGGTGATGTGCATGACGACTGCATAATTTTACGAGGCAATTAATGATCAGTTAGTCATTGCTGCTACATACTAATATTTACACCAGATATAAGTACAATTTTAAGTAATCCCGGCAGATGTTTATCACTCACTTTGTGGGATATGAAATTTATCAGAACAGAACTGACAGAATTTATTTCTAGAAATGATATTTCATCACTTTGTATAAAAGAAATTGACTTATCAACATGCATATATAAATGTTCTCTTTTTACTATATCGTTTACGCCAATATATCACATTAACAAAACTCTTAAGCATGGTTTAATGATTTGACCTATGACAGAAAAACCATTTATGAAATTAGGTCGAAAAAGAGCTCAAACCTACAACCCTCAGATCTATATTCAATACGTTCACATTAACCTTACCTTTTCCCCCAAACCTATTACCAGTGAATCTAGTTCATATTAATTGAATCGAACGCCCATTTATTATTATTGTATACTAACACGATGCTTTTTTTCAGATTTTAAATATGTTTTAATTATATAGTATATGTATTTTTTTTTTCAAATACGTCCACATATATATATATATATTATATATAATATATATATTGTATGTATGTATACACTTCCCAAATTTAATTTAAGGATCATCATCATTTAAAACATGTGTTACTTAAATATATATTTTAAGGAGGACGCCGTAATGCATTATTTTTTTATTTGTTTTAAGAAAAATCAACTTATTAGGGTTGCTTTACGGACATACATTACAACAAAATCAAAAATCAAACATCTATTTATAAAATGTATTTAATCAAAATTAATGTGTTTTAAATATATCCGTTTCTATATATATATTTACAAATATAGCTTAAGATCTGCTAGATTAAGGGCGTATTTCACAATATCAGGGTTTTTTTTTACTAAATAAAAAGAAGGAAAATCAAAACTAGCGAACATATAGCATTAGAAACAAATTTATGGGATAAAAAATGCTGGTCTCCATAATATTTTTGTGTGTGTTATCTGCCCACGAATGTGAGTTTTTAGCCTTTTCTGTCATTTTCGGGGGCAGATATCTCAATAATTTGGGCTAGCAACACCTCATTTAATTTCAACTTAATGTTTTGTTAGAAAGATTCCCTGTCACAGTGTAAAAGTTGTAGAAATTCTATGCAACAGATTTTTCAAGAAAAAAAAAACGCAGTATGTCTGTTTGCTAAAACATTGTGAGGAATCAAATGAATGGAATTGTTTTACACTTTACAAAGACTATAAGTGAAACAACAAACAATAGTTTGAAATAAAGTAAGGTATCGATAGGCTTGATTTTTAGTTATATGCCTTTGAAATGACAGAAAAGAACAATAAAAAAATACACACACAGAGACAATAATTAACTCACATTCAGGGGCAGATAACTAAAAAATAGCACGAAGACCTCCGTTTTCCCACCATACATTTCTTTCTTGTGAGATTCTCCGAGTTAAAACAAAAAGAAAAAAACAACAAAAAAAAAAAAAAAAAAAAAAAATGCTATTGTGACCTAGTATGGAGTCCGTAACTGAAACCATTAACAGTCAAGCTTGATACTGCCAAAATTTATTGCATGTAAATCTATTTATAAAAGAAAATTGTTTCACCCGTTTAACAATGAGACATGTTAAGAGTTTCTAATTAAATTAAAGTTGTAAGATTCTGCATTTCGAGACTTTAAGTTGAAGAAAGGGTTATTTCTCAAGTCAGTGTGTATGTATGCGTGTCGCTTCTGTATATTCAGGTTGTTACTTTGAGCGCCTGACCTGTTTAGAGTGACCACTTGTCTTTTTCCGTCCATCGCGCATTTTGTTTATGACAGATAATAACCTGTGCGAACGCAGAGAGACTACCGATATAGCGATTTCTGCAGAGAGAACGGAGATACGGTTATACACCGTGGTCACGCCACTGTTTAATTTATTGCACGACAGCAAGCTTGTGACAGTGGCATGTTTGACCTTATTCGTACCCTACCGTTGTTAACATCGAAGGGGTGTATATGTTTGTCCTTCGTCTGTCTGTCTCTCCGTGTGTCCGTCCGGAAATCTGGATCTCGCGATAACTAAAAAAAAAAAAAAAAAAAAAAAAAGCGGTGTGAGATAATTTTAAGAAAGACGGCATATAATTAGAATTTGCCCAATATTTCTATCCAATTTTTAAATTCCTAGTCGATTCAATTTGTTAAGTGTTCGAGATTTTGCGAGACTTGTCTACTCAATTTTGATTTAACTGTTAAGGGTTTACAGTGAACAGCGCATGTGATTATTTCAAATTATGCTCCGCCCTATTCACGTGATAGTCATATATGGCAGTGTTTACTACACTGATCCCTAGACGTGCTGACGTCATTTGTAAACATTTAGTAAACATGTTTATAGATATACATTAACATAAGAATGAGGAGTTTCGGAAAAATATATGCTAAGAGATGAATACCAGCTCGATCCAAACTCCTAAAGGAAAGAATAAGATTCCAAATTAGATACTAAAATGCAAGTATAGTTTGGTTATTAGGTTTAACGTCCCACCGACAGTATTTAAGTCATTTGGAGACAATGTCTACTTGAGACAGATGTAGTGCCGTCACACTGCACAGTATCACGTCGTAGACAGTTGGCATGGTACCACACCCAGACACATTATCCGAACACCGGGCCATCAGTCCTGGAACTATCCTTAAATATTATGCTGAGCGTCAAGCATGGGAGCTATACCAGAACCTATGTTTACGACTTTGGTAAATACAAGAAATGAAATAAAACGTTCATAAACAACCTACAGATCATGTATTAACTCATTTGACTTGGTATTTCCAGGGTATTCCTAGCCTTGATATACTCCGCTGACAGCGGCTTTTCTAAACGATTATCATTTACATATTTCTTTCTTTCCTTAACGTCAATCAGTTGCTGTTTTCTGATGTCTTAACTAATTAAAACAAGATAATAAATAAGAAAAATAAATAAAAACAATCATCACTCAAATTAAATTTCCGTGCCTCATGATTGAAATCTGAAAAAGAAATGAGCCGACGGTCAAAAAAACAAAAAAAAACGCGCGAAATGTATGTGTTATATCCATATTTGGTAAGCACGTGCACGTGTGTGAATACTTTAACAACACGCTGACATAACAATTTTATGGCGCCATCTCCTAATATAGCAGTGTGACGCAGTAATAGGGTGGGGCAAACTCTAAGTTAGGAGAGAATTTAACAGTTAAGACTTGACTTTAAGTTTCTCTCTTAATAAACACTAACAATAAAATAGATGTCAATATGCAGATTCTACACGTCACTTCGTTGTTGTTTATTTCTCGAACCAAAATATTTATTGGTATGGTAACCGAAAAAATATGCATCGCACCGGTAGGGGACTGGTTTGTTCCCACTTTGCCAACTTCACACCTTTTAGTATTCCCACTATGCCAACTTTCCAGTTCTTGAGTAGGTTTATGCCCAACTGTCCCACTTTTTGATATTTTGTTTCCCAACTGTCCCACTCAAGATTTTTAGCACCTTGCTGGGTGTGTTTTGATAAGGGATTATAATCTATTTCAAACTACAACACATTAAAATGAATTGAAGTTGTATTATCTGATTTTGTTTCTGATTTTTTTTTTGATTTTGTATTTTAAGAGGTAAAATTTCATGTTTTAGTTATATTGTATTATTTCTTTCTAAAATGTGTTTATTAAGGTCCATTAATTAGGGTTACTAAATTAATTGTAATTTATAGTGTAAACATGCATTCCTTTGATCTCTGGCTTTAAAGCTTATGTGAATTGATAAAGATAAAAAATAATTTGAACTTATTAAGATAATTATCACCTCTGCTACTTTTTTCTTTAAATTGTGTTAATTGATTGGTCCAACTAAAGTCCATTTATCCTGTATATATTGCTAAGTGATTGGATTAAGAAATACAGACTGCAGACTTTTTCAACATCTTCAACAGAAATGCAGGGAAATAGGAATGGAACTGGGACCAGACACACTCCTGATAGACTTTGAGGCAGCAACCAAGCAGGCAGCTCGCAGAGTGTTTCCAAATGTGAATGTGAAAGGGTGTTTTTTTCATTACACACAGTGTGTTTGGCGGAAGATACAGAAGCTTGGCTTAGTTGGACTGTATTCTGAGAATGAGGACTTTAAGAAACTAGGAAGAAGAGCTGCAGTTCTGCCTCTAGTCCCCATACAACATGTTGAAGATGTGTGGTTTGTCGCACTGACGGATGCTGAAAATGCAGAGATTCCAGTGGATGTTTCAAGGTTCACAGACTATGTCACTGAACATTGGGTTGAGGGAGACAAGGACAACTGGAACCATTTCGAGACAGAAGGACCAAGAACAACAAACAACTTGGAAGGCTGGCACAACAAACTAAAGAAAAGTATGAGACAGTCACATCCGAACATTTACAAGTTCTTGGAAACAATACAAAGGATTGAAGCTGCCAATGCTATCAAAATTCTTCAGCACAGTGCCGGAGGAGTGAGAGAAAAGAAGAGGAGGAAATACCGACAACTTGAACAGAGACTGTCTGCCCTGAAACACAAGTACATGGCTGAAGAAATCACTGTGATGGAGTATGCCGATTGTGCATCGCATTTGATTCGGTTTGACGAGTAACTCTGTATAGAACAGATCAGTAGGGTGGAATGTCACAGTTGTTTAAATGAAATGCTTGTTTTCAAATTAAAACAAAATACAATAAATTGTACCACATCCGAATATAGCCCTGTCTTTATTTGATTTGTTCATGACACATGAAATAAAAATAATAAATATATGAAAACATAAAGAGTTTGTTTTCTTCATTTAAAAAATTAAATTTTAAAAATTTTGCTAATACATATAACTTATTATAAATACTAATGCAATATATTATATGAAAACATAAAGAGTTTGTTTTCTTCATTTCAGAGAGAGAGAGAGAGAATACTGACAACATCCTAAAACATAATAAGTATTATAAATACTTATTATAAATAATTTTGCTAATAGCATATAACTTATTATAAATACTAATGCAATATATTACTAACCATAAATACTATTGCAAATTGCTCTTAATAATATAAGACAATAAGACAAATAATTGCACTAAATTTAAAAAGCAATGTACTATTACTAAA
>CM037777.1:93054488-93104488 GCA_021229015.1 Solen grandis
GGATTTAAATCATAATTAAATGGTTGATTTGTGTCTCATAAAATTTCACCTAGACACAAAGCAATATCCTGTGAATGAAAGTTCACAACACACATAAAACATGGGATTGTAATTCAAAATACCTGAAAAATAGCAACTTTTTTTTCCTTTGATGAAGCATTATTGTTAATTTGAATTCAATGCATAAAAGCATGGATCAGTAATGGGAGTCCTTTAGGACATGAAACCAATTTGAAAATACAACCTCTTCTGGAGATAAAATGTTATTAAGAAAAGAGAATGTGCTTGTTTTACATATAGTTAAATGCATAAATTCCATTGCATATGAAGCAAAATGACTCCAAAAAACAACAAACTTTTAACAAGGTAAGTTGTACATGAAAAGCTTCAAAATGCACCCATTCTATATTCTAGAATGCATTTAACACTGTATTTCATAACATCAACAAAAATAGAAAGAAAAAAGGATTCTTATACATAACCACTACCTTAGACTGCTTCAAACTACTTACACTATCTGCATGTAGTTCTATCTTTGTTCTATACAAGAAAGTAATCAAAAGAGAGACGAAATACTGACACATAAATACTATACAGTAAGCTGTATTCTACATCTCCAATACACTAATGATATTGCAAACGCTCAGCGATAATTTACAACAGGAGAATTCTGCTTAAAATTTCTCTAGTCTATGTACATCTTGAATAAGAAAATATATAGCAAAAATAGTGGCTCTGAATTACTCTACATGTTTGAGTGATAAAGCACATGAAAGGTGTGACTACCTGCCGACGCTACAACCTTGTGTACGGTAACATAATCTCACGTGTTTCCATTGCCGGTACCAAGCTAATATATGAAGCAGCTCTGGTGTATACATATATCATGATAGGAAGATGAGGCTAGAGTACTAATGCAGATCAAACACTATAATCACTGTTTTCTAATTTAGTTTCTACTGATGGGTTACTATTCTAATTATCTATGGGAGAAGAAAACAAATAATTCTACAATTAGAGTTATACCCTAAAAGAACTCTTAAATGTATTCACAACCGTTTCAAGGAGAATAAAAATGACAATTTTTAACATAATGAATTAATGGACCATTACTTAGAAATAGGATTCAATCTTTAAATTTTTTTTTTTACTTTGAAATTCAGGAAGTAATTGAAAACAATATATATACACATTTACATTTGATGCAAAAACTCGT
Organism: Solen grandis; assembly: GCA_021229015.1. NCBI lineage: Eukaryota > Metazoa > Mollusca > Bivalvia > Adapedonta > Solenidae > Solen > Solen grandis. The sequence continues at coordinate 93,055,705 of CM037777.1, forward strand.
CAACTACATTAGCTTTTTCTATAGCACAAGGTGAAAACAAATGCTGTTTTAAATATGGGACAAAAATTTCACAGAAGGCATAGCTGAGTTTCAAATGAAATTAAATCAAAAAGTTCATTCACAGAGGATGCTTTGCAGCAAATTTCTCATGTGACAGAATCCTGTTGAGAACAAAGAACAGCAAAGGTGGCTAATAAATAATTTAAATAAAATGAAAAAGTAAATAAATAGGTCTAGTTATTTGATAACTAGGAAAAAAGAGTCTATTCATAAATCATCACAGATGAGTGTAGACTATCACAGAGAAAAATAATAATATGGAAATAAGAGTTTAGTGGGAAGATAGTGTCTTTTTCATTATGCAATTGACCCAATGCTGTAATATGACAAGTGATTAAAGACAGTGTTATCAGCATTGTTAGTTCAACGATGTTTGATAAAAATGTAAGTGGTTAAAACTCAAGATGTCAAACTCATGTGAATAAAAATACTATGATGAAGTAGGGAAGTATTCTTTTAAGGAGTAATCCTTATAATTATCATATGCGTAAATCCATGTAAAAACCAACCAAGCAATATACATATACATAAAATGACCATTAATCTGATTTAATGATTACTATCAACATAGATGTTAATCGCCATGAATAAAAAAAAAATCAAAAATAACACCTGATAGAATGTTTTGAAATAAAAAGAAAAACAAAATACTCATGAAGATCTGTTTTCTGAGTGTTAAGTAAAGTGAATGTCATTTCTTATTAACTTCCCTAAAGTACAATGTATTAAACATTTTCCAAATGAGGAAAATAAGAAAGTGCTAAATCTGAAAAGATTTAATTGAAACAGACTCAAGTTTGATGAAGAACCCCAAAAGATATCACACAAGTAAGTTATAAGTTACTATCCTGATGTACAAAGTATATACCAAATAGACAACCTTGCTTGTAGTACTATTTTTAGTTTAATACTAAATGTTTTACATCCAGTCAACCACTCTAATCATTTGTCATGGACGAGGTAAACATTAAGTGAAGCAAAAAAAAAGTGTCTACATGGCATTGAGGCGCTTCAATATCTATATATGTAGAAAGTTTTACATAGATATACATGTATATTTCTGGACAAAAGCACTGTAAATAGACTTATTTTTTTACTTAGTTTGCTTTAGATGCAGAAATACAAGCAACCTACATCTGACAACTATTTGAATATTCTTAGCACTGCATTCTACTGGAGTAGCCCATACCCCCAAGTGTTCAGCAATAGTTTCAAAACTAGGTACAAAATGTTAAGCAAAAATTCCACCTGCGTGAAAGGAAAAGGAGGAAAGAAATAGTAAATCAGATCTATAGGGGAGAAGTTTTAACTTCTTTCTACACACATGAGCCACATTTCATGATTTTTTCAATAAATATGGTAAATGAGTATTTACAATGATTAAATCTGACAAGTAAAAGACGGCAAACATGATGCAAACTGCAGCAACAACAAACAACAACTTAGGTACAAAAATAGACACAAATGGTCAATTGCCATGGTTTACAGTGAGAAAACATCCACATATGTTGGTTTTACTCCAAAGTAATTGCACAGAGGTAAAACACCATTCCTGAGAGACAATATTTGCTGTGCCTAGGGTAAGTTATATCCAGCTCAAAGATGCACAGGACATGAATATGCATAAGAAAGTGTCATGGAAGCTTGGAAAAATGTCTACTACTACATAAACATCAATACTTGCAACTACTGAACAAGTCAATACAGTCTTACTTTCTTCATATCTATACACTGATTAAAAGCATAAAAACACTGAAAGCTGAAAAGAAATGAATACTGACAGTCTATTCGCTAAGATTCCTAGGTAACAAGGATATGGTATGGAGTGACACAAAGCCAAACAAATTATATACAACCTTTATGTTTTTGTCTACCTGGTATTAGATTTAATAGAAAAAAAATCTGAACTTCCAAGTCAAAGTATGAAATGAAGACTGAGAATAAAAAGGAGTGATGATTACATTTACTTCAAAGAACTTGAGTGACTCCATACCACCACACATACATTTGTCTTCTTAAACAATGATTCAAGAATTTGAAATGTGAGAGTCATTATTCAGATAGAAAGTATTTGATACAAGCTTGGCATACGAGCCTTAGAAAACAACTATGCATTGAAAGTTAAATGCAGCAACTTAAAGAAATAGATAAAAGTTACTTTAATTCATGATATGAATCTACCTATCTATACAGAACAAAGAACTAAATGTACCCAAGATTATAAAGATATTTCTACCTTCTATGCCCATTTTAAACCCACCTAATATCTATTTCATAGATATAAAATACCAATTATGTATGGCTAATTACATACACATATTTCATTACCAAATATGGTTGGAAAAAGTAAACAGCACTGGTCAAAATGCCCTGAAGAATAGCCTTGCTTTTGATATATAAGCATTGGTCAGTCATCCATTTCATGCTACCCTGGAATTCAACAATCTACACAAGAGTACATCTCTTGGACCAACGGCATTTTGACACAATCCATTACACTACCAATATCATGACTAGAGACAGAAATAATGGAAGAAACATTCACTGAAAGCAATACTGTGTAGGCAGATATGAAAGACGATATGAAAATACCCCAAGGGAAGGGGACACTCAGTCAAAGTCATGGTCCTCTGGTATCCTTGAATACCGTATTCAATTACATGGCACAATATTTTGTTACATGAGAACAAAAGGATATTTCAACAAAGTGATTGACATGACAAACATCACAAGCTTGGCTTTAATTCTAGGATTAATCTACAAACAATTATTGAACTATTCTACAATTCGTAATTGCTCAACTTTAAATGCATGCAGCTCTTCTGTTGCTTTATTAATTTATTAAGCCACAGCAATCTACCGTCTACAATTCTATGGTTAGTAATCTATCAATTACAGTCTTTCTGCTTAATTATCTGAATCATGTTTTAACTAATTTTCCAGATTTTAGTTTGTCTTAAGTTGTCTTGGGAAATACAGATGTATTTGCTTTCCCTCGTCAGGTTATGTACAATTTAATACAAAATAAAGACAAATCAAGCAATCACTTTTACACACTCTAGGAATCATCACACAGAGGTGAAATGGTTAAGCAATACTTAACACTGATAGGAGACCTGTAAAATGGAACCTTAAACTATACAAGGTGAGGACACATTCGTACATAGACTGACTATATAAAAAGTTTTCAAAGTCACCTGAAATCTCAAATTTTGGTCACAACCATGTTATGTTTAAAAACAACAAAATGTTAACACACAAACATTGTGTAATCAAAAAGCACTTACTTAATCTAACATAAACACTAAAAGTACCGGTATTAATTCTACTCAGACTCTTTATACATAGGGTAGAAATATCTAATCAACACTAAATGCAATTTCATTGAAGGTGCGCTATAAACTGTTGAAAAGAAAGGCATAGTTATTACATTAAAATATATCCAATCTCATAAATATGCACCAATTCCATCAACAAATTTTCATCACACCTGTGTTGAAAATCTTGATTTCTATATCCCGTCTATACAGTTGCATACATATCTTAAAGTGATACTAGGATGCTTCAAAACTTGTGCATCAAAATGACTTTGCATATTTTCCATATCATTTTGCACATTTTACATTTAAAATTGGGAAAGCCAAAAGTAATATTTTTGATATTATCTTACATTTGTATTTCATTTTTCAATTTGTCAAATGATAAAATGTACCATATTAAAAAGAATCTGGTATTTGTAAGTTTTTGCTGAGATGAGAAAACTGATAGAATTAGGGAGTTATCACCTATTAAATAAAAAGCCTTTAAGCAGAAATGTACATCAAAAAATTCAGCAAAGAAACCCTTATATATATGAGAGAGAGAGAGAGAGAGAGAGAGAGCTTGCTCAAAATTTAAAAAAATAAAAATAAAAAGATCAAACATATCACTTGTTTTTACACACCAAATACCATTTTTCATGACTTAACACCCTTTTCTGATATGGAAAATATGAACAAAGACCTTAAAGTTCTATGATAAGCAACTGATAATGCCATAATTACCTTTCAGATCTATATCTATACCTCTCTAAAAGCATGAAATTTAAAAACGTCACAACCAGCTAAAAGGCCATAACAACTGAATGCCTCACAGGTAGGTAAGGTTTACAAGCCACTACAACCTCTGGGAAGTTTGGACTCTTTGATACCACAGACGCTGGCTGCAGGTCCCTACTGTGTCTCGGCTGTATCCGACTCCTGGTCCGAGTGTCCTGCCACCACCCGGTAGGTAAGCAGACCGTCATGTTGCTGCAGGACTATCCCAAGGTGTTCCAAACTTGGATTGTCCTTTGTTGCCATCTGCAGTGCACACCAGTTGGCTGTGCGGGCTTTCCGGGCCAGACCTGTCAGCTCTGATATTGCAGCTGATAGGGCCAGTATATCTGAAATATCCAGGTCCATGTGTCACTGCATGTCTAAATATAGCAACAGTCAAAGTTTGGTTTCTATTATTATTATTGTTAATGGCAGTAAGTTCTATAAATCATATATTTTAATTAACCAGAATGACACATGTGCTTGTATATAAGGTAACAATTGTATAATGCAGGACGCAGGTACAATTCAAATATACATGTATAGATTCTTCCTAATACTACTGACTAGTATGTTGCAGATGATATTAAAAAATAAATAAATAACAAATAATGTGGTGTTGTCATCAGTTGAAAATCAGCATGACAATACTGAAACTACTTTAAACACTTTGAGAAACTCCTGTTAAATGAAGTGAATGTTTTAAAATGCAGAAAAAAAACATCATTAGGAATATGTTTCTTAAAATAATTTGTCATTTTTAACTCTTTATCCCATCAGGATGTTAAAGAAGAATTATCATTGAAGATGAATACCTCCAGATACTGCTTTGTCACAATGACTTTTACCTTGTCAGACAGTCTTGAGAATATAATAAAGGGACTAACTCATTCAAAATCAAGCTAATCATGATGTACCAACTTACCATATGCGCAACTAGGGTTAGTACTATCAATCTTGTAAAGTTTCATCAACATCCGACAAAAGGTAGCCAAAAATAGGGCAGACAAATCTTGCCTGCAGACAGACCGACATACATGACTCTTGTTCAGTACCTATATACTTTGTATCTGGGGGTATAATAACATGACCCAAGCTAGGGCCAATTTAAACTGGATCAGTCTGCAAGCAACACATATTCTGATAAGGTTTCAAACTGATAGTTACTCAATCATACCTGAGACATGAGATTAAAGACACTGTTAAACTTGTACAGAGTGAGAATAGCAATCAGTCAACCTAGATCTTCAATTATACTGTTCAGAAAATAATATGTAAATAATTTATTTTACAGTTCACACTAATAAAAAAAATTGTGGAGAAAATGAATAAGTTATATATCAAGACCTATTTCACAGATGTCAAGGGATATGAAATTACCAATTCTTGTATTTCGCAACACTGTCGCCATTACTCAGATAGAGGTGTTCTAAACCGGAACATGTTAATTTGCATATAGATATTTTTTTTAGTTTATAGCATGTCAACACAGGAAAAGAATATCTAGCAGTTCTGTGAAATGAAACTGTTTCCTAATAGTTGTATTCCGCTGCCCAGTGCATCTTACATGACTTAAAAAGATATCTACCATCTTAGATGAAAATAAAATCTTTTCAGACTAAACAAGTGATATCACCCTGTAGACAAATGGCATTATACCACACTCAGTCACATGACAACAGGTCAGTCTATGCTGGAACTACCATTATGTGCTGAGTGCTAGGAAAAACTCGAAAAGGCCAAAAAAAGAAATGAATTAAACCTACCGACAGAAAGGTACATTTTGAATGTCCATGGACCAGTTAACAATTTTGAGGTTCCCCCACCCTTGTTACCTTTGTCATCATGATGCCTAGGTCCACCATTCCTGTGTCTGTTGGCTGCATTGACAATCTCCTCCTTACGCCTGGCCTGCACCTTACGAATCCCCTCCAGCCAGCGCTCAAGGCTGGAATGAATGCTGGGGTGGATGTTGATCTCTCGTAACTTCTCCATCTTTTCAATTAATGTGATAATCTGTAACATATACAGGCCGTTATCTCAACATCAACAGAATCATAATTTTCATATAGAGATATGAATATGTCAAAATTCATGAAGAAATACAGCAAGATTATTCCACAAACCAAACAGTACATGTGGTCAAAATTTAAAGGTTGTAGCATGAAAAGTCTAAGTAATATTAAAAGGCCATAACTCCTTATCAAATTGCAAAATCAGTCATAATCAAATTTTGCCAGGAAAGTATTGCAATAAACATAATTGTCATAAAGTTTGATGAATGAAAATGCAAGAGTGATTTCTGGCATTTTTTAATATTAAAAGGGACAGAACTCCTGACCTATTTGGACAATATCAGCCATACTAAACTTTGTCAAGAGATTATGGCAAATTGGCAATATAAACTGTCAAAGTTTGAAGATATTTGCTTAGGATAAAAATATGCTAGAGCAGGGTTCATTCTAGAACGCGCCTTTGCGTATTTGGCGCATAGAAATATTGTTTGGCGCAAAGAATATACCGCTAATGCGCCGATCGGGCGCACTGTCTGCCGAGAAAAAAAGCTTCGACGACCGGAACATTATTCTGATCATATAATATCGCATAATCAAGTGCACTATCAAAATTATAACCACTTTTATTAAAGCATCTCTGATTGGCTGTGATAGCGATATTTTCATCATGTTAGCATATTACAACCAATCAAAATCGGCGTTTCTTTTCCAATTCGTAATTTGCAAAGATGGCTGAAAAACGAAAGCGAAAGACACTTTTCGACTATGGTCGAAGCAACAAAAGACAAGTAGTGATGAAAATGATAATAAATCAGTGGAAAATAATGATAAAAGATGCCCCCAGCCGATAGTTGAACGGATACGTCAGATACAGTTACTGTTAGTTCGTCACAAGAAAGTAAGCAACATTTAGCTTGAAAAGTTTTCTTGGTTCAAATACAATAACGTTAAAAGTATACTGTATTGTGACGTACATATGCAAAATAAAATCTGAATAAATAAACAAAATTCCCTAAGAAGGATCAATGCACTTCTGTTCAAATATGGCAACCAGGTATGCAGAAAGTAGAAATTATGGGGGTGAACTGAAAGCTGAATAAATGAAACGGTAATTGAAACCCAGATTTTCTACAGTCGTATATAAATTTGACTTCAAAATGCCCTTAAATACTGGAAAGAGAAGAAGCACGGAAGGCTTTTAATAGCTAATGATAGTGATTGTTTGTCATAATCAAAACATGATGTTGTTCAACAAACATAAAAAGTTCAAAAATTTAGAAAATGGTCTAAAGTTTTAGTTTTCTTCATAGTTTAAGGATGTTTCAAAGACACTAGCAATAATGAATGACATTTAAGAGGCATGGAACACTTATAAGTCACTTTATGTTTGTTAAGATGTATTTTGTATTGACCCCCGTGTTTTTGGAAATGTCCCCACTTTTTTGCCTACAGTGGGCCCTTTGACCCCACTGATTTCATTTCTAGAATTAACCCTGCTAGAGTGCAAACAAAATGAAATCAAGTCCCCCTTTTTTTATTATTTATTAAGATGATTGCTAAAGAAATGAAGATGCTAGATTGCAAACAAACTAATTGTGGACAAAGGCAGATGATGGACATCGACCCTAATAGCCTGAGCAAAAAATGACAACATACCCCAGTAATACATAAATATGGAAAAACATACTAGATGTAAATCTATCATAGTATGATAATGATTATCCACTAGTTTGACACTTACGCGGGCATGTTCCTTGAATGAGTCTACAACCAGCCTGTCAACACGAGAGGGGTTGGAGGGCAGACGTGGCACCACAATGTTGTTGGCACTGGACACTTTTTTCCCAGGGTTCTGGCGTGCAAGCTCTGCCTCAGTCTGGGATAGATATCAAGGAAGAGATGATTGAATAAAAAGGAAATATCTTATTACGACATTCAGGTCCAAATTACAATGTCAGTAGAACACATTCTCTAACCTACACAATGTCTGAGTGGATATGGAATATATCTCATTGAGAAGTGATACAATTCAATATTTTCATGCACTCGTGAAAATATAAAAATTGTATCACTTTGAGATGAGATATACATGTATTCTATATCTACTCAGGTCAGGAATGTGTCAGTTGCCCATTGGGACCAAATATTTTGGTTGTGTTACACAAAAGGGAGTTGGTCTTCATACTGAGTTTTGGAAACATTGAAAAATAAAATAAAGGAAAACAATCGTGACTGGGAAATATTTGTTCAATATGGATTTTATCTCAATGACAGAACTGTGAACACAGTATTTCATCATAAAATAAAGATCTCAAAATAAATGAATGCTACCTTTTTCCTTTCTGTTTCAATCTGTTTGAACTGCTCATAGCACTCTTCCAGTTTAATATGTAGTTCATTTGCTGGTCCACTTCGTCTGAAATTTTAAGAGAATAAAGGTATAGCCAGTGCTTCATTATAGTACAGAAAATGACAATGTACACCATATTGCAGTCCTTCAAGGGGCAATCTAAGCAGGGTCTCCTCTGTTTGCTCATACAATTATTGTATATCATATTGTACACAGTAAACATTGCAAAGAAACCATATAAAGTTCTGTTGATTGATATTCATTAAGTCATAAATTAGTGTATGAATATTAATTAGGAAAAGGATTAATACTGATGTTCTGTTGTTGTATCTGAACATCTTTTTAGACCAAAACAGAAAATTTCTCCATATCATAACATTCATCTAAATAAAATATTTTCACTACAGAAGTTTATAACTGGTATAAAAATAAAACATAGAAAATTAGGGATATTTACCCTTAATCAGATGTAAAATCATTTCCTGAATGCATTTTCCCTTTTTTTTCTCTGTTCAGTTCATGAAAATACAATTATCTCCATTTTTTGGTAACTTGGAAAAAATAGTCCTAAATAGGTATGCTATACAAACTTGAACTTTTTACCTGTGCTGCCTGAAGTTGTGTAGGAAAGGATGATGGAAGCCATACACATATCCTGGTGGTAACTCATACACCAGCTGGTCTGTGTACATGGGAACCACATTCCCATATGCATCCAAAGCTACAAACTCAAACCCTTCTGGTGGCGGGATACCAGGATGGGGTATCGCTGCTCCTGGGGGTAAAATCAGGGGCACCTTGGTGGGGAACTTCACAAACTGGGTATGTGGCGCAGGAGTTGTATGCATGCGCTCCGAATTCCGTTCAAGCATGTATGGCGAAGCAAGGAAATCTTGTGTGACTTTGTCAGCTGTGGTTACATGGAACTGCTGGTTCACAAGGGGTTGTGACAGTTGTTTGTACATCGGATGGCTGTTCAGTTTTTCTGATAAAACCGGCTGTGTATATTGTACAGGCCTTACTGTAGGCGGCAGCAAGTGTTTGGGCATCATGCGGAAACCTCCTTCAGCTGCCTGGCGGTCCATTCCACTGGTGCTACCCAGACTGTCTGCCACTGATCCTGGGGTGCTGGGGTTGGACCAACCCTGGTTATTTCCGAGAGTGCCACTGGTTGGGGTCTGAGTCAGGATTCTCAGGGGTGTGGTCAGAGGTGTTTGGGTTGTCATGGCAACAGTTGCTGCCTGAACATTCTGCTGCATATTAGGTCTTGTTGGCTGGTTGTTTGGTATTCCACTCTGAACACTGGGTTGTTGCGAGGTCTGGGATAGGAACTGGCCTGGTTGGGTCTGATGAATTGGAGTTATCCCCCTTGATACTGAGAACTCTTGCTGTCCCTTTCCTGAAATGATTGGTTTGAAATCAGTCTTCATTGGAACATGTCCAGGATTGTTGCCATTCTGGAAATGGTCTCTTTGTGCTGACATTTCTCTCTTCTCTGGGTTCATTTTCCTTGAATCGTTCTCAACAAAGTCAAAATGTACGTTGTTGTTTAATGAGTTAAAAGTAAGGGCTCTCTTAGCACTAGAATTACTCAGCTCCATCACATTTTTCATTGTACGCTCAAAGGCCTGATTCTGAGCATTTGTGCCATTCACTGAAGACTGACTTGGCAGCTGATCTGTTACTGACTTTGGGTTTACAAATGGCTGGAAAGCAGACCCAATGCTTGCAAAATTACAATCCTTGGCAGTTTGTGATGATTCTAGGCAGTTGTTCAAACACATGTTCTTCTCCATGTTTTTCGTTATACTCTGCAGCTCAAGATATGTTTCCATGTCGCTAGAATGACGACTCGACTGAGAATTGAAACTCGACACACTGCTGCGATCTGATAATTGTCGCCCGGTTGGTTTGGAAGGCAGTGGTGAGAAGAACTCATTCAGACCAAACACTAAGTCGTCTGATGAGTCTAGGTTCTGGTTATCGAAAGGGTGCCTTCCATTTCTTGTGCCATTCATGTTGGTGCTGTGTTCACCCTGGGACTGGGATGAGGGGTTAGCTGTGGGGAAGGGCTTATCCTCCCAGTAGTTGGGGGTGCTGTGCATGTGGCCAAAGGGGACAGGACTCCGCACATCAGAAGCCCTCAAGGTGGCACTGTCATCCAGACCTGCTGACCACACATTGTTCAGGCTGAAGTCATGACTCCTGTAACAAAAATTATCAAAAATCATCACTTCTGCATCAAATGACTAACATCTAAAGAGAACATGTATGGTAAGTTCATAGTTGCCTTCAACTACACGATATAGTCACAAGGGCGGAGCCCGAGTAACTATGTCGTGTAGCTGAAGGCAACTATGAACTAACCTATTTAGCATGTGGTATTTTCCGTCCACTAGTGACAAAACGTCACAAAAGTGTGAGTTATGTGGTGGCATAGTCCACACTTATTGATATTTTACAAAAGTGTGGACTACGCGTTATAGTCCACAGTGACTATGAACAGATACTGGCATCTGATTGGACAAAAGGAAAATGCCATGTGCTAATATGGTTTGTATCCACTTTTTTCCACCAAGTTTGGGTAGGTCCAGCACTTTATATCTGAGAGGTTCCTCCCATGATTAGATTTCACATGTTAAGGTATTAATGTATCTTCTGGTATAGTATATATAAACACTTTTTGACCTCCGAAACAAAAAGAACAGTCACTTCTATTCAGCATGCTTACCAACAAGAGAGAGAGAGAGAGAGATCCAGGAATCTGTAAATTGTATTGAAAGACATATTTTCTTTCTCTAACACACTGCATTATCTGCTGACAGCTGTAATAAACCTAAAGTAGTCATTTACTATATACAGTACAATCTGATATTAAAAAAATAAACAAACATTTATAATGAAGAAAATAAAGAGAACTTAACTTACTTGTCAAAACTGAAGGAATCTACACTGGAGTTTCCATTAATCTTGTCCATCTGCTCAAAGCCATTATAGGCAAACAGAGAGGAGTCATCGCTCACTATCTTGTTAACCAAATCATCTAGCCCAGACAGCTTGTCACTGCTACAACTGGAATTAAGGTTCAACTTCTCCCCGAAACTCAGTTGGTCGAAAAATCCCGAATCTGATGTTTTATTGATGCCTGGATTATGTTGGGATGAACCGGGGAAACCTGGGCATATAGTGCATTATTGTCAATGATTAGATTCTCAGCAGAGGATATTTTGTGTAGGAGTGTTTACATAATTAGGCAGATAATGTATTTAAAATCATTTTGTTCAAAAATTGTAAAAACATGTTGGGAAGAGTCAGTGTGAAATTCAATGCAAATATCACAGAAAGAGGCAATTTAGCTTTATATCTATACAACAGATATATGACAGGCCGATGCAGCTAAAAATTAGTTTCAGACTAGGATCCCAGTTAAGAGACTTCATGTCTTTACTTTTTTCTAAATGGTCCATCCATATTAAGATGTCACTTACTTTATTAAAGATTAAGTATAGAATAAAGGCCACTGAATCACACATGTTGGCCTGCCTGTGCCTACTTAAATTAAACCCAGATTCATCCATCCCTCAAGGCCTAAATTATCAGTGAACATTCTGCTTTGGATTTCAATGTAAACAATCATTCGAATTCCAAACTGAAACATCTAACAGCTTCAAACAAAGCACAAAATCAAAATGCTTATCATATCCAGATTGTTGTTTAAAAGGTAGGTAATCAATACCCTGCAACATTGTTCAGAACCTGCAAGTCACTTAACTTATCTATGCTAAGTGGTAAAGCTGGGAAACTTTAGAACTGTATTGTTTGTTTGCTTAGTCAAATGTCCCACTAACTGACCATTCCATCCCACTTCATCCCTCCTAACTGCAATATCAAGTTGTATATAAGCAACATTATATAACTTCCAAAATATCAAGTCCACCAGTGCTGGAACTATCCTTAAAAACAGTTTTTTTTTTGCTTGTTTTTTTTTATAATTAATCCAGGATCAAATCATTACCCCACCCTCTCCAATCCCCTCAAAATAAAAAAAGGCCCCTTTTCTATTATCAGAAGAAAGGCCTGTAATGATTTCCATGCTGGCATATTCAGTGTTGTGCCTAGGCCGTGGGATCGCGGGATTCCTGCAATTTTTTACAATGGCCCCTTAAAATTGAACAATTGCGGACCGATGGGCGCACTCCATCCATCCGGCAAATTTTCTCTTTTTTGCATTCTTGCCGTTCATTTCCTATCATTTTGCTACTACATGTATGAGGATTGGCAATTCTGGGGTAAGTAATGCATGTTTTGGTTAACATTAGTTTATGTCCCCCAAAATTATCAAATGTCCCCCAAAAAATTAGTCTGGGGGACACTGGTGTCCCCTGGAAAATCTGAGCTAGGCACAACACTGCATATTGTGGCTGGCATCAACTCCATATAAGACGTTCCATTACCTAAGAGGCAATGCCACCCCCCACAAATCTAGATATTATATTTTAAACCAATTAACTGACAAGGATGGTAAACTTAAAATAGAAAGCCTTACCTTGTTCCTGGAAACTATTAGAGAACATGGAAGCATGGAATGGTCTGTGAGGCTGTGACTGGAGAGAGACACCCTGGTTCTCTCTGTGGTTGGTCATCGTGCTGCACATTGGTGACCTCAAGAGATCAGTACTGGCACTCTCATTCTACAAGCAAGAGGAAGAGTAAAGCTTTATTGATCAAATGAGAATTACTCTTGAGTCTTTACTTTCAATACTAATGTGTGCATAGATATGTTAAAATAAATGAATGTTAGTAACAGTTACTGTTATTTTTCATTCAAATGAGGTTTAAGCATACATTACAGAGCAGTAGTCCAGTGGTGGGACATGCACGTCAGAATTTAGAGGCCACTGCTAATTTCCTTATGCAAGAAATTAATTCTGCAGTGTTTTTCTTCTCTCTGGTGTAAATAGGTACATGAGAGGACAATTTAATTCTGTTGCGCCATAATGTGGGCTGCCACAGCAGAGAGAAAGACTACCTTTGTTGCCTGATGACCAGGGGGTAAAGCTTTCAAGTCAATGAACGTGCCCACATCAATATACTTAGACTATATAGTATAAAATGTCTTTTCTACTTTACTTTTACAAGTTTTCAGAAATCACTGAATTAAAAATCTACCGGTACATCTATATCAAATGTTAAACTTCTTTCAAACTAACCCCAACTTTAGAGTTAAACAACGATTCCCATAATGATTTTCTTTAACCAATGAAGTCCAATCTGCCATCAGCATAACTTAGGTAATTTATGGCAAACAGACACACTTTTAAGGCAAATGGACCCAGTCCAAAAAGGAATTGGGGCAAATGGGTATAGGAAATGGGAATTAGGGCAAACAGACCTATAATCACTCTCTGGCTACTTTATTTACCATTAAATCAGAGTGGTATCAGGTATTTCTAGATATCAACTATTCTCAGATACTGCTGCATTGGACACCATAATTGTAAAGATATTCATATTTTAAGTGCGTGCATGCATGCTCATGTATCTTGAACTTAATTTCCCTTTTGATATTTTCATACTGCGTACATTTAAAGATTGGGGAGAAATAAATCTGAAAGGTATGTATGTTAAACTATGTCCAGTTACATGGTGTGGTAAAAGAGATGTTTAAAATTGATATTTTCTACCATGAATAATTTGTTACCATCTTTGTGCAAAGTAGATAGATTTTGACAAAGTGTGGTTGCAATATGTCATATGCTTTTCCAAACATGGGAAAGTCGTATTACTGATATAAAAAGATATCCAAAAGACCCAATAGAAAACAACCGGATACCCCTGCAAATTAGATATATGTTCAAAAAAAATACATACAGACAGACAGACAACTCGTAAAAGAAAAAGGTAAATATTAATTGAAATATATATATATATACATACACGTTACTAAACTAGTTAAATGTCAAAATAACAAAAGAAAATTCATAATTAAAATACTACAAAATAGGTACTTGAATTACTGGAATTTACCTTGGGGTATAAGATAAATATTTTAATTTAAGAATATTATCTTGTAAATCCAATTAAATAACTATAAATTTTTGAATTATTTCAATTTTTTTTTTCATCTCACAAACCCAGTATTAGGATCTTCAACGTACAATATTCAGATTCAGATAGCTTGTAATGTACTTCAGTCTGCTAAACAAAACAAAAAAATGGTTGTTTGAGAGCTCAAGACTACCGGGCTTCTACCTTTTGAAATTTGTGAACCAGATTGACCCTTAAATAATCTTAAAGGACCAGGCCATTTAATATATACATTTTTGCGTGAAGATACAGTGAGTCATTCCCACCTTCAGATCAATCATCAATAAAAAATCATAATTTTATAATGAATCCCATATAATGTAACAGTAATCTTAAGTTGCTCAACAAATGGAAATATATCCAGGATCACTATTTCTCTTCAACTCATTTGATTTTTCTGGTCTTGGTGCAAGAATTTCTCCCATGCTGAAAAATTCAGTTCAAAGTGAAAAACGAGCTTGCTTTCAAATCAACATTTTGAGAATTTATGCATAAATAATTAAGATGGTAAAATTTACATGGAAATCTCTTGTCACAATTGTAACTTGTTGTTTATATTTCTTTAAAATAAACTATCAATTGGTATTTTTAATCATATAATGCATATCTAACTTGTGTCCCATTTCATCTTACAGTATAAAGTATTTCATTTCATGATCAAATGGTTGAGACTGAGTGGGTCAATTCGGAATGCATCAGTCTCAATCACATCTATTCAAACTAATATGCAAATCAATACAAAATCATTTTCGACATATTTTCTGAATTGTTTTAGTCAAAATTACTACATTAGCTTCGTAACTCATACCTATGGAGAATAACTAACGTTCATGAAGTGCCAATATTGTGCAGATGTTAATTACGCGTTTCCATGTATGTACATAAACAAACATCAACAATGTATCGCCATGAGCCGGTGTTCGTTTGTTGTCAAGTCAATTCACTTCAATAAAACGTCTAAAAAGAACAGACGACATACCCTTTTCCATTATAATTCAAAGTATGACATCTGATAAACGAAACTGTTGCATCCTGCAACATGCACTGTCACTGATGAAGACATTTAAATGTAAACCATTATTGATTACGTCACCAGTTCATTCATATGTTCAAACCAAAACATAAACAAATGTCGACGACGAGCAAACGACAAGTTCAGCTAAGTATTCTTTTAAATATGAATAGTGTTTGGAAAATCTGAAGTAATTTTCTGCAACAAAAAATCTTACTTGAACGTTACAGAGTTTAACCAAAGTTGTCTTTGACCTATTAGACCACACTTCATCGAATTTACCGCCTCCATGTAGTGCGGCAACCGCCATTGAAGAACATTTTCTCGTATGCTAATCAGCTGTTCGAGTGACTCGTTTTGAGATCGGATTGAAAACGAGACAAGCAAACATGAAACATTTTCCCGTATTTTTTGACGGTCCGTATATGATTATTCCCTGATAAAATTTTGATGTGTTTTAATATTAAGATCATTTACAGCATTTGTGAATATTTTGGCAACGGAAAAGCTACATTAGATCAGGGACACTATATCAACAATCTATGACAATATCTATTTTGAGAACTCTATATATTTGTTCCATATGGAAGTATGTATACATTTAAGACTTTTATTTTATTTCACAATATCAAAGACATCTCATCACTGTTAATTATTAAAAGATCTGTGTCACGAGTATATTTCCAGAATTTGAGATTAATTGAAAGATTGTTCACATATCTCTACTTACTGTGTTAGTAATAGATAGGCTATGTGTTTTACAGAACTTGTAAATGTTGAATTAAAATGACTGTTCTATAACTTTATTCAATACAAGCTTTTACTCACACATATGCATACCTGTGGCTAGGGTAATATGTTCACTGCGGTGTACGCCAATCTCCAGGTGATTGTGTAATCTTTGGTAGATCAATATTTAGCCGTGGGTCAAAATATGCCGGTGTGCTTAGAAGTAATTGATATCGATACTGAAATCAATATGTATATTTCTATATATCTTTAACTGTTGTATATATCATAATTTACTTTATTTAACGAGTTTACATTTTCAAGTAAAGAAAAAACTAATTTCGGTGCATGTCTGCTCTGTGTACTTGTGCGTGCGTGCATGATGTTTTGTCCTATAATGCAGTGTGCACGATATGCATTTGCCAGAAACGTTCTCTTCATTCTTTATATACAGTGATACATCATTGCATTGTATTTTGTTGTTTTCCACACGTGATCGAGATCGTCTCGTGCTGGGTTACAAAATATAGCCTTTACGCCTAAAAGCATAAGTAATAAGCATTTATAACATGTTCAAGAGCCCCAGTGTGGTATTTCTGAATACTTATTAGAGAAACAACAACAACAACAACAACAAACATATTCTGTCCCATCAAAGCTCTTGAACATGTTAAGACATGCTTAATTAAAAAAGTTAAAACTTAGACTCAAGCTTGTGGTTATGTAGCACAAAGCATAAATTTACTGAAATAACCCGCCAGTATCTGGGTATTAATCTCATTTTAGCTCGACTATTCGGAGAATATGAGAGCTAAATTGCAGTCACCCTTGCGTCGGCGATGCAGCTTTTGGTTAAAGTTTTGCATGCAAGTTACTATCAAGCTTATATCTCAATAACCATTAATAGTATTGACTTGAAAGTTTATGAACATGCCCAGGGGCATCAGACTACCAAAGTAGATAACTCTTGACTAATCTAAATCATGGCCCCTTTTTAACTTAGAAACTTTGGTTAAAGTTTTGCATGCAATAGAAAATTTGGTTAAAGTTTTTCATGCACATTTTGATGATGCTTATGTCTCAGTAACTAAGCATTGGATTGATTTTAGACTTCATAAACACATTCAGAGTATCAGACATTGAATGTATATCATTTTATACTATTATTATATACAGGGTAATTTAAATAGAATTCATTTGATTCACCAACAGACATTTCGAAAGGTCGAGCGTGCTGTCCTCTGACAGATTTTATTTGTGAAAATACTACATACATGTATTAAACATGCAAACCCAGTTTTAATGCATTTCGATAGTGAATAAATAGTTCTGTTCACTCTTTATTTCATTAAGCACAGTATGTATTACATATTTAATAGGGGTAAACTAAAGAATACAAATCCAGACACACAAATAGCTTTCTGAGATATTCACAGAACTGACGATCCCACGTATTGTTAATAAGCTATTTGTGTCATAGCTGGGATAAACCACAGGACATTGCATAATACATATTGTAACATTTAACTCAGGTAATTGACTCCCAGCAGTATTTGCTTTCAAAATATACAATAACCTTTTCACAGATGGAGAATATATGCCATTAAGACGTGGAATGGCCAATTATTCATCGATTTATCGGGAAAATGAGGAGGCCAATAAAAATAAAAATCTGGAACGAATAATTGATACGCGTAGACATTCGGAATACTTCGAATGTATCGTGATTGTTGAATAGATCCGACTGACACCTGGGCAAGGTATATATTATAGTGACGTAAACATTTAAAATGCGCATACACGGTTGATAATCTTTACTAAACAAGTACATGTATAGTAAAGATCTTTGTCCAATAGGACCGTTCAAATGTTTATGGGCAGGGTCATTCAGATTTTCATGTGAGGAAGCCTTCCAGCTGGCTTGCGGTAGGTCGGTGGTTCTACCCGAATGCCTTCGTGCATTCGGGGTCTTCCTCCACCTGTAATTAGCTGGACGTCGCTATATGACTGAAATACTGTCGAAGCGACGGTAAACTCAAATAGTCAAATGTTTATGTTCTACAATGTAAAGTGTTAAAACAGAATATTATAATGACCGCGCAAGTAGTGAACTATTTCAACATGTTGCGAACACATTGGAATAAATCCTTTTTTTTTAATTTTCAATATTATTAAATTATTCGAATGAGGTGAAGTAAGCGTACATTGTTTCTTTTCATTTTTCACAGTTGTTGATGTCACTGTCATAGTCGTTAAAAACAAGTTTTGATTTAATACAGCATGTTCACGAAATGTCATGGTGACGAAAATGAGTCAAAGTCATCATAACTATGAAATATTACAACAGGACGAGCAATATCCCAAATTGTAATGATTAAATTGGCAAAGCTTTTTAAAAAAAATAATAGAAAATTGAATAACAGATGTGTATGTATTTCAATTCTTATTAAATTCACAAGATACAAGAGTAACAATGAGTGAAATACAAAAACAAATTCCAAATATCCGTTCGGTGGGTGATGATAGTAATGAGAGAGAGAGAGAGAGAGAGAGAGATCATGGGGAAAGTTCCCTTTTCACATATGATGTGTTTTACCTGTTATAAATACATACATTTACATGGAACCAATATACATACGTTTTCACAATTCTATTAAACATGCTCTTAATTATTCATTTATATTTTATATAGATTGAAACAAAAATAAGAAACATACAGGAAGGAGTGCGACATTTAGCTAATTTATCGTCATAATGTAAATAACAATCCCAAATAAAATTAAGTGAAGTGTGTTCGCTGTAAATAGTCTGAATAATGTTGAATTGAATATAGCAGATCATTGACTTCATACCATATCATAGAATAGAATAACGCCATGTGGAATATATAAATTAATGTATTCAAGATATCAATTCAGTGATTGAATAAGAGAGAGAGAGAGAGAGAAGAGATCGTCTGTAATAGATTACAATACTTATAGATACATATTTATACATGCAGTCACTTCAAATAAATAGATAACTAAATAGGAAATATTGATAATAATAAAGGTGTGAAATGTTGCTTCCATTAAGATGATAGTTATAAACAGTCATGTTACTAAAATTATCCATACTGCATGCGTCAATGTTTGTTTCTCAGGAGATTCTCGTGAAAGTTGTGCCTGTTTCGACCGTGTCGTACTACATACTGCATGTGCTATGTACTAGGTTCGGGCAAACGGACTACGTTCCACGTGACTGCTGTGGAGTGGAGTAACAGGTAGGTCGTTTACTGTATTGAGTTATAATAACGTTATTTAAAGAAGTGTGACTCTCTCTCTCTCTATATATATATATTATATGAAATAATTAATAAGAACTATTCGTCCCTGACATGACTCATTAGGAATTTAACGAAAAGAAGAGACCTTTTTCAGAGTGATCACATGTGTAGTTGAGAGAAGGGTTTTGAATTTTAACGCATTTGGTCTGTCATAGTATTTTCGATGGATTAATTGTTGTCGTTTGAGACTGAAATAAGGGCAAACAAGGAGAAAATGGAATTCATCGGCAAGATCATTTAAAGGACATAATATATATTTGCGTTGTTCATGAGGAATGTATTGTCATTAGTATTACACGCTTCCTGGTGTGTTAAATGTACTAAGACCGGATTACCTGTCAGATTACAGGGAAATAACTGCAGATAATAGTTTCATAACATCAAGATGAGTTGCCTCCCCTACTTGATTCGTTGCGGGCAGCGGCGACTGGGATAACGGGCTTTAGGTAAACCACAACAAATGTTGTCTTAATTTCGCTGAAGGAAAAACCGAACGAACTATGTACAGTAGTTAGACTTCCTTAATACCCAATTTATTGTTCCTTATTGGAACTCAGGTCGGTCGTAATGAATTAATAAATTAATATGCTATAAATAACGCAATCATGATCGTAATAAAAGAAACAAAAAGAAATGAATCATATGTTTTCTAATCAAGCTGTGGGCACAAGGCTATCATTGAAATACATGTTAATGGAAGTTTTGTGTTGTCATTCAGTAGAACCTCGTACGTGTATAATTATAGTTATACAATAAAACTGTAATGTAGATATCACAGCGGTCAACAAACAAAGCTGACCGACATGTTATATTTTGAGTGCATAACTTGCAAATATATACATGTATTTTAATTTTTTTCTTTTGGCAGCTCTGGGCATCACACAATTGTTAAAGGTCTTTGTTCTTCTACAGTCTAAATGGTGAAAAAAAATCGTGCGAGGAAAACAAATGCTTTATAAAAGACCGATGCTTTGAACGTTCAGGACCATCAACTTAACATTTTTCTTTTTGCACATTCAAAACTGAAAATCGGAAGCAACTTCAATCAATAGCGAGTAAAGCGGGCCCGCAATAACAATCCTCACAAGAATTAGGATCACTGTTACAATTCAAGCTACCATTTTTACGAAACTTTGACTAAGTACATGTAAATAATTGGAACACCTGATGTTTGACCTGCGCAAGAACACGAAACCAGTTTTTTTCCTCATTCCCCCCAGTTTTCAGGAAGCAGACAAAATGTGCCAAATACGATGTACTATATATCAAGACTTTACCTCACTGACACAAGAATCGCTCTGCACAGTCATCAGCAATAATTTCCCAGTAATGATAATGGGGAAGAAAGTGGTACCTGACAAATACCTCGACACTTTTCTAATTCATCGACCCGCGTGCAGTTATTGCTTGTAAGCATTCAATGAACATTATTGGCAAACACTTGCCCTTTCTACTGAATTGCCGTGCTTTTATCCATTTCACGTACCTTGACGATGGAGCAAACCCCACCCTCAGTACTTGATAACTGACTTTGCGCAAGTAATCTTTCTTTCCACTCTACCAATTGATTTCTTTACAAGTTGTGACGAAATTTCTAAATAAAGAGCGTGCTAAGAAGTTTATTCGCACAATGATGTTTCTTTGTACTTTACAATTTGCTATATCACATTATGTTTCCTTGCCAGCAAGCCTCGCAACCAGAATTAAGTGTGCCGTAATACAGTGGTTAATAACTATTTGATATCGATTTGGAAACAAATGTTAATTTCGCTCGACGGGACCACGGAATGGACCAGTACTAAACGCCATGACGGGTATTGAAAGGTTCTCACTCGCAGCTGGGCCTCGAACTCTCAACCATATCTGAATTCAATAAATACAACCACTGGACTCCGGTGCTTATTGTAGTGGTCTGTATTGGTATTTGCTCTGGATAAGAAGGTAGTGGGTTAGATATTTTTCGTGGTCTACAAATATTTAATGATATTCCCATGCACAAGAAGTGTAGTGGTTCCAGGACTGGTTGCCTTGGTGTCAGGATAATGTGACTGGGTGTGGTATCGTGCCACATCTACGGCGTGATACTGCAGTGTGACAGCACTATATCTGTCTCAAGTAGACATCGTCTCCAATTGATTGAAAAAATACTGTCGGCAGGATTTTAAACAACAACATCAACAGCAACAACAACAACCATTTTCCAGAAGCTGAACATTCTCAAGGAGAAATTAACATAAATAGAAATGCATATACATATACATTATTACACAACATGTTTAAATAATATAAATGCTGTAGATCTGCGGAAATACTTTGTGGTTCCAGCACTTATAACAAAACAGTTACTCAGTCTTACTCTGAGGGTGGTAAAGAGAGTTCAGTTACTTATGCAGCACAATAATAATGGCAGTATCGCAGCCGCGCCAGTGTACAGTCATTTTGTTAACCTACATATTTTGTTCACACGCACACTCACACTTCAATGACACTATGTATTTTTTTCTCATAAATTATTCTAAAAAATGATGACATCAAAACCGCCTTCCTTGTATTTCAATTAAAGCCTTGTTTTGATAATAAATCTTCCGAATATCAGAGCGGAAGAACCTGGTAAAGCAAACTATGAACAAAGTTATGTTTTGTGCATTTGGATATCGTTGATATCAAAGGCATCAATTCAATTTTTTGGCAAAATGTTTTTTATTTCACACATGATCACATTTATTCCTGGTCGTATGTTCTCGAATATATTGAAACTCATATTCAATCTGAGATTATCAGGACCAACCAAATTTGTTAAATAAGTTGTGTTTACAACGTTTTTTCAAGTACAATCTCAGCTTAGAAAAAAAAATCGTACTCAATTATGATTGAGTCAGTGATTGAGAACACTCCTTATTACTCAAGCTTTAGCGTGATTTTGAATGTTCGAGAACTTGGGGCCAGGTAACCGATATGTTAGAGATTACACCCGGTGAACGGAGTTTGTGGGTTCCATCCCTGGCCATCACATACCACCAAAAATGGTATTGGTACATATCTCCACTGTGCTTGGAACTCAGCACGTGGGGAATTTATTGTTGATTGACTGGTTTGGTTATTTTCGTCTATTTTGTTATCGCGCACGTGTACTGTATCTTAATGTTGCTATATTGATTCATCTAGAAATGAAATTATGTTTAAACTCATATGTATCAGTAATATGACAACCGAAGCAACAAATCAATTGTTTTATGATCTGGTTAAATGCTATGCTTCAACTTGAAGTCATACCTAGTCGCAGACCGAAATTATACACAACATCGATTTCTGATTTATAATGTATTTCTTGCATTGGCAACCTAGTCTACACAAGACTGGTGAAAGTCCTCCTCTCCTTCTGCTGCCGACTTAAAACTATAAAGTCACGAACGTTTACAGTACATACAATAAAGTGATATTGACAGCTTCTGAAACGAAAACAACCATCTTGTTAGTTTGTCAAAGACTGAAAATATCTACTGTTTCCGAAACAATCTTTTGCATGAAAACTGTATAAAGCGACCAATGCCCTATTAATAACATTCCCAATCTTTGATATTGTAATTAATATTGAATGTGTATGTATAGGTTACACTAGAATATTGTCAATATTATTGATGAAAGCAAAGCCATGTAGATATTAACTGACGATTCATTTATAATTTTGTCATTACTATTGTGCAGTCAGTGGGTCCATTTTCAATGAATAAGGAATTTGTGTGTGTGTGTGGTGTGTGTGTGTGTTTTCTTTCCAGGCCAGTGATTTCAAAGGATTCATCCTAATTGTCAAACTGAAGAATGTATGCAATACTATTGAGCAGTTAGTGGCTACACTGTTTATTTTCAATAATATTAAGGTATTATTATAAAAAAAATATTGATAGTGTAATTGGCGGAAACGAGTATCCGGGTTTACCCGTGGGTCAGGTAGAAATTTGCGTCAGTACCCGGATACAAAATTATTACCCGTTACCAGCCCTGCGTTCAGTTACCATGAAAAGTCCATAACGTTAGCGGTATCATAGGGTATAGAGTATAAGCTGGGGATCAAATCCGTTACAGTTGCGAGCGTAATGGTTAACTGAATGCAGGGCTGATGTCGGACTTTTCTATTATGATACTTCATGTACATTTTTTCCTTTAAAACATATATACATGTCAATAAAAATAATAATTCTACCCTCTGTCAAGAAATTATCTTCACGTGCGTTGAAGAGGTATTTTGGGTGTACACAGCCAGTATTGTTAAGAGATTAGTGGAATGTGTTAACATCCATGACCAAAATGGTAAGTTATTATAGGTTGTGGATACCAATCAGTCGTTTTTTATGTCATGACTGCATTTGCACGGGTACCCGGGTAGCCGCGGATAATAGTATGACGGGTGTCCGGGTAAAAATAATGGACTCGTTTCAGCCCTACATAGTGTATGGACTGCTTAGCGTTCTCTAAAGTTCATCGAAACCTGCCAATTTTAGCACATCTTCAGAAACAACAACAACAACAACAACAACAAACAACAACTTAAGAAACAAACACTTATTATTACAGGGAGTCGGAAGCCTTAACTGGCTCTATTCTTTCTATTCCCTATTTGAACTTCTTCCCGGAAGGTTTGATCAGATGTTGACCTTCTCCATGGCCATTGAAGTTGTTTTAGAGCTAAGTGTAAGACTATATATTCTAAATTGAACAACAACAACAACAACAACAACAACAACACGTTATTCTTTCGTGAGGGTAAAAGACCATTTCTTTTAGAGGTAGACTAGAAAGGGAGGTAACCGTGCGTAGGAGCTATTCAACACTAGTTCATAAACAAACATAGATAAGGCAAAACGATAAATCTGGGCGTTCACAATATTACAGACTGTATTGGTACATATATTTGCGTGTAGTATTAAAACTAGTCTATTCAGTTTAATTGTAATATTAGTGTTTAAATTGACCGAATATGGAACACAAATATTTACCTGACCCATTCTAGGTCTCGGTGTGTTTATTTCTTGAGTAGAGAACTCTTTCACTATCTGCACATACCTACAATCATGCTCAGATCTGGCAATTTAATCATCGAACCTAACTGGTAATTATGAAAAGATTATTTTCATTGAAAATATCGCGCAGCTGAAGGTAAACAGTCCGCATTATGGTGAAATGGATAACAGTTGAAAAGTTGAAAAGACATCTTGTTAGAATCAATAGTTTGTGAAACCTTTTACTAGTTCGCAATAAACAGCGACTTTCCTCGCCACGGGAATTCTGCCATTGATTTGACAAATCACTTTTCTTTTGAGAAAATTTATTTCTACAAATAAAACAAAATCGAACTGATGTTTTTCCACATTAAAGAAATTTTCCGAAGTGCTACGACAGTTCACGAACAACGCCGATCTATTTTTGAACGGATTAGAAGTACTCGGGTAGGCTCAATGTTATTGTTAATTTCATTCGCAAATCTTGTATTTGTTGACCGTGTGAAACTGTGTGATGAATGTACAAACACTAACGGTTAAAAGCACTGGCCATGAACGTATATGTGTAGTCTGTATATATAGAGCTACAAAGATATACATATAGATAAACATATAATTGTAGTGGAGTAACTTATAAGTCACAGATGTGGTTTGCAGTGCGTTGCTTTTAGTACTGAGAGAAAACTGTGTTTGTTGGGATAAGTACGCTGAATAATTACAGACAGACAAAGAATTAAATTTAATGAAATGTTTGATGAGTGTTGACATGTGTTTCACATGATGCATACCCCTGTCGTTTTGTAAATGTATTCATTGCACCAGACTTGGATTATAAACTCATGTACTTATGCCATAATGTTAATAATCTTCAATTTTTCGAATTGATATATTGGATATTTCAGCTACACTTTGTGTGTATTGTGCAATTGGGATTAGCAATTAACTTTCACACTGCATTATTCAAGACACCAACAAAGGGTAAAACTCTATCTCAATCACAAGTGGAAGGGTATTTTGATACTTGGTACGTGAATAATTAACTACAGGAAGTCTCTCCGGTACTAAAGATCAAAGCATTATACACGGAATAAACAATAATAAAAATATCGACAAATAAAAGCGCGTCGAAGGGCTACCGTTTCTCATCTGTCAAACTTACCCCCACGTTCAATTGACTTTATAACTGAACGCTCTACTGATTGGCCACGCTTAGTCGACTAAACGTAAATAATTAAAAGCGCTATAATTAGACGCAATCACCAACATCTGCAACCGCCAAATGGGATTATCTGTTAACTACGACGTGAAATGACGTACTGAGACATGGAAAAAAAATGTAAGAGCAGACAGAGCGTTTGTTGGTATCATAACATACGATATTGATTATCACCTCTGTATCTAAAGAGCTTTTTACAGAGAAAGTGTACATACAGTGGTTGAACACGCCAGGTGTAATCTAATGTTTAACAAATGATCCATGGATTATAAATATATGGAGAGGACTAACGTTATATTCCACATCTGTCTCGCTAGCAGCCTCCCAGTCTCAAACTGACTGTCAGCGGATCGGAAGAGGTTTCGATTCAAGTGTAAAGAAAACAAACACAAATATTTTATTTACGATAAAGAGCTTTGCAGTGAGCGTCGATAACTTCAAAACTGTACTGTCCACGCGCATCAGACTACCGTGCAAGTTGCAGCCGAGAGGTAGGGGGAGAGAGAGAGAAAAGGAGGAGGCTTATCAGTTGATTTCTACCACGGTGTGGTTTGATGGAAATGATACCGGAGAGCAAGGAAGAAACGGAACAAATGATTGCCTATGCTGGATAAGACGAGAAGAAAACGTCTGTATTCCCCTCGAGGCCTGTACGGGATCACCGTTCATGAATACTTTACGAAATGTGGTTCGTAGATACGCAGACGGCATTGGGATTTCCGCGCTAACTGGTTAACGAGTTTTCGCATAGGTGTACTACTTCACTTCAATCTAGTTCTACTACCGACGTTTGCTTCCTCTGAGCGAAAAGGAATTCATTTGTGCTTGGATCATGATGCAGCGATCGTAGCGTGTTGTTGGTGAATTTTTATGGGGAATACAATAGGTTAAGTGTTTTAGGTTTTGGCGGGTATGGACGGGAATTTAATATATATGATCTACATTCAGTTCATTGCGTAAGCAGTAAAGCTAAATAACAGCATATATCTTTTAACATAGTATTCGTTAATACTCGATCGTAGAGTGATCTTGAAGAGTTGGAGTATCGTTTGGGTTTTATACAAGCTCAGCAAGAAGTTCGACTAAAATCGATAATTACAGCATATCAAAACAAAGCTTGTACCAGTGGATAATAGCAACACTTGTGTCTATACTATCGACGGATATGGTGAAAGCGGCGACTGCTGTGTCCATTCGCTATGTGAAGGAATTTATTTTGGCCGTGTGACATTCTGATGGAGGTACAGAGTCTATGGAGAAGGGAATGCATCGTCCAAATTTGTGTCCCTCAGCGGGATTGCTGATCACAGGTAGAGCCCTTTCGTTTGTCCCATCATCACAAATAGCCTCCGAATTCAACATTTTTTCTTTATCAATAAATCGATACGATGTTATTTTGCTACAAGACATACATTATGGTTGTAGAGAACCTGTTAAGGCAATTTATGTTTTACTCAATTTGCTTTACTTCATTTACAATATATTTAATGATATGACCCAGACCATCTGTTCCTTCAATATACGCACTTCATGGATTGTACGGGATTACCTGAACTATTTGACCCCGTGTATTACCTTATATGTAGGACAATGATGATCTATATCTAATCGTATTTTTGTCATCTTCACGAAATAATTATTTTATGGTTCGACCCAGTTTTCCTGTACCATGATTTGTCATTTGTTCAAACTATTCACTATTTGACCCATTTCCCATCGTCTTATATACAAACGACACTAACAATAACAAACATATGGTTTTAGCATTGCTCAAATGTAATGGGTATTTCAATGTTTCTTTGGTTAGAGTTAGCGAATATGTACTTAGTGTGTTAGGGTATCCCAAGATTGTGTCATGCACAGGGGCATGGTAACGTATTGTTGCATTGACTAGCTGGACCCAAAGAAAACCCCGACCCTACCACTATAAGACACCGCAGGTCGAGCTTTCACTTCCCCATGGACCACCGTGACATGCTCAACTGTACTTCTATGTTAAGGTATTGATTGGTGAATGACATATGTATCAACCGTTCGGATAATGCTCTTTTAGCAATAAAACATTAATGGCGGTATGGCAGTATGGAATGACAGACGGTATGTGTGATCACAATTCTCTCGTCTAAATAACGCCGCGACTCATTTACATATAGGATATTTCATACGCATCGAAAAAATAACACATGCACGTTCTATATACCGGTACTTAGAAACTGTATATTCATTCGTGAAAAGCTATGCATATGCCGCATGTTTGTTTATGTGCCAGAGAGAGAGAGAGAGAGAGGAGTAAGATAAACCAACTGCCAGCATAGACTCTTCACTGTTTTGAATTGGACAACGAAGGTTGTGTATTGAACTAGATTTTCAACAATTATAGTTTTCCTCACAAAGCATGGTTATCGAGTGTTCCGTGGGACTCATTTATAACGCTTGGCTAATATTGGGTGTTTGTCTGTTATTATCCACAAATGGGAATACATGACCTACACTTATGATAAGATATTCGATTTCACATTATAAATAAATAATAGTTAAATGAAGTGAATTGATATCTCGATCAACTACTGACGTCATGAATAATGATTTTCATCCCGTCAATATTGTGCTGGTTTTCAATAATTTCAGCACTTAAATGTCATTCTCTGTATACCTGGTTTAGATGAAATTTGAGGATGTAATGGACACATTATATATCTTTTTTTTTTTAAATCACGTGAATGTATATCTTTTAACTTAATTTGATAATGCTTTTATTATAATCATTGTTGAATTTCGATATAGTCCTTTATTTCACATTTCTGGTTAAGCACGGCGTATACTTTGTTTATTTCATATAAGTGCATGAACATTTTATTTTAACTTTATTTCTTTTACATCGATAACGAAACAAGTGGGACGGAACCGGAGAGCCCGGAGAAAACCCACTTGTCTGGACGGGCGACCAAAGTACACTCTCACGTACGTGACCAGGAATCGAACCCGGGGCGCATTGGACGCTATCCAGGCATCGCATTTTTTTTTCTGAAGGGTAGATTTTCTATAGTTACACAAAAGAAGATTTGATATATTGCTGTGGAGTATAGAATAGATGTGGTTCTCACTCTCCGCTATTGAATGAGCCATGTTTTCAGTTTGCCATGAAATAAACCATAATTTCAGACTGCTATGGAATAAGCCATATTCTTAATGAAATAAGTCCTTATTTCGGTCGTTATGGAATAAGTCATAATTTCAAACTGCTATATGCCATATTTTCAATGAAATAAGTTTATCTATAAACAGACTGCTATGAAAGAAGTCATAATTTCAAGATTCTATTAAATAAACAATATATTCCGGGTGCTATGAAATAAACCATGTATTTAGGGTTCTATGAAATAAACCACATATTCAATCCTTTAGAATTACCATATGTTTAGGGTGCTGTGAAATAAACCATATATCCAGGGTGCGAAGAAATAAACTGTTTTCAGGTTGCTATGTAATAAACAATGTTTTCAGGTTGCTATGTAATAAACCATGTTTTCAGGTTGCTATGGAATAAACCATGCTTTTAGGACCACGACGTCTTTAGTGTTATAAAATTAACTATGTATGTTATTTAGGGTGCTATTAAATAAACCTTATATTCAGTGCTATGAAATAAACCATGGTTTTAGTGTGATATGAAATAAACAATATATTCAATGTGCTATGTAAAAAAAAATGTATATTAAGTGTGCCATGTGTAACATATTTAAGGTCATATTTTAAACTGTTTTGTAATAAACTATGTCTTGCAATTCATGGAGTTAACCCCAATTTCCAAGCAACTGTAGGGAATATATGAAAATTGAAATTGTTACACGCACTTGCAATAGACTGACGATGATTCATGCTAGGTAATGAAAAACATTTAAAGTAAAGTCCCTGAAATGGTTTCGCTACATTTTGGACCTTATGTCCTATCACGGAGATAACCAAGGTTTCCTAAAGATTCGTTAGGGTATCTTGGTTATCTTGGTAGAGGTTAAGTGGTCCAAGACAAAGCGGAATCATTACAGGGACTTTACCTTAATTGAATATAGACACAAAAAATGCTATAGCATGAATGACATTGATACATGAAGGTGCAATGCCGTAATAACATTTCTTTCACTGCACTAGTTTTACCCTCTCTGTCAATCCCCCTTTTAATAGAATACAATTTAGAATCAAAGAAGCAACAAAATAGCAACAATAACTACACAAACCTTTTTTCTGTATCATACAACCTAACGTGTCGTATGTATTCGTTACGGACAGTGACCCAGCGATTGATACGTTTATTTTAGAGATTTGTCGAATCTCTGCTAATAAATCAAGTGAAGAAGGTGAAACAATATTCTCCGTATGTCAGGCATGCACGCTGTGAGAATAAATTATATCCCCATAGAATACCGAGATTTGAATACACACTCTTTTTTTCCGGCAGCAATCGGGATTGCGGTGTAACATGTGCGACCGTCACATTAATCTTGACCCCGATGTAAGGTCAATTGTGCTCTCAATATTCCGTTAAGATCCATTATTCTCATAAAAGCAGTGTATATCCTTCGGACAGAAAAAAATGTATGTTACATATTTGTTAAGAGATGCAATATATACAAACTTGTTTATTACAACATTACTACACTGCATAAATAAGAAAGACTATTTAACAAAAATAACTGATATGCATATGTTCGTCAATTTTCTGACGTTTTCCACAGACCTTTCTTAGGTCTCAGTTATCGAATCGCAACTACATAATTTGATGACGTAGCAGATATACAAATTGTGATTTCACATCCAAATTATTTCCGATTATCGACCGTCTTCGCCAATGCAAAATATAAACAATGAGAATATTTTGACATTCATAAAAAATACTAAATGCGTTTGACTGTTATTTTACAGCCGGTATTCCAATATTTGCGCATTATATACCATTTGTGCTAGTCTGCAATATGTCTATTTCATTTTATCTTTTTTTCTCATAAAAATTGTATTATTGTGAAATATGTTGGGTCTTTAAGATACCCGACAAGGCATATGTATAGTTGCTACAACCCGAATGCTGTAGAGACGTTCTCAAAAATGATTTTGCCTGAATTTTTTATATATCGGCACCTAAATTCATTGTATATAATTTCCCCACTTCAAATATCAAACCCCAGAATTGTTTACTAAAATTTAAAAAAAAAAACTATACAATTATTGTTATATACAATAACATTTGAAAAATATTGAATATATCTGCAAACTGTGTGCAATCTGATAAGACTCGAATTCCAATAATAACAATACTTAGAGCTAAATAATGCATTAATTCTTAAATTAAGTAGAAACGCTAATTTAACCATTAGGGTTTTACGTAGTATGCAAGCACATGGCTAAGTTGACATTGATTTTACCTTAATAACTAACAAAAATGACCAAGACTTTTTTTATATATTTTTTTTATTAGAGAAACTAAAAATTTATTCCTACATATCTATCTACGTATCTGTCATAATCAGTATTACTTAACGTTAGGTATGGTTAGAAAAATCCGATCCTGGTTTGATAATTTTGCATCTTTCCGGGACCTTGTGCTCATACTTCTTTTATTTGGTTAGGAATCAAGTAAACGCACTGGTCTGCCTGACTGCGCATTGTGACCGCAACTTAACCACCGATTTTCATTGAATTCACGTGGCCTTCATTATAGCTTTTCAGTCAATCCACGATTATCTTACATTATCAGTTAGGGTTTGCAATTCTATTTTTCTTCACCCAAAACTGTATTCCATTGGATAAAATGCGATCGTTTTCAAACCCTTGTGGATAGAGCCGAACAGTTATTAATGTTCAAAAGTAGCGCTACTGAAAGTCATTCAGATTTTCCAAGCAGGCTATAGTTGACCAGGGTACTGTAGTGTCAATATATTTCAATATTAACACATTTAGAAATCACCCTAAATTTGTGACCAATCAGAGGCTCTGAAAATGTTCAAGGGGTTATTTCAATAGAACGCCTTTCTTCTTCTATTTTATACTATGTACAAAACAGATCGATCTATTTTTAACCAATTTAGAGTGTCTTTTAAGTCGGGTTGAATCTATTAAGACATTTCTCCAGACAACAGAAGTCTACGCTGATAAGAACTTGACTACTGAAGAGATTTCATGGAAATCTTTCATTGGCATCGCCACGGAACCTCCAAATATAACCCATAAAAAAATAGTATTACATATTTTTCCCTCTTGGCGTTGACAATATTTGATTGCAATACACAATGTGTCAATTTATGAAATGGACTTTATTATTGAAACTAGGAACCATTTAAAAGTGTTGCGAATTCCTTTTCATAGTTTGCTTGTTAAATACTGTAACGTAGATATAGTTAAACACATAGAAAACAGTTTTATGGTGTATAACCTGTTTATTCATTTATGTCAAATATTTCCCCACGGAGACTTGTGCTGCAGGTTGTGCCTTTTATTATGCAGGTAAAATGCAGTTTTTATGTTTTCCGACATATACAATTAGTGAAACAATGAAGCTTGACTTGCAATTTGACGTAGACTCGACTATAATTCAATATTAAACATCTTTCTAAATTAAACAAACAACAATTCCTGTTCGGAAGATATCCGCAGTTCTGATTGTAACCAAAGACATTGACGATGAGACAGCGGGTCTGACATTTATTAGTTCACTCGTTGAAGAGTTATATATTGATTTAACATGGTTCGATTTAATATCAAACGTATGTAACAATGTTATTGTGGACGTCGACTGCCCTATTTACATGTATACATATCTACTTTCTCTCAGTCAAGATGGGTCTGATTCAATTACAATGCTAACTATAATCTAGCAGACTCATCTAATCAATTTCTCACACATTATCTGTGCAAGGCAGATTGAACCACCGAGTGTGTGCTACTCCTCATTAGGGATAAATAATCCCCGCTGTCTCGTGTAATTATGATCAGTAATTTGGTGGAGCTATACCGGGGCGCGTGCAAGGCATAGTATCATTACGCGGGTATCATTTCCGGTTTATCTCTGCACGAGGACTAAAGGTCAAGCTGGTACAAATAATTATGATATACTATTAATATGGTCGTTATCAACAATTTGGGAGGAGATAGATGCTTTCCAGAGGAGCAAAGTAATATCTTATTCGATACTATTGGGAACTTATCGGGGTCTTTGGCCAAAAGTATGGCTGGCTAATAATGATGTAGGTGGAATGAGCATCTGTTTCTCATAGCAAAGTATGTATGTATGTATATATGTGTGTGTATATATGTATGATTGGGTGGATGAATGGATGGATGTCTGAAGAACATATTTTGTAATCTTGTGAAATGAGAGAAATAGATCAATATTTATTTAATGATATTCAATGAAATGGAATGTAATATTTCTAAGGTCACAACGAGACATATATATTGATTAAATAATTAGTCAAAAGTTGATTACAGTCTAGTGCACCTTGAATTTTCGCATTTGCGACCTGAAATTTAACTCAAATATGTTAAACCCTGCGTTGAGTACGGTGTTTAGGCCATATAATCAGGAATGTTTTTGTTCCAACAACAGTAAGCGGATTACAAGTCGTACTTGTAACAAGCTTGGAACGAAATCTGACGACATTGATGTTGTAACCATGGTCCACTTTTGAAAACCATTGTCCACTTTTGAAAAGATTTCTTTAAGGTCAGAGATATGATTGAAGAGGAATTTTAACATATTATTAAACGCACGACGAATGACATTCCCCATATCATCCTGACACCTAGCCAACCAGTCCTGGAATGCTGAGAATCATGCAGGGAAATATCAGTGCCAATTTTCCTCTTAGAAATATTTATGAATGAACAAAAACCTAACAGTAAATTGTTGCAGGATGAACACATCAATATTGACTATTTTTTATGTTTAGTTATCGGTTAGTATACCGTTATCTTAAGGTTTTGGTCTCATGCGACTTGTCTTCAGTATGATGCAAGTCGTAAGAAATGGTTCTAGCATATAAGGGTAGTCCAAGGACTGGTTGGGCCGGTGTCAGGATGATGTGACTGAGTGTGGTATCACTTCACATGTCTACGGCGTGATACTGCAGTGTGGCAGCACTATATCTGTCTCAAGTAGACATAGTCTCCAAATAACTAAAATACTGTCGGCAGGACGTTAAATCCAATAAATAACAGAAAAATACAGAAACATATTGATAGCTCAGCAATGTAGCAAGTTGATAATGCCAATGCCATCAAATGATTCAGATATTGGTGGGACAAAATCGAAATGGCATAACAAGATCAAATATGTTTAGCAGTGAAAGTGGAGAAAACTAGAAAGGTCAAGTTTAGCGAATATTAAGAGCTTTGAACGCGGTCTTCACCTTTCAGTACTTTGCTTATGTTAAACAGTGTTGTGTGAGAACATTGACATAATGAAGTAGGTAGTCACATTTTCAAATTTCATTTCCAGAAGATGAGAAAGACTTTTTCCAGGGGGAAAGGAATGATCAATTATTTATAGTCAAACTATTTATTCCCGTCATGTAATTGAATAAAGATGTCGAGTGTGTCGTAATAAGATAAATAGGTCACGAGTTTTATAGTGGATTTAAATATAGAATGTGGAGGCCTGTGCATATTTAATGTCATTATTGCGAGATGGGATTCGTATTGCTTTAACAAAGGAATATTATATTTCGTGACGTTAAATTTCGTGGAATCTGTGATAAAGTCATTCTGTTGGTACATATATTTGTAGATTTATGGTGTCCATTAAATGAAAGTTTTCGTGATTTAATTTCGGGTAAGGCCGTCCAAAAATTTCCGAAAATTAATGCTTCTTAAGTGAGTACAGAAGACGAGGGTAGAAGCATTGGCTATAATCAGAATTCTACAAATCCGTCTTAGAGTAGTGAAATATTTGATCTACGGAGTTCGACATTGGGTCAAGATGCAGACAAAGGTTATTGTTGTTGTTGAAGTTTATGATGAAGATGATGGTGATGATGACAGGAATGATATTCTCGTCTTTGGTCTTGTTGTTGTTCCAATTGTTGTTTTAAGCACAGTGCTGATGTAAACATTGAATGGATCTCCTGTCGATGATGTTGCTGATAATGATTTTGAAAATCCATTTAAATTAGCACATATCTTACACCATGTTATCTCAAATCCTCCTCAGCTTGTGTTAAAAAAAAGTCAAATATCTCAATTTTTTTTTTTAGATATAAAACCTACTGTACATGTACACAGTTAGTTTCTTCCAACGTTGCTTGAACAGAGCAGAATGAATATCAATATCGCTGCGTGAGTATCACCCACTTTAGCGTCCTCCTCTAGGAACTAAACAATGTAACTTTATCTAAAGAAATTCCATTAAGGAGAGAGAAGTAGGCCCGCCATCATGCTAATTAACACAGAGTTTATATCAGTTATACTCTGCTGTTATATCGATAATAAGCGAACAAAGTACTTACACCTTTTGTCTAGTTCGGTTTATGATCATTTGGAATCCCTTGGTGAGCTTTGCCAAAAAAAAATCGTTGAAACTATAGCCGAATAAAATGTTTTCGAGTATATATCTGATCTGGCACGGTATTCCATTCAAAATTGATTGAAAATATTAACGTTTTTAAAGGATATCCCTAAAAACGCGTTTAATATCTTGTTTACATTAGTTTATAAATGTTCTCAGGAGAGGCTCTTTCGTATTTAATTGATTATTGATGATATGGTTTTACACGAATAGTAAATTATCGCTAATTAAGCTTTCAACGCTGGATATTGTAAGTAAAAGATAAAAATATTAGTATGTCCTGTTTTTCAAACAGAACCCCCACCCCCCGCAAAATAAAGCAAAAAGAAAAGCACACCGGAAAAAAAAAATGAACAAAACAAACAAGCAAAAAAACAGAAAGAACACAAACCAAAAATAACAATAAAAACACAAATCACAGTAACATCAAATATCACACAAACGAATGACATTCATTATTTTTATTTTGTAAATGATGCATGCGCTGCATATTTCAAATTTGTTCTTCGAAATGATGCATTCGATTCAATTCGTTCAAATCACAAAAAAACTGATATGTATATTTTTGTAATTTAATTCACTTTGATGTATTTCTTGCCTGATACAATTGATTAGTTCTATTTTCATGTCCTGTCCCGTACATTCAGTTTGCTCATATTTCTCGTAATGTTTTATTCCTACCACCACCCTGAGGTTGATTTATATCCCTAACATAGTTTCTTTAATGGTAGGTAGAACATTGTATGGAATAACGGAATCTTGATACTGTCATCTTAGAAGTAGAAAATTGCATTCGAATTCATCGGCACGCAATGTATAATTGATTTATTTTACATTTCTGTGAATTTATAAATTTTTGCGGGACATTAATTTTCTTTGATTTTGTGGTGAGGTTTAACAACGAATTTAAATTTACCTTTTTTTCATTATATAAACCTTACGTTTTCTAGAACACGAATCCACCAAAAATGTACCAACGTAATAAAAGTACATAATTAACGACATCTAATGTCAACGAAAACAAAATTAATGGTTTTACAGTAATTGTCAGTTTGAGCTGTTACTCTATTCAGCTTAACCAATTACTTCATGAATATTCATGTTCACATTTATGACTCGAATATAATGTAGTTTTCTTGCCCGAAAAGACTGTGTAGAATCTGAGCTTCAGTATGGTATGAACAAACATAACAATCCTGAGCAGACTGAACGGAGTCTTCTCTGGTTACCTAGACATCAGAATGCGTCTTTAAGTGATTAAACAAGTTCTTCGCTGATAAGTAGATTTTATTTGATTGAAATCTATTCCCCATTATATGTTATTTACACAAGTTGTATTTACATTTTTAGTGTATTTTCAAATAATTACAATAGATAAATGGAGACATATCCTCAGAGTAAACGCTTCAATCTGGGACTGAGTCACTTGTCCAACCTTAAAGCTAACTTCGATCCACTGGGATTCTACGGCGTCGATCGATAAGTCATTTTTCACCCTCACCTCTCAGGATATTCCATCATGAAATATTCAAGTAGTCAGTATGAACAACCTTACATGTATAGTTACACTTTTTTCTCCATTGCCATCTACACAAGAGTTTCTTCCCTCGTGTATATTGAATTGGGTTACGATTATCCATGGTTTAAAACGAGAGTGGGTGCATTTTTCCACTAAAATTGAAGTGTGCAAACTTAATTATTAAGGCGCCGTGGTCCAGTGGTAATAAAACCGACTGCGGTTGTGGGTTCGAACTAGGTTAGGGTTTTCCATGACCTTCCCAGTCGCAAAGTACTGGTCCAAACCAAAAACCGTCGAAAAAGATCAGTATAAGTTTTAATAGCTCGTTTGCCAATCGATGCTAAAATAAATAAGTTTAATTAAGTTAATTGATTATTAAGATTCTGTCCCTAGGACTTATTTTATAATTAACTAAGATAGTTGTGGATTTCAAACATCATCACCATGTCTTTTACGTCAATTACACGAACCTGTGTCGTTATCAGAGCTATGAAACGTCCGTTGCTGCGCTGGAGTGGGCGGTTGTTTGTTCGATTTCCGGTCGGCATTTATACATACCACAATACCAGAGGCCTTAAATACGGTTCTGGTAGCGGGTAGTATCAGGCCCGACGTCGAATTAAGGGACCAGGTGTGGCATCATAACTTATTGAGATATCACTGTGATTGTTTGCCTTCCCAATTATGTTGGAAACAGACATTCAACTCGCACTAATCTCTCACGACTATTCCCGGGTGGTACTAATTAATTTCCTTGTATTTTCTAGCTGGGAGGGCCGGTCAAAAAATTCACCGCAGCGTCGTTCGAAACCAAAACAAACCTGCAGATGCGGCGACCCCAGTGTAATACTCTTGAAATATAGAATATTAAATGCTATGTATGATTAACACGACACTATAGGAAATCTGTAAAGATGGCATGGAACATAACAAGTGGAATAATATCGACCGTTAACCACTGTTGTTCCGAACCATGTAAAAAGTTAACGTTTGATTAATGAGCCTTGAACAGGCTGTGTTCAACCGATAGAACGCTCATATATATTTTTTCTTTTGATAGACTTATAATGAACATAATAATGGCCAATTGAGATCATTTTGTTTGTGCCGTCATCAGGCGAAAGTAATTTGTGCATAGGAGCATTTCATTTTCGTATTGTCGATCTAATTGAAGTGAGCTTGTGCTTTTTCATAACTGACAAGAAGGGTAGTATTCCTGCTGACATGGCCTGCTGAACAAGAGCGATAATAAGGGTTGCATTTTATTTATAAACGTTTGATTAAATTGCACGAAAGGTGTGTTATTAATACATCGGTCGTTTATAGTTACAATGTATATATACTGTTCAAAGATAAGATGTTAAGATTGTCAACACATCGTGTACAATTTTCGTATTTCTTATTTGTACACATAAGAACACGAGCCGAGCGTTTGTATACTTTCTTTCAACAATTCAAATCGTGATAACATTTTTGACTAGAATTGTTAATTAATATTAAATTTCTCTGAAGAAAGACGGAAACTTTCCGTGGTGGAACACAGCATATCAACGGTTCGTAAATATATAGTACTGGTGTAGCTCCCTTGCTTTGTGTGCAGTGTACAGGGGTAGTTCCAGGACTAGTTGGCCCGGTGTTAGTGTAATGTGACCGGGTGTGGTATCATGCCACATGTCTATATCTGTCTCAAGTAGACACCGTCACCAAGTGACTGAAATAGTGCCGGTCGGGCGTTAAACCCAACAAACAAATAATCAATTTTTAACGGAATTATAACGGTGGTGTTCTGAACAATATTAACTACGGACAGAGATGTAACTTTAATCAACATGTCACCAGGTGAACCCAATGTTGTACGTGAAACGGTATTTGCACGCCAGTTCGGATTCGTGTCCGGTTCCAAACATTATTTCATGCTGGAGTAAGCATTTAGCTTAAACGGAACACTCTAACCCCTTTACAATGGCATTCCTCTTTATAACGGCAGTAGTCTTGAAAACTAAAGTGCATAATCCTTCTATGTCTCTATTCTTTACAGTGACAGCAAAATTCGCTGAAACATACGCGGCTGTTGTAAAGAGACTCGACTGTATTCCATAAATGCACATGCTTCATAAGCTAGAAGTTGTTTAAAAATCATATTTGAATAAATTACTAGCAAAATGAAGTAGGTATAAATACTAATATTTTTATTCCAGCACGCCTCAGGGCAGGGTTTACGATCACCTCCCTAAGAATGGTATCTTTGAAAGAAGCTGTTTTCTATATGTCTTGAAGTAATCTTTAAGGTAAAGTCCCTGTAATGGTTCCGCTACATTTCGGACCTCATGGCCTTTCACGAAGACAACCAAGGTTTTCTTATGTTTCATTAGGATACCTTGGTTATATTGGCAGAAGTTAAGTGGTCCAAGACATAGCGGAACCATTAAAGGGACTTTACCTTAAGACACAGATATGGACACAAATACCTTTTGAAAATCAATAACACATATATTTGGAGACTGGAAATGATGGAGATGAGTCTTTTATTCCAATTGGGAATAGACTGGAATAGCTACAGGGAGAACGCTGCAGCCGCACATCTCAGAGAAAACCTAAAGAACAGATTCTGTTGACATCATTAAAAATCAGCTGGAAGGAATCTAAACATGAGATCTTCGGTGACAAGAAACAGACATGGAGATCAAAGGAAGGATAGAAATCCCCTGGTTACAAATGATAATCAGGTTGAATGGGATTGACATGACCACGTGACTTTATGCTTGTCTTGTTTTGGTGATCACGCGATAGTTTATTTAGAGCACCACTTCTTTCTGTATCATACCTTCATTTAACCACTTGAATATCTGTTGGAAAACACAATTTTATTTTCAGATATTTCTATTATACTTGTAGTTCAATTTTCTGATTAAAGAGGTCCATCCACCTCTTTCACACACACACACACACACACACACACACACACACACACATTGCTGACTCAAACATAATCACTCATTCACTGAGTCACTCGCTGACGCATTTATTTCGCGCACTTCTCTGTGAATTCATTAAATATTCCGAATATAAAATAAATCCATTGAATATGTTAACAGCATCAAACAAATAAGTCTATTCTGATCACGATTATTTAGGAAATTACTTTTCTCTAAGTCATTTATTCACTGCAACTAATTTGTGTAGTTTAACAAATTTATTGCTACAAGAGGTATTGTCTTGAATAATGTATGATACGCATGGGCCTCCGTACGTCATACGAGGAACTTCTGTAGAATAAGTATAATTCGATGACAGTAAATTTCGTTGTTATTGCATGAAAGGCACTTTTCAAGGGTTCATTAATTAATTTTAAATTATTTTCAAGTACGATATTTAAAAAATAACAATTATGAATAGTATGTAAATATACACGTCTGCATATGAAGCTTGGAATGGAACAAAGAAACAGACTGTGCTTCCTATTTACAGCGTAATTTAATGTGTGTTTTATTGTTTGTAATACAAAGAAACTTTCATTTCAAGACACTTAACAGGTTTGTATTGCTTGAAGTTAAGACCTTCCTTGGAGCAAACTCGTTCGTAAATATCTCTTAAAATAATAGACTGGGACTGAAATATATGTTAATGCGCCATAAAACTTCATTCCCTAAAGCTAAAATATTTGAACCATTCCAGACGGAAATGTCCCGCGTCATTCATAGGAAAATACTTAAATGAGAATATAAGGCAGTAACAAGAAGTAACGATGTCAGATTTAGTTAGGAATAGAAATAAAGTAATTTTTCGTCAGAATGTTTTGTGTGTTCCGTTATAAAGAGAGAGAGAGAGAGAGGTGTTTTTTTCGTCAATGTGAGGACATTCACCCGGTGTGGAGATATTGAATTTTTGTGGGGACATATCCTTGGCCCCTAAACGCCACTAGGCTGGAGAAAGAGAGACTTATTACACTATTAAGTAATAATAACAGAGCTGCGTACTTTCATGTTCACTTCTATCACTTTAACAAATACATAGCATTCTCCGACACTATGTCTGTTCTTTCAGCTTATGAAATCATCCTTTTTGTCTTGATTTTAACATACAATATGTATGTACGAATCTAAGATTTCAGCGTAACGTAACTTTTGACATATTAACAGATAAGGACGTAAGGTTAGACCAAACTGAACGATTATCATTGTTAGAAAATGCTTATACGAATGGAAGAAAGTTACGCACAAGTGATTGTTGAAATGACAAATTGTTGAAATAAATGTTTCGTATATCTGCATAATTTGCAAAATATATTATAATCTGTGTCACGGTAAAAAATGGTTAGGCGGAAAAAAGTTTTTGTTTCCACAGTAACATCACCGAAAAAAAATATGGTCGTTAGGTTGGCTTATTTTTTTAAATATTTTTAACTGTTTTCCTTATTTAGGAAGTGACGAAAAACAGCGTTTTGCAACCGTAATAGCCCGAATGCTATGAAAAAAAAAAGAGTTTAGGGTCGGTACAAAATCCCAGGGTTGGTCGGGTTAGTGGAAACACGGAATCTTTTTTTTTTTTATTACGCCTTCATATTTGCTTCTTTTGATCACTTCACAGATAATAATTCGTTTATCATATAACCCTACTACACTTTCTTTATTTTATCTTCTTTTTTTTTTGTCGTAGCTGTCTAACCTCAGTTTTGGCGGATAATTACGCAAGATAAGACCATCTGAATATTTGTTGAGGTGACAACTTTACCCGAGACATATGCTTCGCCTTCACGAAATGTTTAATAAAGTATTCTGATTTAATGACAGTTTTTATGATAAATATATACTTGTTTTTATCAAATCGGACCTAACGTTACATATATTTGTAAATAACAGTCTATTTAAAGATATTTCTTGTTAAATAATATTTCGTCCATTGATATACTTTTTTTTAGATACTAGTATGCTAATGAGCCCTTCTGGTTTTCAATGGACATTTCTTATTTCCATGATATTTACTATCTGTTGATGTTGCTTCTACCTTTGATTTTAGTTTTAGAAGGCATAGCTCTGTTTAAAAAAGTAAGATACCATACGAATGATACCGTTTGAAATCAGTCGATGGACAAATCATCATTTATTCAATCAGCGTAAAGACCGCTCTCCAGATGACCTCTCTAGGTATGTCATTGTTTTCCTTTCATCAGTTAAAGTAGACCGTAAACAGCACCTGGAGTCACGTGATGGTGTGCTGTTACTACACTAATTATTTATAAGATTTAACATCTGCACGACCATGCCGTCATAAGGCGATTGCGTGTTCGATTAAGGTGCGGTTTCAGTACATAAAATCCGAGGGCATCCGAAGTTTGAAAAATCTGACCATTCACATAAGGCGTCTGCCTCCACGCTTTTCCGCGCAACACGAAAATCAAACAACACTTTTCTTCCTGGTGGAACGTTCCTGGTTAGCGTCATTAATGAATGATGTGGACTGTTGAGTTATTGCTTAGACTGACCTACGGCTATCAGCCCAAGATAATATGATTGCCTTCCATCTGGTAGTTGTATAAGAGGTTCACGCCGTTTCAACATCTTCGAGTTCTTATCAGAGGTTCATTATACTAACCCTCCGCTCTCGCGCTACTTGAACCAGTAGGGGAGAAAAGGCATCTGCAAGCAATTAAAGGTTGTCTTATCTAAGTATTACTTTAAGAGTCGCAGAGGCGCTGGTCGGTTTAACACCATATAAATATACAGGCTTGTAATCGGTGTCTGCGTCACCAGGACGACCCGATTGATTTTAAGTTCAACAGTGACTAAGGTTCACGTAAAAGTCACGATAGACAACTAGCTAGAGACGTTCAACTCGACATCAGGCGGTCTGAAGTCCGATTCTCTCAGTGGGGCGGATTGGTGAGCCGCAAGATTATTGACATTATTAAATTTTGTTCATTTGCAATAAACGTATTTTCGAAAAGGTAATTATGTGCTACGCAATTACTTCAAATTAACTAAGACGGATAACAACAACAACAACAACACAACAACAACAACACTTTCCTTTAATATAGGTTGACATAAAGACTATTTGTATTCCTTTCTATCAATTTCAAATTAGTAAAAAGATAAAATCTATTTTAGAAAAATAGAAATGCTGATATTTTTAGCCATGCACTGGAATCTCATTTGCTTTTATGTTTTTGGCCCATCGACAGTAATTTAATTAATTTTGAAACTTCGTTAGCTTGCAACTGATAAAGGTCTCCCCAACGGCATCATTAATCATGGTACAAGTGACGTGGTCTCATATACCGCCAGTCTCTCCTGTTTTATGGTTAGCTCATTGGTCTCATATTGTATCAACGCCACCAGTATATTAGTGAAGGCGGTCATCTAAAACGTTTCGGTCTTGTTGCTGAAATTAGAAATACCACATATACAATACAACATCAAGAACCAGTATGTTTTGCAACAACCCAATATATGTCTGTCTTGCTGATAAAAACGTCAGGTCAGTCTATAAAAGATGTTTATGGGTGTCAACCAGCATTCTTTTTTTTTTTTCTTCGTAACTTTCATTTTAAATTCGACAATTTAGTGATCTTAATACTCGTAAGATTTTTTTCGGACTGGACTGGACTATTTTAGTTTACCGTCACTTCGACGTCCAGTTAATTGCAGGTGGAGGAAGACCCCAAATGCACGGAGGCATCCGGGTAGAACCACCGACCTACCGCAAGCCAGCTGGCAGGATTCCTCATATGAAAATCCGAATGACCCTGCCGGGATTCGAACCCACGCAGTGAAGGGCTGAGTGAGTGTTAAAATCAGCGACTTTAC
Organism: Solen grandis; assembly: GCA_021229015.1. Lineage (NCBI taxonomy): Eukaryota > Metazoa > Mollusca > Bivalvia > Adapedonta > Solenidae > Solen > Solen grandis. The sequence goes on from CM037777.1 coordinate 93,099,450, forward strand.
CCTCTCGGCCACGGAGGCCCCATTTTTTTTCGGGCTTTGTGCCAAGAAATGAAATCTAGAAAAGTATTAAGCATATTTGTTGGTATGCTTCAAACAATAGATAACTTTGAGTAGAGATTGAAAATATTTGCTACTTCACTTGTACATTTTATGTATTATATGGATTTTACATGCATTTTAAATGACTTACTGCATGCTTTAGGTATAACAGAGCACTGCACGTCTGTGTGACTTCGCTTACATTTCACAAGGAAAAGGGATATTTCGTATAATAAACAAATGTGATATGTTTGATTGATTCCTTTCTTTTCATAAAACAACTTGCAGTCTTTACTCATTCTTCCCAATGATAAACAATGCTCCAACCAACTACGCCTTTTTTTTTATTTTCCGGCTCTTTTATTATTTGTATATTAGACAGACTGACGTGTACTTTAAACAGACGTTTCTCTGATGAAATGAATTACAGAAAAAAAACAACGTTTCTCGGAAATGTAGACTACAAAGTTGCAGCTGTCTGTCACCGGCAGTTTTCCTCGGGATTATAGAGGCATGCAAACAGTGGTGCCAGTGGCTTAAAACAAATTTATATATATACAGCAGTCATTAAACATTCCTTAAAACAAGCCGGGCTATAAACCAATGTTCGTAATTAAATGGCTCACAAAGGAGTCTTGAGACTAAGCCCTGCAATAAACAACAGACTACCTGCACATTTTCTGGTATTTCCTGAGGGTTATGTTTGTCTGCCTGCAATTTTAACTTGTCTACAAATATGAATCACAATGGTGATGCATTGTTTATACGGAACTGAACTATTCTAAATATATTATTGTCAATGTAATGAGCAATAGTTAAAAATGCGTATTTTGACTTAACCGTTAAAATTGATTGTCATATATTATTATTTACTTTGATTTGTAACCAGGTTTTCCGAAGAGAAACTCTGGTTATTAGATTGGGGTATGTCGGCGGGCGGGCGTAAACAATCTCTTCTGTGCGCAACTCCTCCTACATCTTTCAACGGATTTGGCCCAAACTTTTACAGAAGCATTATTACATAGTGGCAAGGCGCATATTGTCAGGGTTTTGTGGTTTGACTATTTTTGATGCAGTTATGGCCCTTTGTTATTTTTTCACATATGTAATATATAGGGAAATATTCTTCTGTGCGCATCTCCTCCTACATTTTCAACGGATTTGGCCCAAACTTTTACAGAAGCATTATTACATAGTGACCTGGCGCATATTGTCAGGGTTTTGTGGTTCGACTATTTTTGATGCAGTTATGGCCCTTTGCCCCTTAACGGGTGTAATATAAAGGGAAATATTTTTTCGTGCACAACTTCTACATTTCTTAATAAATTTTGTCCATACTTTAACAGAAGTACATGTACCTTCATTTAGTCACCCTGGATAATATTACCTGTGTTTTGCAGTTTGACTATTTTTGATGGAATTATGCCCCTTTGATAAAATTCCTTGTCCGGAGCATAACTCTTACATTATAAGAGGTATTGACTTGAAACTTTATAGGTGCATACATCTCATTGAGGCGGAATGCAGTGCATAGGAACCTCACTCTGTGGTTCATAATTTTGGAGTTACATGTTTGCCCCTTCGTAAAAATTTCTGATATGGAGCATAAATCTTTAATAAGAAAATTTTATTAGGTCTGTTATTGATTCAAGTTTTTGCATATCAATGGGATCAATATATATTGAGATGCAAATATATAGTAGTTGTAAATATATATAAATATCTTAATATATTGTTATCAAGATAATAGTATATATTTACCATATAGAATTCCCTTTTAGCTTTTATCTTATACACCTTTTGCCTGTTGTAGTCGTACATCATTATTTGTAACATGTTTATGTTATTGGGGAAAATAAAGAGAACTAGAATTGTGTGTAAACATACAAAGAGATACCTCTCCCACCTGCAAACGGTTTAAGTCCAAATTATTAAGTAATAAACTTTTTTTTTCCTTTTCATAATAACCATGTTTCATTCTCATCTTCACCTGCTTACACACACTAGCTGCTAAAAAAAAATTGAAAATGGATTATCTCCCCTTTCAGTTGTCAAATTTGAAATCCCATACTTCATGCATATTTACATATGATGTGCCATTGTTATGTAAAGTTTGTGTGACATCCATCTTACGGTTTAGGAGGAGTTGGTTAACAAGCTATTTTTGTTAAAAAAATTGAAAATGGGTTATCTCCCCTTTTGGTGGTCAAATAGGTTTAGGAGTTGTGCTTACAAGAATAGGGATAGACAGACAGACAGACAGACAGAAAGACAACTGGTGATTCCTATATACCCTCACAAAAAAAAAATAAAGTAGAATTTAGTTAAAGTGAATGCTTAAGTGACATTTTCAGAAGCAGATTGTTTGCATCATATTCATGTCTTGTTCAAAGTTAATGTGGATAAATATAAGTTAAAAATCCTTGTTACACATATTATGTATGTTTGCTTTATACAGAATTGCATTAGATTTAATAGACATTAAGCACAAAATTATTTGACTGATACAAATAATCTGTACTGGGACGAAACATTGCGAAAAGAAAACCTGGTTTTGTGACAATTCTTGTCACTTGTTTTTAATATTTAAAAAAAACAACAAAAAAACAAAAACAAAAAAAAAAACGATTGCAAGTTTTAAAATGACTCCATCGTTGTTTCTATGCTGCCACAGGGGTCATGGAATATGTATTTAGTTTATCAAACACGAATACGTGCGATTTTTTACTGGTTAAGAATGTCGAAAATGACGTGCGATCCTCTTGACATGTCTGCTTCTTACAGCGGCCGTTCTAGTCCGTTTATATTCTTATGTTCAAAATGTTTTTCTTTTTGTTTTTGTCTTTTTACATATTTGTCCTTCTTTTATAACTATTAGTAATGAACTTGGGCAAACATTTATGACGTCATCAAGAAAGTATCACGTGGTCATTGTAGAAGATTGTTTTTTTCTTCATCCGCGGACGACACGTTTAATGGCGAACGCGGATAAATATTTACATATCGCTTGGTTTTGTTGGTCTGCAGAGCATCCCATGGGGAAGGAAGAAGGGTATTTACATATATAAACTCTTTAACTAAAACTTTAAGAGACATTTGGCAAAGATAAGCACTCTGGAACGCGATTCGGCAACCTCCTTACTTTGCGTCTTGCAAAGAAACAATAAATCGCCAAAATACGTCATTACGTAGTGTTAACATTTTTTAGTATCGATTTTGAATAAAAAACAAAATTGCAACGTCAGCTAAACATGATCAACTATCATCATAGACATAAAGTGGTAATTTTTAACAGAATACTCTTTTTGTGTCCTGCCCACGACCTTAGCCCAACACCTTAAAATTCTAGCCTTTAATTATATCAAATCAGACTATCCCGTCTGAGGTTACACCAATGAAAAACTTTCAAATTAACTTACAGTTAGAATGCAATTTATTGAGCGATTGGTCTAGGTTAGAGCCAGGAAAGGTAACTAAGTAATACCTTAACTTCAGGTACATCCTGTGCACGAGCATGAAACTTTACCACTGGACCAGTGCTCTGCCATCGAGTCATTAACGGAATTTTCAAGTAAGAATCTATGAAGCGTCCATTAAAAAGAAGAAATAATAATAATACCGGTAATAATAAAAAGATAAAAAGATAAACTGCGATTCCGTGGTGAATCATTGTCATTTATTTTTTTGTTACACCCCCCCCCCCCAAAAAAAAATATCTACGTTTTTTTTCTATCAAAATTTGAAGAAAAAAAATTAAATAACGTCATATCCAAAAAGACTTTTCAGGAATACTTTTTTTTTGTGTTTTTGTTTGACCTCCTATTTTATTTGTGTGTTTGCGTGTGCGCGCGCGCGTTTAATAATGCATGAATACTATGTCTTCCGGTCTGTCTGTATGTATCACTCTCTCATTTCATTAGCTATTCCCTTATTTGACGATAACATCAAACAGTCGGAGATCTGTCTGTCTCCCTGCTATTTCTATCAAAGCAGTTGGAAAACTAGAAATGTCAAATGTACGTGATCACTCATGTCCTGACATTGAGTACTTTCAATAATTATGAACCCAGTATGAGTTTCGCGATTCTCAGCTTTTAACTCTTTAAACTTGTAATTGGCAATAAGATCCTCCTTGGACTAATCATCTTCAACTTTAGAAGTATTCTAAGATAATGTTTCTGAAGTAAGGATCGCTGCTAATTCTAGAGGCTTAATTAAAGCCAAAAAGATCCCGTGCATCGTTTTTGCCGGGTTAATTATCTCCCTGACATTTTGGGTTTCGCTATCAATTTCAAGAAGAGATTGGAAACTTGAATATACGCCTATTTCAAAATTCTAAAAGCCCAGTGTCAATTGAGACGGTTTTTCGACGTAATTTGTAATTGTCTAATTGCACGTACCTACTGTAGAATTAATTAATTTTCGTCGATTTTGGTGGATAACTTTGTTCGCAAATATTAATCCCCACGAAAACTGTTTATTAATTCTAGAACATGAATCCACAAATATATGTACCAACGAAATACAGATTCCACGAATTTAAATGCCAACTTAAATGAATGATTTTGTAGTACAAAGAATTGTTTAATATAGACGGTTGCTAAATGAAAGTGTATGTCTGCAAAATGTATATAACAAAAATAAAATACGTTGAAAACACGTTAAGTCACGAACCGGTGACCATTAGACCTAGTGGTTTCGAATTGTTTTCGTCCATAATGTGCAAGCAATGTACAAGTTATCACTCAGTGTATGAAGCATTAATCCGATCCAAGAGACCTCTAACTGGCACAGATTTAAGCAGTAAAACTGTTAGTTTAATCAGGTAATTAACTTAATAAGCATTACAATGCAAAATGTGCGGCCAGATTAAAATTGACTGACATGCACCAATTCAGTTAATTTGCAGATTCATTGGGAGTAAGATTATTTACGTTTTGTTTCATATCGCCGAAGATTAGAAGTGAGGGTGTTATAATAAACAGATTAAAATAGCTTAC
>CM037777.1:93104588-93154588 GCA_021229015.1 Solen grandis
AATGTTATTTCTACTGCAGATGCTGTATTCTATATACTAGTAGCGGCTGGAGCTGCATGTGGCCTGGTCGGAATGATTCTGTCTCTCATACTTGCCTGTAAGTACGTCCGGAAGTCAAAGGGCCAAAACTTCCGGTCTAACATCTGCCGCACTTCTGGTGTCAAAGACTCACAACCCATGCTTGTGTGAACGTTTCTTGTACACCGCATTTCCATCATCGCGTGGCAGCTCTTTAAATTTGTATCCAGACTTGTTCGACATGAAAAATCAGGTTGACATTTTGTGTGACATCTTGAAATTTTAGTTAAGCGACTTCCAGAAATATAAACATACCAGTCTCAAGTCGTTTGAGCAAAACGTTTTCATAAAAAGACATTGTCGTTCGGTATTTGGCTTCATGTTTGACAAGAATTTATTGTGTTTATCAGATCTTGGGAAGAATGGAATCTGCGTATACTGTTAAACATCTGAAGCTGTTTAAACTTATTGTAACATACTCTGAACATTGACCTTTCATATTTGACCTTTGATTATTCAATAAGCTTTTTGGTTATTAAAAAAGGGCGCCGTGGTCCAGTGGTAACGTACCCCAATGCGGATCCGAAGGTTGTGGATTCGAATCCCACTCCGTTTGGACAAGGATTTTTAATGAAATTCCTAGGCACAAAATACCATGGTTCAACCCACAAATCCTTAGAGAGGGATTAGTAAAAGTTGTAAGAACTTGTTTTCCAATCGACACAAAACTAGTTTTAAAAAAGAAGCTTAAAGTAGCGTACTCAATTTTGATAATGAAAATAAAATCTACATAGTTTCGCCGGGTTGGTTGATCATGTGATGCAGGCGGTTTTAGTTTTCTGCCAAACATTATTATTTCAACGTTGTTTTTGTTGTTTACTGAAACGTGAATAGCATCCCTAGTTCGGTGAAGTGCTTTAAATGTAACAACAACCAAAACAGAAAATATCCAATGTATATTTTTAAACCTGTTTTGGCGACTATAAAACCGTAAACCATTTAAACACCGTCAGGATATACAATTTATTATGTATACATCGAACACTTCAGTAGTTGGAGGTATACAGTAGTGTCATTTCAGATCTTTTATAGGCTGCCTAAATTGTGTTTTTTTTATTCGGTTTTCGAATGAATTTCAGAAATATATTGCAGGTATTTGAATCGTAAAAAACTTATTTTGTGAGATATTATATCGAAACAATAAACATTGACAGCAAAATGTCATTTATATATTGTTGATACATATTTATACTCATCATTAATTCTGTTGAACCCTAATATTATTGTTGGCACTTGTGACTGCCTCTGCGACCAGTGCAGACCAAGATCAACCTTCACACCCGTGCAGTCTGATGATCATCGTCTGCACTGTTCACTATTGTCATTAAATTTGAACAAGCAGCCCCCATTAACAACTAATGGTACAGTCCATTATAGAAAAAGGACAAGTCCAGTTAAGAAATTTAGCATAGAAAGGGTTAAATATCCAGTTTTAGTTGTGAGAATAATAGGTACATAATCTGCAACTAGATTTGTGAAACAACCGTGCAATATTGCAATTATCAACTAAAAATAAATAGTACATCATGATGTAAGTGACCAGGAATTACTATGTGTAATGTAATCGAAAGCAGTGGTGATTTTCCATTGACGGGAGTGTTCACCACTTTCGTTTTTGATAGGAAAAAACCCAAACTGAGCTGTTGCTATAAATGTTTAAGCGCATTTTGACTGTATATACACATTGTAAACGCAATTGCGTGTGATTATTTTTACACATTCCAGTATAATACCGAAAGAAAAAGATAGACTGTGTTTATTGAGTTTGACTGATAAAGTAATGAGATGTTATATATATTTTCATGTTTATATTGACATAGTTTATAACTTTATGTGTAAGGGTGCGAGAGATTGTGAATAGTCATACTGCAATTATATCCGTTTGTGAGTAAGTTTAAGGTTTTAACCAGTATGTATTTCTGTCATATGGACATTGCATATTTTTCATCCAGTTTTATTTATTTTGATATTTCATTATCAATATATTGACTTATAAAAAGAAATATGATATTAATTTGTCATTCTTAAAGCAATACTTGCCGTTGTTCATATCGAAGTATCGTGTTAACTTATCTTTTTAATATGCTGCATTTATATTAAAATAAAATATACACAAAACTGTCATTAAACTTGTTTGTCTGTTTATTGCGTTTAAAGTCCCGCCGACGGAAGCCTTCAAGCTGGCTTGCGGTAGGTCGGTGTACTTGTATGTGTGAATAAATAGATGAATATATATATATACATTAACGATTTATTCATTTCTTCTCCTTTGATTGTTTAAAACAAGATTTTCCATGATTCTTGATTGAATCGAAACACTGCGTCTTTGTTTAACTTCCTAGTTTTCACATGAGAACACTTAAATGCGGTTTGGTATTGCGTAATTTGTAATATTAGAGGAAACCTATTTCATAATCATTATATTCGAATGTCATGCTTACTCACCAATACTGCCTAGTTCAGTGAATAATCGATGCATTGTATTTTTACACCTTACTAACATTCCATCCATCTTCTTTCAAATTGTATACGTTTAGACACCTATATACGGCGTTTTCATTCATGAAAAATTGCAATTCAAGCATGGGTTTATCACCCTGTCCCCGTGGGGTGGTCCATACCTCTTCTCACTTGGTAGTATCATTTAAGGTAATCTATCCATCATTAAATTGTTATCATGGTCTACCAAGTGATCGTGTGAAATTTATTGTAAATGCAAGCCTTTATAGACTTAAAGCAAAATTGCCTTTTAACACCCATGTCAATGGATGCTTGCATATGCACTGATGTCTTTTTAAACATTTAAAGGACCCTGATTATAATTTAATGATGGATGGATTACCATAAGTTTCAATAGGGATTTGAGTATATGATACACAAGTTTGAGTCTGATATCGTATTTAAGAACTAAAGAACACGGGACCTGGATTGTCCCGAGTCAGGTCAATGTTATTTATCCCGATAACTTTTAAGTTGCTATTTCAAAAGTAACTCATGTGAACGTACACGTACAGTTAACACATATAATACACATATAATACATATAATACATATATATAGACAATGTAAACATGCAGTAGTAGCAACTATATCAATGAAATGTTCACCAGTAATTGAGTCCTTTGGATATAATCAGTAGACACAAAAATGTATTTACCTTATTTACTATTTGTACGTATTTATAAGCAATGATCCAAAAATTTTAACATACACACCTACCGAAAGCCAAATATAGGAATACAGTCAGTAATTGATAAAAATACAAATACATGTATACATAATACACTCACATCATAACTATCGATATCGCAACGAGATAACAATGTATATAGGAACGACGGAGGTGTAACTGCGTTATACACTACACGTATTGTAAAATACGCACTACATGTACTGGTTCTGCCATGATCTCTTGTCCTTTTGGTAAATGTTCAATATCTACACCAATTTGAACAGTTTTCGGGTAAACCTTCGCATGCGTCGTACTAAATCAGTCAGCTTTATGACAAGCGTCATAAATTTTACTCTGTCCATGTCTGTGACATAACGCCTCTAGTGTACTTGAACTATTTTGACATTTAAGTAAATGACGGTGAAGTTTTGATTTCCTGCACGACAAAAAATGTCACAATGCACAAAATTCCTATTAACGCCGCATATCTTTTTTGAAAGACAGTTCTTGTATTAACTGATTGCAGGAGTTGTAGGGGTCGTTTTTGGTCACGTGGTCAAAACTACATAGTTTCTGAAGGATTTATATCCTGGCTATCTCTCCTGAAGGAAACTGAGTTCCCGCTACATCTACATTGTTTTCTTGCTCGATAGTATAATATTCGCCGCCCTGGGCCGGCGATAGTTAGTCTTTGAATATATGTATAGTTTGAAATCCTATGACATTTTGTATGGCAAGAAGAACAAGATAATAACAAAAGCTCCAGTGCCTGCGCACGCTTACTACAGCTGTCTGTTCACGGACATGATGGAAAGGGTCGAATCTTGCCTCTGCCAGTAAGTTACCTAATGCCCCTATTTCACACAGCCCACGAATCCCACGAATAGCCAGGAATTGGCAAATTTCAGGATTCGTGGTTGAATCGTAATCAGTTCGTGAAGTTCTTAACAAATTCGTATATATTCGTAGTCAGTTCTTGTAATTCTTGATCAATCGGGAATTCGTGGCAAAAAGTTTTGAGCTCCAAAAACGTAGTTAATTCGTATCAATTCGTATTTCTTTTAGGCATTGTAATGATCGTAATCGATTCGTAGGCATTCGTATGTATTCTCAACTCATTCGGGGATTCGTGAATCCCTGGAATAACCACGAATCGGCTACGAATCAGTCAAATTCCACGAAATTCGCCGAAGCAAGAACTATCTACGAATTCACGACAGCATACGAATCAGCCACGAATCCGCTACGAATCTCCCGAACCTATCACGAAACAGCTACGATTGCCGGACAGTTGGGTATATAAGGAGTTTAACATTAATTTCAGGCCATTAGCTGCTGGCGATTGTGTCACGAAATCTAAGAATTAGCAAGATGAAAAAAACCTGCAGGAAAGGGCAAGAGAGAGGTAAAACAAGGAAACGTATCAGGGAAGATTCTACAGAAGGCTCCCCACCTAGAGAAGCTACCCCTCCACCTGCAGATGAACGTTGGAAAACCCATTTCGGAACTGATGCACACGCTCGAGCAAATGCCTTTTTATACCTATCTTGAAGGGAAATGCCTCGAAATGTCAAGAATAGTCCAAAAATAACTTTTATTCGTACCCAATTCGTGCATGCATTCGGCGTGTTCTTAACTGATTCCTTATTGAATCGTAACGTTCGTGCAGTATTAGTAATAGATTCTTGTAAATCGTAGTGAATTCTTGACAATATTCGTGCGATTCCAGCTAAATCGTAGAGCGTATCGTTTTAGGCCAGAAAATTTGCAAAATCTCACGAATCCTCAAATTTGTCAATTCCTGGCGATTCGTGGTCTGTGTGAAATAGTGGCATAAGCCGGTAGAGAGACGGTACCCTGCTCATTTTTTTTTGCGCTGAAACGAAAGTTGGGTCATACTTCTCTATATATAATACAAGGGATACTACTCGCGATTGACCAAGATCCATACCCTCGTAAAAAAAATATGCCAGTATCTCAGTCATTTATGATGGTTTATCTATATTCCTTGTACCTATCGCAAGCATATACATTTATTTAACAGAAAATCATAACTGTTTCTCCAATGCAAACGCAATTATCAAGCAACGAAACCCGCTTTGAGAAACAACCTCAATTTTTAGAATCTCGACACGCGTTCGTACAGCCAGTCTCCCAGTGTAAACAGTTGTTTATGCGAGAGGGTGTGGTAAACCGACGCAATAATCACGTTTAACAAATGAATTGCTCACATCGGCATGCATAATATTTCTCGGGCGCAAGAAATACAGTATTTATCGCCATTTCAACCGATTGTCTACTTTCACTTTGCATTTAAGTGGCTTTCAGAATAAAGAGATGTTTTGATTGGCTGTTTCTAGCCTCTACAACCAATCGAATTCATAGTTAAGTGATTCACAAAATGACTCATGATAGAGTGAAAGATCGCTAACGGACGAAATTGACGATATCTACAGAATTCCTTGCGGCCGAAGAGACATAATGCATTCCACTATAAGTAATTAATTTGTTTAGTGGTATAATTGCATCGGCTAACCTCGTCCTCTCGCAGAAATGACTATTTACACTGGGAGACCGGCTGTACGATTTTAAAAATTGAGGTTAAATTCTCAGACGGGCTTCGTTACTTAATACATGCGTTTGCATGGTTGAAAGAATTTGAATATGCCATCATAAATGACTGAGATACTGGCATTTTTTCAACGTGGGTATGAATCTTGGTCAATCGGGAGTAGTATCCCTTGTCATATATATAGTGATATATGACTCTCTTTTCGTGCCAGACCCCTTTGCGCTGAAATGGTCAATGACGGAAGCTTCAAGATTACCTATATAGATCAAATTTCACAGTCATTACCGACAACAAACCACTTACATTCGTTACAACTACTGTAAACCTCGATGTTCAGGACATCGCTGACAAGCATCTTTGGTATATTGTGCTTTCAAAATTATATACAAAACACAAAACAGATGCCGATCTTTTTTAAGAGTTCCACAATTCGAAATGGAGCCGGCAACAACTAATGAAATTTCATCATCTTAAGTGGTTAAATAAGTCTATGAGAAAGTAATAGAAGAAATTTCTTTCGGTTCTATGGATTGGTGTAAAGGTCAGCTGAACAAACACTTTTAATTTCATTTTCACATCGGACAAAATTGATAGCTCAGTTTTTTACAAATACAAAAGATAGTGGAGAAAATTGAATTTAGAAAAGGTGTCTTTATCGCCGGGGTTCTTTTCATTTCTACTACCAGAAAATCTACGAGACATTATTCCATTATTTCCAGCGCCTTGCACGATGACCTCGGTCATTAGGAAGGGACAGTATAACCCCGTTTTTACTGGCCAGGCATAGATAGTTTAAATAGAGTCGAAAGTTGCAATTTGTGAAAGGTGTCTGAGAATTAAATTTTCAGTTTAATTTGCCCCATTACTACCAGTTTCTTCGACTTCGCCGATGGAACTCGTCTGTGTCGATTTTCTTAGTCTGTAGAAATCCAAGTAATAACAGATCACTTCTGGTACTCGAAACCTCCTAATGTCTTCCAAAACTGAAAAAATAAAACTACAGGAAAGGTGTGTGTGTGTGTATGTGTATGTGTTTTAAATAAAAAATCGTTGTTCATTACGCATTTCCGGAAAAAAAATTAAGAATCTTCATTGATATAATAGCTATGTCATCATGTTATCTAGCTGGAATTTAACAGTCACGGACAACACCTTATGAGCAATGGCAGACTGGAAGTCTCATGCGGCACCATTGGGTCATGCGTAAAACATTACTGTAAACAGTATAACAAGCTTCACTCTATACTTTCTTATGTCTCGTCGCAATCCAAAGTTAGCAAATGTTTCAGTTTTATTCTTCTATATTGACGAATTTGGCCCCACATATAAAATGACTATGTAAACAAATAAAGGAAAATATTTTCCGAAGCATACAAGAAAGCTACTGAAATTACAGAAAAATGAATCGGCAAACAGCAAACGATATTATGATAAAACTGTCAGACATGTAAAATGGAAGCCAAGTGAGATCGTGTTGGTCCGGAATGTAACGACCAGAAGAGGGAAATAAAATTGCAGACAAATGGGAGAAGGAGCCTTAAGTTTATAAATAACAATCTGTAATACTTAGGTACACCAATAACCCGTTTGTCCTACTTTTCAGCCAATGAAGTAGTTCGTTTTTCGGTCCAAATTAAAACGAATATATTCATTAATTTCTTTTTTTTTTCAGGTTATGTAAAACTAAGTTTATTTTGAACGGTTACGCGAGCCATATGCTCCTGCTGTCGACTTCAAGGGTGCCGCGGTGGCCTGCGTGACTATAGCTGGACAAACGGTCACTTTAAGTATGAAACTAGCTCCGGGCTTGGCTTCGTCTCGGTTGGGTTCATTTCCATATTTAACAAGGATTATCTTTAAGAAAATATGCGGCGTTGATAGGGATTTAAATCATGCAGAACGGTTGTATGATTCAAGAATAAATATCTGTGAAACATTTCATTTCTGGAAGTCAAAATAAGCATGGATTATAGCGTCCCTTCAAACGCAAATCGGGGAGGTCTATCAGTGAAACAGACTAAAATATACTTAAGATACTTGTAGTGTTAGGCCGATTAGAGGATGTTAAGTGTTGATGAAATGGCAGTGTCCTTTGCAAAGTCTAACTATTCATGTATACATCTTCGAGGAACCCCACATCAGAATATTTAGAGTCGATTTCGGAAAAAACTATTATCAGACTTTTATCGGTTATCTGAAATCTGTTCGTCTAAATGAGGTCAGAACCTTTGACACAATTGCCATTGAGTCAGTGAATAAGATTCTCGTGACGACTGAAGTCCGACACTATCAGTTTACGTTTTATTAAAGAGAATTTTGACAAAATCACCAATAATCATAAAGAGTTTGAATTCACAAGATCGCTTCTACCTGAAGCCATGTTGAAGTCCGTACAAGATGTCTAGCTTTGTTGTTTAGTGATAGAGAATTCATTTATATGGTCATGTAATTTGCAGGGCTTGAGCGCTCACCTTTTTTGTAGACAGGTGTTACGTTTGTTTTCTTCCGGGCTAATGACAGAAATCAAGAATCAAGGGATTTTGGAAGAAATGTTTTAGAGTATGACTGTGTAAGTGGAGTTGAAATGTTTTTTCCAGGACCGGAAGCTCTATGAGCGTAGAAGCTTTATCCTCGGGAGCCACACTGAAAATGTCTTCAAGATAAGACTGATAAGAAAGTTTAATGGACTTCCTGAATAGATATTTCAGTTCCAGAATCTTTTTCCTAACTGCAGGTTTTCTTGATTTTAGATGTTTCTTGAAAGTTGTATCCCTCCTAGAAATTCATGTTTTGCTTTACCCAAGGGAAATTACTTCTGGAACTAGGGTGTTTAGGGATATCTGAGACATGGTAGTATAACGAGAGTAATTCCACAGTTTAGAGAGGACTATTTTCCAACTTCAAGCATTTCCTGATGGTCAAGTTCAAGTGCTTGTTTTATCTCATCTCAATCTGCTTTCTTATAGAGAGGTGTTGTAGCGTGGTATCTGAAAAGAAAATTCTTTCGGAAGTATTGACTTGATTTTGAACAATTTCATGATATTAGTGAATACTCATGATCACTAAGACCTGGAAGAATACTGACTCGGTGGACAAGTGTTGTTTTTCTTTGTGAAGAAAATATTGGGGATATTTGATTACCGAGTTGGTAGGGTGACTGTTTGAGTAACTGGTCGGAGTCATGAAATACTTGCAGTTTGAAGAGGGGCAAAGATAGGCAAAGTCCATCTTGGGCTAGTTCTCCGGCTGCCCAAAGTTTGCGGATTAGTTTACTGGCGTTATGAAGTTGTTGGGAAAACCTATCCAAGCAATGCAGATCACACTCATCATATTCTCAAAAAAGGATTTGATTCTAAATTAATTAAGCTTTATTTGCGCATCTTCACAGTCTGACTTGAAAGCAATAAAGACTCCGACCCAAGTTTATCCAGTCTTGTCTCTAAGAAATGGTATATAGCCTTGGCCTGGATTAAACATTCCATTATCATAGTATTTGAATTTCACCCAAATACTGTACAATTACTTCATCAGGTTTTGTCGATTGAAAAAGGTTTTCATATGTATTCATTTTTGTCTATAAATGATCGGTAGTTTACGCTAGATTTTTAACTGATCTTTGAATTGATTTTTATGTTTTGCAATATAATTCTTAGGTGCAGAATCAGGGCTAGGAATCAAAACTTCGTCGTACCATTCATTTTGTAAACAAAAGCCGCCATTTTGAATAAAAAAGGTATTTTTTGTTCATTAATATTTCTGTAGGAATTTCATGATAACGAGATACATATATGAACACGCTACTAATTTTTCCGCTGTATGACTTGAAACATGAAAATCCATTTTTAAAAACAAAAGTTATAGCGAACTGAAAATTCGAAGTGGAGAAGAATTTGCGGAATATTTGACAGGACACGACGCAGTTGGAATTGCTGTATCGAGCGTTTACACCCTTAAACTGTATTAATAAACTCTTGGTTTTGCAAAAACAATGATTTTTAAGCAGTTGTCTTGATTGGTTGTAATTAAGTTCTCATAAATCACACCATTTCGTTTGATTAGAACATTAAATCTGTGAAGTTGAACATTTTCTGTGAAGAGTTTTCTTTTCACCTCTATTTGCGTGTTCTGTATAAACTCCAATTAACTGTTTTATTGTCACATGCAATATTGCAAATGCGCCATAATTATTTCTTGTTTCGCCATGAATACATTGAAGGCAACACTTTTTATGTATCGTATACATGTACCTTTTTGTGGTAATTTATTTCAAACTGTGAAAACGAACGTAAAACATGTCATTTATCAGCTATACTTAAACTAGGTCTAAAGCATGTTTAAATTATCGCTACAAGTTTTAAATTATTATTTTGAAATTACATGTTATACGAAACCCGACTCGATAAGCAAGCGCATCTCTCTCACACTTAAATAGCAAACACTTCTTTTATAAATACAATTCATACGTAAACATTGTATTTTATTATCTGTCATTTAATCCTGCTAAGGTAATACCAATTAGTACACTTTAAAAATGTACATGATTCATAAAGTTCCAGTTAGCATGTTTGACGAAATATAATTGGAGCTGTAACGACACTCGAACTCTCGAGTGATTGCGATTATGTTGAAAGTCGGACACGAATCTTCGCCAGATTCGCGAAAAATCGAATCTTTAGTCTTCCAACATTTATTTGTTCTAATTCGCCTTTTTTTTCAGCCAAATTTTATCAATTAATCACATAACTATCTTGAGATAACGAGAAACTATCTTGAGGAAACGAGAAACCATCCTGTGGGAACAAGATACTATCTTGCGGGAACGAGCAACTATCTTGAGAAAACGAGAACTATCTTGTGGGAACGAGAAACCATCCTGTGGGAACAAGATACTATCTTGAGGAAACGAGAAACTATCTTGTGGGAACGAGAAACTATCTTGTGGGGAGAAATCGAGAAACTATCTTGTGGGAACGAGAAACTATCCTGTGGGAACAAGATACTATCTTGCGGGAACGAGCAACTATCTTGAGGAAACGAGAAACTATCTTATGGGAACGAGAAACTATCTTGAGGAAATGAGAAACTATCTTGTGGGAACGAGAAACTATCTTGTGGGAACAAAATACTATCTCGTGGGAACGAGAAACTATCTTGAGGAAACGAGAAACTATCTTGAGGAAACGAGAAACTATCTTGTGGGAACGAGAAACTATCTTGTGGGAACGAGAAACCATCTTGAGGAAACGAGAAACTATCTTGTTGGAACGAGAAACCATCCTGTGGGAACAAGATACTATCTTGAGGAAACGAGAAACTATTTTGAGGAAACGAGATACTACCTTTTGGGAACAAAAAACTTTCTTGTGGGAACGAGAAACCATCTTGAGGAAACGAGAAACTATCTTGTGGGAACGAGAAACTATCTTGTGGAACGAGAAACTATCTTGTGGGAACGAGAAACTATCTTGTGGGAACGAGAAACCATCCTGTGTGAACGAGAAACTATCTTGAGGAAACGAGAAACTATCTTGAGGAATCGAGAAACTATCTTGTGGGAACGAGAAACTATCGTGTGGGAACAAGATACTATCTTGCGGGAACGAGCAACTATCTTGAGGAAACGAGAGAAACTATCTTGAGGAAACGAGAAACTATCTTGTGGGAACGAGAAACTATCTTGTGGGAACAAGATACTATCTTGTGGGAACAAGATACTAACTTGAGGGAATGAGAAACTGTCTTGTGGAAACGAGAAACTATCTTGTGGGATTATGATACTTTCCTGAGGAAACGAAAACAAGAAACTTTCTTGAAAGAACGAGATATTACCTTGAGGGAACCAGATAACAATAAGTGGGAACGAAAAACTATCTGGTTGCCAAATTGATTTGGGGGTCAATTGCCATGGTAAAAAATAAAATGCCCATGAAAATTGTTTGAATGTTTTTTATTAAGTGAATATGTAGTGTGAACTTATCTCCACATCTCATAAGGATTAGATATTTGGCATATCTTTCAACAAGACTGGTCGTCCTGCGGAACGATATCCTGTTTATTTAGTCGCTGTTCGATATTTGGGGCAGTACATTTTCAATATAAAATATTTCGTATATAATAGTTTAAAATTTCTTTATTTTACATCGATTACGAAACAGTTCTTACAACTTAAACAAGAGGGTTAAGATGGCCCTAAAGACGTTCACCTGAGAAAAATTGCCTTCATTGCCTGTACAGTTAGTTGCTAAATTATAGAAAAAATGTACTGAATACATAATCCATAAAATCATTTCAATTCCATGAACTAAACAGTGCCTGTGGTCAAAACTTGAAGTCAAACTTGATATGGTTATTATCATGACAAGAAAATGATTGCTTAAGAAATGAAGACACTAGAGTGCAAACAAAATTAAACCTGACAATGTTTAACATTACAAGGGACATAACTCCTGACGTAATTGCCGATATCAGCCATAATCGAAATTGGCCGAATGAATATGGCTATAAACATTCTGTAAAGTTTGAAGATGATTACTTGAGAAATGAAGATGCTAGGTGCAAACAAAGTGAAATATGATATATTTTAATATCAAAAGGCGTATAACTCATGACCTAATAGGCCGATATCAGCCATAATCGAACTTGACCGAGAGATTTAATCATTGTATAATGTTTGAAGATGATTGCTTAAGAAATGAAGATGCAAACTAATTGTGGACGACGTACGAGCGACGGACATTCATCGATCATAATCGCTCATCCTGAGCACATGTGCTCAGGTGAGCTAAAAAATCACTCTCGATGACTCGGATGGTGGCGTATGTGGTCATTTTTGTGGGAGGAACCGGAGAACCTAAAGAAAACCCACGTGTTTGAACGAGCGAACAATGCATTCCTCTCGAGTGCGTGACCAGAAATCCTTAATGTCCACAAAGAGCCAAAGTACAGTATAATTATAATCAGTGACGGGATCTGTATATACATATATGAACGGATGTCAGTCATCACGAAGAGGGACGACTCAAACAACCCCTTTTGTGGCATATAATGCATTGCTTTGAAATTATCATTTTTCATGTAAATACTGGTACTTAAAAAATTTACTTCTTTATTCTTTTTATACATTTTAGTTTCAAAGTATGTAAAGAATATTTCCCTTACAAATATTTCACACAAATGAATATTTCAGCCATGAAATTAAGTACAAGCTTTTTATCAAAACGTTTCACTCTCAATGACATTCCCATTAAGCTGCCATTATATGTACCATGTATATTACTTTTGACCGGCCCTGGTGATTATAGATTTAGATCGATCGCCGTGGAGTCATATCATCGAACCATAGATATCATCAAACATATTGTTTAATTCCTTTTGGTGTAGAACCTTTGCAGGATTCATAACAGTAAGGATGTCTGGGTCTAATTAATCTAGTTAATAAGGAAAAACAATCTAAAAAGACAAACGATAGCACCAGTTGGCAGTGTTAATATGTCTTTTTTTAATTATAAATAACTAAATTATAATTTGCTAAAGGGAACAGTCATTAAATCAAATGGACAATTGACGGTTATGTCTTGTTGTACCGGCATTATCATATGTCGTTCTTTTGAGAAAAAATGCAAAGAGTGACATTTCATTGATATGAACATATATCATATTTTTTGTTGTTATTCTTGCCTAAACTTACTGTTACTGAATATTTGTCTCGCTATATTGTGACATTAGCAAGAATCGCTGTTTTGGGATCATAAAATCTCCCATTTGTAAAACTCACTTCAAAATTTGTTGATTAACAGTTTTCATAAGATATCAAAATAATGGTCAAATGGATGTAGAATTTGAATTATCTTGCTAAATTTATATGGTCAAATGGATGTAGAATTTGAATTATCTTGCTAAATTTATATGGTCAAATTTTCCAAAAAAAAAATTGATTTTCACTTGGCTTTATTTTTTTATACTAGGTGTTGAAGAAAGGACAGATCGACGTTCCCTCGACGTCCCTCGACGTTATCTCGTTTCCACAAAAAGTATCTCGTTCCCTCAAGATAGTGCTACTTAAAAAAAGAATGACTTCTGTCACCTCTATGCCACCGTAGATTTGTTTTATTTGATTCGTTTATTTTAAAATATGCAATTATTTGGAAAGTTAATCATGGAATAAACAGTTATGTATTGTGAAGATCCACGATTGTTTAAGTTAGAACTGAATTAAAATAACTAGCTTCTCTACGCCTAATGTAATGTATCAACAGTCCATCTGAAACTAGGGCATAACTTTACCATTAACAAGAAGATTGGTATGATGTATATAAGTTATGTAATCGATGGTGAGACTGATGTTCATGCATAATTGTAAGTACAGGTGTCTCGCAAACAATTTATGTATCGTTTGTCCCGTATCGCAACATGTATCGTCTCGCCACATGCCTGGTAATACACCGCTCCAAGTATAATACAGTCAGGACTTATTGCAAACCAAGGCTTAACAAATAAAATCATGATGCTCTTTTAGCAGGCACTGTCGTTTTTGTTTGCTTGGCTAACACAACAGTCATATTTGACCCCACAAAGCTTCCCCTTTTGTACAATTGCCGTGATTACGTTTACTGCATTCAAACTCATGTTCTTATTATAAAGTTAACAAGAAAAGATTAAAACAAAATGTTTTAATAGACGGCTTATAATAAGCATACTGTCCCCCTCTAGTTCTCTTTTCTACTGCTTTGACCATATAACCTAACCTGTATATGCACAGGGATTTTATATTAAATATAAAATAAAAATAAATAAAAAATAATAGTAATGATCTCTTTTAATATTAATATCATTTATATAGAGAGAGGCAGTTATTACTTTATAATTTTCCCTGCACGAGTCCCGAGTCTCTCTAGGCTTAAAAAATATGACTCCCAATTTGGTAGCATTTTCCATATATTTTATGGCATCTTGTGGATGCATTGAAATTTAAACTTTGAATCCTGACAGCGAAATCATTACATCTAAAAGTGAAAAGTGCATGGGTAAATAAAATCATTGGTGTGGCCATTTTTAAACTTTTTTTTTTTAACTAGGAATTAAAATTAAAAACAATTGACCTCTCTGTATATTATTTTTACATACAGAGGCCGTTTTTATATTTTTTTAAAAAATTATTTTGGTTATTTTTATGTTTAAATCAAAAGGAAGGAAATACAAATTATCAAAAGCAAAATAAAGGATGTATAAAATTACTATTTAAAACAAACTATACAAATATAACTCAAGAATTTCCACACAAAAAAATAAGAATTTAGCAAATACTTCTTACCAACTGAGCTATTTCCACAAGTGTTAAAGACATGTGTAAATAAGGCTATAGATAATCAATCTGATCAAAACAGGAGGACTAGCACTACACAGACAATTATACTGTATTGATATCTACACCATGTGTTCTTTATATTACAGTTAAATGTTAACAAAATAAACATTACGCATTACTTATCCCACCTATCATGTAATAATTAAACCACTAATTATAATTAAAAGCTCAATACAGAGGACATGAAATGTGCAATGTCTAGACCGACGAGCGAAGCGATAAGTAGGTCATGATCGATATATATGTAAACATCATAAGAATACATACATCTACTGACTAAAGATCTATCAAATATGATATATTACACCGGAAACTATTTAAAACAAACACAAATTATGTATTTGAAACCCCTAAACAATCGTATAGAAAAATATCGGTCATTGAAGACTATTACTAGCACAACTTTACATTCGACTGCAATACCAATTTTGCACATGCGCAAACGGAAGTGTAAACCCATTAGACATACTAATATATATTTACAGTACTTAATAACAGTTATGTATATACAGTACTGAATACCGTCCAGAAAATGAATCCACAGTACCTTAAGACAGGTTTTAACTGAAAAGTAGCTATAATGAATAAACACGATGCGGTCATCAGATATGCAAGTGAGTACTACAATGCAACAGAAACATTATAAGAAACTGCGTGCACCTTAAATATCATTGAAGACAAGAAATCGTATAAAAAGGCTGGTAAAATATTCACATCCTGTCGAAACGAAGGCTGCAACAAAAAGACAACTGCGTCGTTCCATATTTAAATGCAATTGCGTCTTACCATTTTGTAAAAATCATTGTTTTATTGAAAAGTAATTTTCTGTTTCAAATGGGACTTTGCCTCATGACGTGAAAATGCATTTGGTAACTTAAATTTAGCAAAAAACACTAGTATAAATACAATTTAAGGGTGAAAACGCTGGATTCAGCAATTCCAACTTGTATCCTGTCAAATTTTTCACAAATTCTTCTCCACTTCGAATTTTCAGTTCGCGATAACTTTTGTTTTTCAAAATTGATTTTCAAGTTGTATACACCGTACGAAGCAGAAAAATTAGTAGCGTGTTTCATATATGTATCCCGTAATCATGCAATTCCTACAGAAACAATAATGAACAAAAATATACCTTTTTCTATTCAAAATGGCGAGTAGTGACTACTATGGCGGCCTTTGTTTACAAAATGAATGGTACGACGTAGTTTTGATTCCTAGCCTTGAGAATTTTGTTTTGATTTTGGATAGTGGTCCACTGGGATTGATGTTTCAATAAAGACTACAAAGTGAATTTGAGGTGATATTTTTATTTCCACAAGCAATGCATTTCCAGATCCCAGCATGATTTTAGCTTTCTCCGAGGCAGTCGTACATATGATTATTTATTTTTGGCAATCAGCATGATACCAATAAAGCCACTCTTACATTGAACACCCTTACAAAACCAGGTGACAGTTTTTTACAGCTACCAGACGAGAAAACTGTAAAAGTACCTTCAAGGTATTCCTTTGTTCGGATTTGTCCCAGATATGATTCAACATATAGTGACAGAACAAAGAGCAAGATAGAGACGATAAGGAGAGTAGTGTGCACATCTTTCCTTTTTGCGGCCAGGATTTCATCATCTTTAGGAGTAAAGCCAATTTTAGCCTAGCCCATGTTTGAGAAAAATGTCTGGGTCGGTGGAATTTTAGCAGAAATTTGAGTATAGCAAATACAGTAAAACTTGTATGAAGTGGTCAATCAAGGGATCAAGAGAGAGAGAGAGAGAGAGTAACCGCTTAACAGAGTTGATCTCTAAATGAAGGTTAGGGTTAGGGATAAGTATTAAGTTGAAATATGCATCGCTGAATTGTGGTACGGTAGGGTAAAAAGTTTTATGGAAAATATCTCCAAAATCAGAATCAATCTGCAGACCACTTTAAAGCTTAGCGAGGAAATATACATAAAGAGAAGGAGAATTCTTATTCAGATATGATCGGTTCTTACAAACTGCAATTGTCCTATAATAATCGCTCTGATAGTATTTATTATTATTATGCAAAGTCAGCATCTTCCTTGCATAATGCCTTATTCACTTTGACTTGGAATTAGTTATCTCAAAACAAACATTCCGCAAAGAAGGATACACAATATAATTATAATATTTTATAATTATTTTTGTAAAAACAATACGAGTATATTACATTTTCAATTAACATGGCTTATCATATAGTCTCTTATTTGGGTCTGTATGACATTACCATTTCTTTCCCTCCCAATTTTGTTGTACGAGATAATGATATCCGGAGAGAAAATATCGGAAACGATTTCCCGAGTTTTTAGGGTAATTCTTTAATGGGACCTCTCATGTGTTTTCTGCCACTACACCAACTATAAATTTTCGATCGTTACGAATGAATTATCGATAACTGTGACGTTTATTTAGCCATATATTTCCGTTTCAATAATGCATACATCATCTGTTTTGAACATGATTTTGTCAGGATTTTTGTTTTGATCATTTACAATTATCAGATTATGATTCCAAAGTACGATAATACGTTTATAATCATGAGCCCATGTAACAGTTTCAGTGGTGTAGCTGCCTACACGCCGAATACGCACGTGCGTACAATTCGTTCTGGGAGTGAAAAAAAAACATTTTAATGCGAAAAATGATAAATGATATAAAAATGAGTGCTGACCCCGAAAGGCACACATACGATTTTCTGGGGGAATTAAAAGATTAAAAGTTGGAAAAAAAGTTTTAATTACAGTGGGTTGATATATGAAATTAGTATACTTATGATTTAACTTTTATTAATTCCCTTAGTTTATTTTAAAACGGCTGACTCCCTCGTTAGTGAGAGTCGTATACATGTATTTATTACCAATACTACCGACAGCATCCGAAGCTTGTTCACAGCGCGTTTTCGTTTTCTTCAAAATGTTACAACCTGGATATCGCGATATTTTAAGAATGAAGATCCGTTGTCACATGATTAGAAGCTTAATCTCCTCACATCTAGCTGGAATCCGGACACTTTCCCATTTCCTTTAAAGTAGGTTTAAAGCCCCAAAGCGTTTTAGCTGGGAAAATATATTTTTCAAAATTTCTAATAAGCAAAGCCTCAAATGATGTTTGATTAACTTCTTAATGTTTAAATAAGTCCTCATAATGAAATATTCGGCCGGAAGTCTTAGTTGTTCAGACAGGGCAAAATAGTGAGAAAGATGGGCGGAGCTTGTTCTGAAACATCTGTTCAGTAAAATTACGGATGTCTCGGTGTCCATGGGGTGTTTCTGAAGTTCATTGACTTTTTCTTTAGACTGAATAAATATTGACACACGGTAGTAGAGGAGATAGGAACAAAATCCATGATCTTCTGAAAAGTCCCTTGTATGCTAATTTTATGCTGTTATTGTTCTGGGCTAAATATAGAACGATACAGTAACAATTTGCATTTTTTCTTATAGAATCTTTCCTGTAAATAAGGCATTTCTCAAGGTCTTTCAGTGATGAAATTAAAACTGAATTATATATGTTGTAAGTGCATTCGGATTTAGGTCTAACATCTAAAAGATACTGGGACTTTAAGTAGGGTTTTAATGTATGATGCTATAGGGTTTTATCTCCTTGTAAGATAAATAACAGCCTGCATTACATCTAGATTTTAATCTAATACAATTCGATGCAGCCGAACTGACTTTATAAATTACTGTTTATTATGCATGATTTTATGTTGTAACTTGACACTTATTTGGGAATAAAAATTCACCATTTGAATAAAACCAAAATATATACTGATAATAAAATACACTGCATCGTTCAGAAATATTGGCAAAACTGTTATATATTAATATTATTCGTGTCGATTTTGAACGTTTGACCGTTTGGATCTCGCATTTTTATATAAAAATATGTGTTTTTATAATCTTAAAAAACCCTAGGCGATTAAAGAGAATAGAAGGTGTTGGTTTCATCAAATAAACAATGTAAATAAATACTGTTGTAAGTTATACAACTGTGCAATATTTTGACGTGCACAACCTGTATAATTCAAGATGCGATATTCGGTTTCTACAGTCTGAGTTTTCTTTGCTCAATGCTTCATTTCTGGTGGGTCCGACAGCCGGAGAAAGGTCCTCACAGGTTCAAAGCACAATGGTTGATTCCTGCACAGATAATGAATTATTCCATATATATATAAAACAACCTTTATGCAGTGGCTGTTGATACAGGAACAACTATTAGCAGGTTCAAGCTGATCTAATAAATTAAATTTAATATTCAGTCATGATTACATGGTCATAACTTCATTCTATTGTTGGGTTTTATACACAGAAATCTATTCAACTCAAACTTTAAGCTACATAAAATGTATATTGTTCAGTATGAGTATTCATTTTTTATTTTTTATTTTATGTTACTGTCTGTCAAGTATATCACTCACACACCTACTATATTATACTGTGCATATATTTCATTGGTACAAAAGTATGTTTTAAGCGAGGGGCAATGCTCTGAAATCTTCATAGTTCTCAAGTCTTTTCTCGACGTCGATAAAATGACGTTCTTGAGAGAATGTCAGCGGTTGCGAACTTGGTGGGGCGATGCGGCACTTGCAGACGTTCGTCCCGCAATACCGGAAGACCTTGCAGCCCCGCTCTCTTTAGCCTCAGAAGATTCCTACCCCACTATCCTGATCCTGTAATAGTTGTTCCTGTATCAACAGCCACTGCATAAAGGTTGTTTTTGACTATGCGTCGAGTAAAAACGTACTTCAATTACCATCGGAACCGAACGGATTAGTGGTCTAAACTTGATAAACATTTATCGAGAGTTAGACATTACCTTTGCTAACATGAAACCACGACATCTTGCTTTTCTATTAATTGATATGACGCGAAACAGAGATTAACCCAGCCCTTAATACATGTATTACACTTTAGAATAACAACAGAAACTGTTCTGCTAAAGTCCCCGTGTATTTGCCTTGTTGGTGTATAATTCACATTTCGGCACTTCGACGTCACGTTTACTGTTATTTAATTGTAAAATTTTGACGAGTGATTTTCTTTGGTAATACAATATTGATTCTTAGTGACTTAAACTTCATTTTTGAGACATTGTATTAACATCAGATTTCATAATTGAAATACCATTAAATGACAAATCCGTGGAACTTCCGGGGACTTCGCCCCCTTGGCCCCAACCGAGACTCTGTCCTGGACCTTCAAGGGGGCCTAAGGCAGCCCCCTTGACCCCTTGCATATTTGTGCGTACACCAAGTTTTGGCCAAGCTACGCCCGTTATGTTTGACAATTATTATATGTTATATAAATTTTCATTGATGGCTGTACATGTATTTAGTTTTCATTTGGCCACTCGCAGTGTTTTTAAGGCTTATTTTAAATGAGATAATAGATCAATAAATACATGTCATCACTACAAATCCTCGACTTATTTGGAAATAGGTTGAGCATTAGCATACTTTAACACCGGTTTAATTTATATATGACCTGGGTTATTCGAGCCTGCTTATGAATTAACGGCATCTGTGTGAAGCTCTTGCACAATACTCAAAACAGATAAGAAGGATGTTGCATCTTGTATTCGTGTACGGGACGTTGAAAAATGGCCAACCGAATTACAACAAGATGGAAGATATTTCAGGAGGGTCCAAGTATATATTTAAAGGCAAAGCTTGGACTGTTGACAAATATCCTCTGGTCGTGGCGTCTAGATACAACGCTCCATACCTTCTGTACGAACCGGGCAAAGGACACGTGAGTTGAATTTGTAACATATCATGCGTTGAAATAAGTTATTAAGTTTATTGCTTCCAGTAAACATCATTCCAGATTTAATTATATTACTGTCTTGTGAATAATGTTCTTGTCGGACATGAAAATGACAATACCAGGTACGTTTCCAGATTAATACAGATATTGTACGTATATGTTACCTTTCGCCATGTGTCTTTCTACATTTGTTTATAAAAACCCGACTGTATGGGCAACTCGGTATTAGTTACTTTGATTACAACCAGGATTGTCAAAGTTACGCATAGGAACGTAGATATAAGTCTCTGCAATTTATTCCCAAATAATACTAACAGGGGCGATAGTGTTAAAACCGTCATACAAATATTACATTTTTATTTGAAACAATCCAAATGTATGGATTTTCACGATTACGTAGACATAATATACGTGTATGAAATTATACAATTGGTTGTTCCCAATGATTGTATACTAAGTTGAATAACTCCTTATCCCACATCATAATCATGGTAATTCATTCGGATAGATGCAGGATAGCAAGCATTGATATATAATCTAAAAGGGTTTTTACTATATCAAATTGACTTAAATGTTTGGCATTTGCTTTAGCGTTTTTGGCTTACAGGACAAGGGGATTCTCAAAACGGTAATACCCAGTTGATGATGATGGTGAATACAGTGACATCTATGATGATGGTATTGCTGTTGTTGATAAGGATTATGAAACTTTCATTTCAGAACGTAGAGGGAGAGGTTTATGCAGTAGACGATGCCCACTTGGCTAAACTGGACAAGCTTGAAAGTCATCCTGATTATTACGAGCGTCTAGAGACCAAGGTTCGCTACGGAAATGACGTCGATGGGTCGAAAACTGGACCGGAAGTGAAAGTGTTTGCGTACTTTCTTGTGAAGTACCGTCCAAATCTCTTGGACTTGAAATTCTACTCGAGTTATAAGAACCATTCAGATGGTATTGAATTTGTAAAATTTGAAGATCGCTCTGTACCAGCTCCTTATTGGTGGTATGAAATACATACCGGGTACAAAAAAGAATGACCTGGCAGTATTTTAAAGTATATTAACCAGTTTTGTATGACATGATCTTTTAATGTTTTTTATTCATTTCCTTTAACTGCAGGTCTAAATTGTATGTTGTACTAGAAAGATGTTATAAGAAAATATCTTTTTTTGTAACATGCCTATACTGTACCAGATATTACAGACTGGTGACAGTTGTGAACCGAACACGATATATGCGAAATGAATTAAAAGTATAAAACAAATGAAATATGTCTAGACTTTTTCTTTATGTATCTAATTTTCTGTATATATATTGACAAATATTAAACTAATTAGTAGTCCAATAAGTATCATGGTCCGAACATGTATTTTGAGATACAAACAACAAAAACAACATCAAAAATCAAAAGAAAAAAAACATATAAAAAGGTATTTTGACAAGCAAGAAGAACAAGAAAATTAAAGTACAAGGTACAACTTAAATATGTATCAATCAAATTCTTTGTAATAAAAAATATTTTCAGAAACAAATATATTATCATGTAGCAGATGTTAGGAAATATTTGATGACTGCATTTATAAAGATACTGTACTCATTTAGGAATGCTAGTAATCCCTGTGAAAAGATACGTTATGATGCAAATACTGAAGATACACCCATTCTAACAGCCATATTTCATATCTGGTAACTTGATGGCAATACTTCTATGACACTTTGTCACTTTAAAAATATCAAATATGTAAAGAAACAAAAAAAACGCTTCATTTTATTCAAGTTTTGTTATATTTTTTTAACAGACAATCCATATTTAAGTTATCATGGAAACCTATGGGAAATATACAATTTCTTTAAATACGAATAATTGAATTTGAATTTTATATGACTGTTTCAAATTTCGTAAAAAAAAATCCAAACTCCATCGTAGAAAAATGGAGACAGCCGCTGTTTTAGTTTTCAGTGGGCATGATTCATAGTTTTCAGGGAAGTTTACAATGAAAACAGAATTATGAAGTCACTATATATCTTGTCAGTATATCCCTTGGTTTTACATAGTTTTGACATCTTTAAGCTGATATTGACTTCTTATACTTGTATGTTTTAGTGGAACTGATGGCTAGTAGGGTGGAAAAACCTTAAAACATCATTGTCATTGAGATAACAATAACATATATGTTTTATTATACTCTCGTACATATTTTGTAGGGACTTATTATTTTTTTATCCATTGCGTTCGGGCGGGCGGGCGGCGTCCTGTGAAGTGTCCGGACTCCTGTTCAAACTTGCTGACAATGTGCATGGGCATAATATCTCGGACAAGTTCGATTTCTAGCCAAATCGCCCAAGGCAGTCCTGGATAATGGCCGTTGATTTGTTGAGAGTATATGAAATTAATAGTGTCCAGACTCCTTTTTATAGTTTTCATCGGATCATCTTCAAACTTGCTGACAATGTAATATCTCAGCCAAGTTCGATTTCCAGTCGAATCGCCCCAGGCACTCCAGGATTATGGCTCTTGATTTGTTGAAAATATATTTAGTTACCAGTGTCTGGATAACTATTCAAACTTTTTGATACTATCCTCTTCAAACTTGCTCACAATGTGTATGGCATAATATCTCGGCCAAGTTCGATTACCAGCCAAATCACTCCAGGACGCCAGGATTATGGCCCTTGATCTTTTGAAAATATATATAAATTGGGTGGTTCAGTTAAGTGCCCGGACTCCTATTCAAACTTTTGAAACTATCCTCTTCAAACTTGCTCACAATGTGTATGGGCAAAATATCTCAGCCAAGTTTATAGCAGCTAATCACCCCAGGCAATCCAGTATTATGGCCCTTGATTTGTTGAAAATATATTTAATACCAGTGTCCCGACTCCTATTCAAACAGTTTTCTTCAGATCCTCTTCAAACTTGCTGACAATGTGTGAATATTTATACCCCTGATAACACATGTTGTTTAAAATATATGAAATTACCTGTGTCGAGACCCGTTTAGTGTGGGTTCAACCAAGGTCAACGTCGTTGTGGCTTTAAAAGCGAAACGATGTTGGACCAATAACGAAGATATCGTTACATGTAAGGTCACCAAAATTCATGGGTGAATAGCTGGAACACAGGCAAAGGTTGAAATTGCGTTTGATGTGCCTGTGATTGAGGTAAAGGTCGATGTGGCTAAAAATAGAAAAAAAACGATATCTGAGCACTAACATGTCCAAGCGCTAACTTGAGTATCTTTACATGTATGGTCACCAAACTTTATGAATGAATGGCTGGTTCATGGGCGAAGCTTGGGATTGTTTTAAGAAGATCATTGCTTCTTCCCTTTGAACATGGTGCTTTTTAGGATAGCACATATTACGGGCGTATTATGCTTCGACTCGCTGAGCTCTTGTTATGAAATATATTGAACATATACTATACAAATTGTTTTATTAGGTCAAAATGACCTATGGTCAGTACACAAACAAAATATGTCAATGGTGGTACAACAAACTCAGAAATGGCACATGTTTTAAATCTTTATAAATAATATCATCAATTAAATTAGGAAAATGAAGTATGGCCAATATCATCAAACCTAATGTATACACAGGGCGTTGATAATCTTGTATATTCGAATTCCGGTTTTCTTATAGGAATGACCTCAACAACAACTATTAACGAAAATATTATGTCAAAATTTGTTTGTTAAAATTAGGTATTTATATTATACTGTAATATCATAGACATTAATGTGGATAACTAACATTATCATTATTACTGAATACTACAGTGTTTTCACGGCCTATATATGTAACTTGCTATTATTGTAGTTCTTAGTCACTTTCTTACTTGACATTTTTTTTATATTTCAAGTTTCACGCTCACCTGAGAAGTCTGTATCAGTTACTTTATTATAGCATAGTCCTATTTACTGCAGAACAGCAATATCATTTCAGTTCCACAAAGAATCTGTGGTCCAAATTTGAAGGTTGAAGCTTAAAAATTCAAAAGAAGGTCACTGGGTCATGACCAAGGTTATCCTAAGTCAAAGTTTAATGACACACAAAAGTGTATCCTTGGTCCAAATTTGAAGACCCTAGCTTAAAATATCACAAAGTAGGTCACCGGCTCATGGTCAAGGTCAATATGGGTCAAAGTTCAATTATACATTCTGTGATCCAAATTTGAAGGCCGTAGCTCAAAAATTCAATTATAAGTCACTGGCTCATGATCAAGGGCGTCCAATGTCAAATTTTAATTCCACAAACAAAACTGTAACCTTGTGCCCAAACTGAAAGGCGTAGCTCCCTATATAAGTCTATGTAAAAACAAATGAACATCGGACGTGGCCAGTTGACTCAAGGACTATGATTTGGATAAACTTTGTAAAAACCATTAGACAATGACACACAGGCGGCTTTGTTGTTTTAAGAAATAAGATTTTGAAACCCTTTCTCCCATAAAATCAAGTGACCAATGGGGCAAGCCAATTTTAACTCAAGTGTCATAATTTGAACAAACTTGATAGTGGTCCACTAGGCCATGTTACACACCAAATATTAACATCTAGGCCTTGCGGTTTCTACAGATTTTTTTTAAATATTTACTTATTTTTGTCACGTATTCATGATATGTTTGTGTTTAGGTGACTTATAGGCCCATTGGGCCGGGTGAATTTTGTATTGTGTTCAACATAAATTGATTAATGTAATTGTTATTACACATGTCACTATAATAAACAATTCACCTACTTTACTTACTTACTTACTTACTTACTTACTTACTTATGACCCCTGAGCTATGACTAGAACAAACTTCGAAGAGGTCCACTAAGTCATATTACAAACCAAACATCTAAGCCTTTGTGATTTCTGAAAAGTAGATTTTTAAAGTTATGATTTGAACAAACTTGGTGTAAATACACAACACAATGCCACACACCAAATATTTTAACTCTAGGCCTTGCGTTTTCTGACAAGAAGATTTTTTTTCTCATTTTTTCCCCTATGAAAGTCTATATAAAACCATGTAACCCCTGGGGCGGAGTCAATTTTGACCCTAGAGCCATTAATTGAACTTGGTAAAGGTGCACTAAGCCATATCAACACCAAATATCCTAACTCCAGGCCTTGTAGTTTCTGACAAGAATATTTTTCAAGTCTTTCCTATATAAATCTATGCTAAATCAAATAACCCCTGGGGGTCAATGCTATGACTTGAACAAAATTGGTGGACAATGCCACACACCAAATATATTAAACCAAGGCCTTGTAGTTTCCGACAAGAAGATATTTGAAGTTTTTCCTATATAAGTCTAAGTAAAATCAAGTGACCCTTGAGGTGGTGTCAATTTTGACCCTGCAGACATGATTTGAACAAACTTGGTAGATGTCCACTAGATAATATCATACACCAAAAATCTAAGTTCTAAGCCTTGTGGTTTCGGAGAAAAAGAAGTTTTAAAAGATTTCACTTTAAAAATTATTTGTAGCTCCTGTTACCCAGATATGCAACGGACCGGAACCATTTGAACAAATTTGGTTAAGCTTCATGTAAAGAACATCACAGGCATGTTTCCTCAATTATGGCCGAGTAGTTTCAGAGGAGATGTCGTTTGAAACAATTGTGGACGACGGACGCCGAACAACCATTGATCCTAAAAGCTCACATTACGTGCTCAGGTGAGTAAAAAGTGGATCACGTAGAGTTATGGTTTTTGGCAGTGCACTTCTTGCCGCTATCTATTTACATGTGAAGTTTCAAGTCAGTACCTTGTATAGCTTTCAAGATATGCCCAGGTTAAAGTTGTCTGCGGAAAGGCAAGAAAAAATAATGTGCCAACGATGTATCGAACGGGGGCATACACGTGTGAAATATTTCATTTATATTTTGCCATTTTCAATTATCAGATGTTTTCCCAAGATGTAAGTAATCATGATTCCTTGTTTATATGTCATCAAGGTAGATTGCTGTTCATTTATTGCTTTATTTGCTTTATTTTGTTTTCTTTAGCCATAACTTCCAATAGTTCAAATACTCGGTGTTTTGATGTCTCTTTTATATACTGAATGAAGTAATTGATAAGTAAATATTTAATATACTTATCCTCCAGTTACCGCCCTTGCCTGATATAAAAAGTATATTATAGTACCGCTTTATTGTACACGTATGTATGACCTTGGTGGTTTGCACATGCGTATGAATACACTGAAAATGCATAAAGCTCATGTGCATAACTTGATAAACTTACACATCTTGTATTCGTTTACGGGACGCTGGAAATTGGCCAACATTGTCACAATGCGTTGATAGATGTTTCAAGAGGGATTAAGTGTATATTCAAAGGCATGGCTTGGACTTTTGACAAATGCCCTCTGGTCGTGGCGTCTAGATACAACCAACCCCACTTCCTGTTCGAACGAGGGAAAGGACACGTGGGTTGCTTTCATACTACAACATGCGTTTTAAGAAGATTAACTTGGTTGCTACCAATACACATCATGGTTCAATTTTGATGCTGTCTTTTGATAATATCTATTTTCTTGTCGAACATGAAAACACCAATTCCGCATGGTCGTTCCTAGATTACTATAGTCATTGCCAAAACACATGATCTATGCTATTGTGACGAAAATAATTTAGTTGAGCTTACCTTGTCTATAATTGGTAGAGTTAAGCCTAAGTGTTTCTACACCCGGTTTCCGTTTTGCCGATCATCGTAAATTTAAAGCAGGAGGAAACATTTCTCCTTGTAAGTTAATTATTTTACATCCATTATTTTCCGTTATTTAAATAAATAATAAGATTTTGGAGCTTTAAATACTGTTTAATCAAGTTTATTAGCTTTACAAGAAGCTTACGCCCCTTCGTTCTTCATATTTTCGGGGAATGGTTTTACCCGGAAGAGTTCAATCTTTAGGGGTCACGTGATTGGTCACGTGGTTGGTTTTTGGTATAAATACAGCGGTTTCGCTCAGTTTCAGTCAGTCTGCTGTTACGGCTGGTGGTGGTCACATCGTAGCTTAATAGTATTATACATTTTATAGTAACAACTTACCTTTAGGTGTGTAACCCGATAAGTTGCAGCTCTTTGCTCAGAGTTTCGGGTGAAGCCTTGGTAAAAAGTTGCTTTATATATATGTGTGTGTTGCTGGGTTTATTCCCAGGGGTTTTCACCAGACCGTGTTAAGCAAGGTTGTTTCGAACCTTGGGCTAGGTCTCAAACAAGGTTTTGTTTGAACCTTGGGATACATATTGTCTGAGGCAAGGGTGCTTGAGATTGCTTCAAAACACTGTGTGTTCAAGCAAAGCTCTTGATAGGTGTTTTGCTTGGGGTTTAGCAGACTTTGATTTTTATTTCATATTGATGCTCAAGGTAGAGCTAGGTCTCAGAACCACCTGAATGACTTTATTTTAGTTCGAGAACAGTTAATGTATTGTTTCATATGTAAAATTATACTTAATTAGTCTGGTAATTTTTGTTCGAGCAAATCATTTTCGAGAATCCTTTTAATATCAAGGTTATCTGTACATATTCCCAAGTGTTTTATCAATCATAGGCTAGGAAAGCCCCGAGGAAAATTCAATTGTTAAATACATATCAGACCAATACAAGGTTACACGTTACAAAGTTGGTGGCAGCGGTGGGATCGTTTAGTGACAGACCGTTACTACGATCCCAGGTTAATTATCATTATTTACTTCATTTTGAATATACCTTTTAATTTTGAATCATGGATGAACAATCAAGGGTCGGGGGTATGTCAAAGTTGTATGAGGAATTAGCTGAACTTCGAATGCAAAATGAAAAATACCAGATTCAGAGTGAAATAACATATCTCCAGAAGCAACTTGATGATATGTCCATCTCGGCATCAACCCCATTCATTAAGTCTGAACCAGGGGTCAGCATGAAGCCTAAACGGTTGCTTCCGACACCACCTGGAGATGGTGCATTGAAGAGGCAGATATTCGAAAAGAGTGGTTTGAGGTTACATGCAGAAGAGTCTGAGCACGAGTCCCTCCCAGCTGATGCTCATGTGACCAAGAGGAGGCAGAAGTCTCATAACATGTCTCGGGGCACTATCATGAAGCCTGCAACTTACGATGGTACTGGCTCGTGGACGGATTACAAAGCACATTTTGATGCTTGTTCTGAGATCAATGGCTGGACAGACAGGGAGAAAGGGCTCTATCTTTCTGTGTCACTTAGAGGTCAGGCTCAGGGAGTATTTGGAAACCTGGACTCAGCAACCCATGATTATGAGGAACTTGTTAGGGCCTTACAAGACAGATTTGCACCCCCGAACCAGACAGAACTTTATAGGGTTCAGCTCAGGGAAAGAAGACAAAGAGCGTCTGAAACACTTCCTCAGCTGGGACAAGACATTAGACGTTTGACAAACCTTGCCTATCCCAATGCCCCAACTGACGTAAGAGAGACATTGGCTCGGGAACAGTTTATTGATGCTTTGGTCAACTCAGACATGAGGCTCAGGATCAAGCAAGTCCGACCCACCAGTCTGAATGATGCTGTCCGCAATGCTGTAGAGCTCGAGGCTTTCTTTCGTGCTGAGAAAAAGCAAATTGAAAACCAAGGCATCACCTTCTCAACAAATGTTTCTGAAACTTCAGGCCTTAGACGATGTGAGGATGACATCAAGGCTTTAAGCAAGGCCATGCTAGATCTCAAACGAAGTTTTGAGAGCTGGACTAGGAAGACGTCTGTTTCGGCACATACCGGCAACCCAAGTAGGCCAGCCCCATACCACCAAACTTCAAATACTCCAGAAAATAGACAGGCAGGTCCAAGGAGATGTTATTTTTGTGGGTCACAAAACCATTTAAGGAGGAATTGTCCTAAGCTCAAAACTGTTCCGATTAAGACTAATAAAGATACTACAGAGCAACACAGCGTTAAGCAATCCAACCGGATAGGGTCTGGCCTTTACACCGAGGCAGAGATAGATGGGGTCAGAGTAGATTGTCTCGTTGACACCGGGGCAACTCTCACACTAGTCTCAACAAAGGTTTGGAACTTAGTTGGAGCTGATAAGACACTTGAAAGTTTCCAGCACAATATTGTGTCAGCATCAGGCATGCCCCTTGATACGGAAGGCAAAACTGAGGCATGTTTCAAAATTTCGGGTGTGTCCTGCATAACTCCAGTAGTTGTTGCAGATATTGATGTTGATGTCATACTTGGTCTGGACTTCATGAAACAGTACAAAGTCCACATTGATGTTTGTAAGGAGTCCATGACATTACTTGGAAAAACATGCAAGCTTACCTGCTATGGTAAAATAGGCTGTTACCGAATCACAGTGGCTGAGAAAGTTGAAGTCCCGAAAATGTCAGAAATGATTATAGAGGGGAAAATAACTGAACCAATGTTACCAAAGCAAAGCCTCAGTCTTGTTGAACCGGTTGAGAAAATGGTTTACTGTGGAAAGGGGATAGTTGCTAAAGCATTAGTCAAATGCGATGAGAGTGTACCTCTTAGGATAATGAATTTGAGTGACGAACCTCAGATGCTTTACCCTGGAACACATGTTGCTAATTTGAGTTAAGTGTCCGAGGTAAGCAAAATCAAACCACTAAGAATGGATGGCAAATCACCAAGCAGCACTGTCCCAGAGCATTTGAATGACTTATACCAAAGGACGGTAGAGGGTATGACCATAAAGCAACGGCAACAATTGCCAAACTTCTGACGAAGTATGGCACAGTTTTTTCTGAAGCAGATGCAGATTTGGGGAGAACTGGTATCATCAAGCACAAAATACCGACTGGTTCAGCACATCCAATCAAACAGCCACTTCGTAGAGTCCCAGCAAACATGAACTCTGAAGTAGAAAGCCATGTAAATGAAATGCTTGAGAAGAATGTCATCAGGCCATCATGCAGTCCTTGGTCAAGTGGCATAGTCATGGTTTCAAAGAAAGACGGTACCAAACGTTTCTGTATTGAC
Organism: Solen grandis; assembly: GCA_021229015.1. Taxonomy (NCBI): domain Eukaryota; kingdom Metazoa; phylum Mollusca; class Bivalvia; order Adapedonta; family Solenidae; genus Solen; species Solen grandis. The sequence goes on from CM037777.1 coordinate 93,135,522, forward strand.
TACAGAAAAATAAATGAAAAGACAATAAAAGATGCCTACCCACTTCCAAGGATTGACGAGGCACTCGATCAGCTCTCTGGTTCAGAATGGTTTTCTTGTCTTGACCTCAACTCAGGATATTGGCAGATAGAGGTTGATGAAGCTGATAAACCGAAGACAGCATTTTCCACCAGACAAGGGTTGTTCGAATTCAACGTAATGCCGTTTGGTCTATGTAATGCCCCGGCAACTTTCGAACGCCTAATGGAGACTGTTCTAGCTGGTCTAAACTGGGAAATTTGCCTCATATACCTTGATGACATAATAGTTTATGGAAAGACTTTCGAAGACATGGTTTCGAATCTTGAAAAGGTGTTCAAACGCCTTGAGGAAGCTGGGCTGAAGTTAAAACCCCGTAAATGCAGACTCTTTGCGAAAGAAGTCCATTTTCTCGGGCATGTCATCTCAAACGCTGGTATCAAAACTGACCCTGAGAAAACAGAAGCTGTCAAAAACTGGCCTGTCCCTAGAAATGTGCATGACATACGATCATTTCTAGGACTTTGCAGTTACTATAGGAGGTTTATAAAGAACTTTTCAGCGACTGCAAAACCACTTCATCGATTAACTGAAAAAGCTCAGAAGTTTGTATGGAATAAAGAGTGTGATACAGCCTTCAACACATTGAAAGAAAGGTTAGTTGAGGCTCCTGTTCTCTGTTATCCAGATTTCACTAAACCTTTCATCCTTGATACAGATGCGAGTAATGAAGCTATAGGAGCTGTTCTCTCCCAGGTCATTGATGAGAAGGAGAGGGTTGTCGCCTATGCAAGCCGGACTTTGACAAAAACTGAAAAGAGTTATTGCGTTACAAGAAAAGAGCTTCTCGCTGTTGTTAATTTCGTGAAACATTTCAGGCACTACCTCTATGGAAAACGTTTTACTGTCAGGACAGATCATGGGTCTCTAAGATGGCTTATGAATTTCAAAAACCCAGAAGGTCAGGTTGCAAGATGGCTTGAGATTCTTGCTGCATATGATATGGACATTGAGCATCGTCCAGGGCGAACTCACAAGAATGCCGATGGTCTCAGCCGAATACCATGTAAGCAGTGTGGCAAGGAGGAAGAGTCTCAGTACCAAGCAAAGTCTGTTTTGAAGTTTGAAGACTTTGGTAAGGAAGAAAAGGGGTCTGATGATGAAAAACCTACCCTGAAAACATTACAGGACAACGACAAAGACATCAAACTTGTAAAATCATGGCTCATAGATGGGGTAAAGCCACCTTCTCGGAATGTTTCAAGTCAAAGTTACTTTGTGAAGTCACTGCTGAACCAATGGAACCTGTTGGACATACGAGACGGAATGCTCGTTCGGAAATGGGTCGATTCGGAGTCAGAAATGGACTCTTGGCAAAAAATTGTTCCATTGTCTGAGAGAAGACAAGTATTGAAGTATTCGCATGACATAAGGGCATCTGGTCATCTAGGGATCAAAAAGACTCTAGGGAAAGTAAGGCAGAATTACTACTGGCCAGGGATGCAAGGGGATGTTAGAGCTTATGTCATGGGGTGTGACACTTGTCTGAGGAGGAAGAATCCAAACAAGACGAAACAGGCTCCAATGCAAATTGTCAGAAGCGGTTTTCCCATGGAAAGAATTGCTGTTGACATCCTTGGGGAATTACCTGAAACCGATAATGGAAATAAATATGCCCTAGTTATCTCAGACTATTTCACAAAGTGGACTGAATGTTTCCCGATGCCAAACATGGAGGCTAAGACAGTAGCCAAGATCATGGTTGAGCAATTCATCGCAAGGTTTGGCATCCCAAACAAGATTCATTCCGATCAAGGGCGTCAGTTTGTTAGCAAACTGTTTCTTGAGATGTGTAGGCTATTACAGATAGAAAAGACCCGAACTACCCCATACAATCCCCAGTCAGACGGGATGGTGGAGCGTTTCAACCGTACGCTCTGCGCCATGCTGAGCGCATTTGTCTCTGAAAATCACACCGACTGGGATGATCAGCTGCCATACGTTATGATGGCATATAGGACCACCGTCCACGAAACTACTGGTCTGAGTCCAAACATGTTGATGCTTGGGCGAAATACAACAACTCCCCTAGACATTTTGTATGAAATGCCACCGAGTATTAAGGGTTTGCCAGTCAACCAATGGGTTTGGGAGCTACAAGAACGGTTGGAGACAGCCCATTCTTTTGTTCGCCAGTATACTGAATCAAGTATGGAGAGACAGAAAAAGTACCATGATAAACAGTTGTCATATGAAGTGTTTCAGCCAAATGATCAAGTATATGTATACTTCCCTGTCAAGAAAGTTGGCTGTTCTTCAAAATTCACGTCGTACTGGAGAGGTCCTTTCACAGTTCAAGAACGTGTTTCGGATGTGTTGTATAAGGTTGATTGTGGTATGTCTGGAACAGTGCAAGTCGTGCATGTAGACAGAATCAGACAGAAGAAGGGGCAAGTTTTGAAAGGTGAACATGTGTGTGAGACAGGTAGCCAGAACGAGAAGAGCGAGGTTTGTTTGGGAGAGAAAGTTGATGAGAAAGAGGTTGAGAATGAATTTGAGGTAGATTTTGGGAGATCGAAAAGATCTCGTAAAGCACCAGAGTGGCTCAAAGATTTTGTTTGTTCTACTTTCAGATCTGAGATGTCAAAGCAAAAGATTAAGCAAAGCATGGATCCAATTTGCCCCGTATGCAAGGAGTCCGTCGTTGGGCAGGCCTTTGCCGCCCATGTAGAAAAGTGTTCCGCAAGTAGGATACCTTGTCCAAAGTGCAACATCACATTTAAGAAGGAGGTTTACCTTAAAAGGCATCTTAATACACAACACAAACTTAACAGTAGAGAAGTGCTCAAAGTGAACAGACCTGTAGAAACTGTTTCAGAAAAAGATATTGAGCCTGAAAGTGATTGGGATGAAGAACCTGAAGTGTGTATTGAAAGTGAGCATAATGATAGTGACAAAGATGATAGCATTCGGTCAAAGGATCCAGTGACCCTTGGTCGCCTGTTTCGAAAGAGGACAGAACCAGTACTAGTCACGACAGTCAAGAAAAGGCACATTGCAGAACCATCCGACTCCGGATCCTCAACTGGAAGTATTTCTAAAGTGTCGGAGATATTAGAAAGACATAATAAAAAGCCGGATAATGAGAAGGGTTGTGCTGTAAACAGGGTAATTGAGCTGAAATACCAGGTAGAAAAGAAAGACAGGGCTTTAGTGAGACAGGAGATCGCGGTGAAGGACTCGGATGAAGATGTTTTCAACTCAGCATTGGCATGTAAGTGTGAGCAGAAAGAACTGACGGGAACATCGATCAACCTTGGGGATCTTGTCAGTGCTGAAGTCATTAGGCCTTGTGACATAACCATACAAGGTGATATTCTACCAGATGGGGGCAGGTTCTCAGTGAAGATAAACTATACCCCACAGAACTAAACTAAGTGTCAGGACGTATGTTCTCGGGTTTTAATTCATCAAAATTTATTACAGTTTTAGCAACCATTTTTTTCTTTTCTTTTCATTTTTGTTCGTTCATCGGATGTGTATAAAAGTAAAAGATATTCCATCTAATTGTTTTTGTTGAATTTTTCATGCGGGACGCATGTACCCGGAGGCGTGGGTAGTGTGACGAAAATAATTTAGTTGAGCTTACCTTGTCTATAATTGGTAGAGTTAAGCCTAAGTGTTTCTACACCCGGTTTCCGTTTTGCCGATCATCGTAAATTTAAAGCAGGAGGAAACATTTCTCCTTGTAAGTTAATTATTTTACATCCATTATTTTCCGTTATTTAAATAAATAATAAGATTTTGGAGCTTTAAATACTGTTTAATCAAGTTTATTAGCTTTACAAGAAGCTTACGCCCCTTCGTTCTTCATATTTTCGGGGAATGGTTTTACCCGGAAGAGTTCAATCTTTAGGGGTCACGTGATTGGTCACGTGGTTGGTTTTTGGTATAAATACAGCGGTTTCGCTCAGTTTCAGTCAGTCTGCTGTTACGGCTGGTGGTGGTCACATCGTAGCTTAATAGTATTATACATTTTATAGTAACAACTTACCTTTAGGTGTGTAACCCGATAAGTTGCAGCTCTTTGCTCAGAGTTTCGGGTGAAGCCTTGGTAAAAAGTTGCTTTATATATATGTGTGTGTTGCTGGGTTTATTCCCAGGGGTTTTCACCAGACCGTGTTAAGCAAGGTTGTTTCGAACCTTGGGCTAGGTCTCAAACAAGGTTTTGTTTGAACCTTGGGATACATATTGTCTGAGGCAAGGGTGTTTGAGATTGCTTCAGAACACTGTGTGTGCAAGCAAAGCTCTTGATAGGTGTTTTGCTTGGGGTTTAGCAGACTTTGATTTTTATTTCATATTGATGCTCAAGGTAGAGCTAGGTCTCAGAACCACCTGAATGACTTTATTTTAGTTCGAGAACAGTTAATGTATTGTTTCATATGTAAAATTATACTTAATTAGTCTGGTAATTTTTGTTCAAGCAAATCATTTTCGAGAATCCTTTTAATATCAAGGTTATCTGTACATATTCCCAAGTGTTTTATCAATCATAGGCTAGGAAAGCCCCGAGGAAAATTCAATTGTTAAATACATATCAGACCAATACAAGGTTACACGTTACACTATTTGATAAGTATGTGTGTTCGCCAATAAGCGTTCTACAACGAAACTCATCTTATACAAATATTTATATTTTTATTTGAAAAAAAAATATGAAGAAATGGATTTTCACGATCTAGTATTATGATTTTAAGCTTAATTTTGGTACCTAGTATACATCTGTGTGTCTAATGATAGTAGTAGTAGATAGATAGTTGGTAGTAGCCTAATTGTTATATACTTAGTTGAATGACATAAGTTTTTCCCAACATAGTATGGTTTTTAATTCGCCGAATTAGCACACTATCGGTAATTAATAATTTATTGTATCTGAAAAGTATATATTAGTGTATCGAATTGACTTGCTCGGCCTTTAGTACAATAGAAAGGAATGAGGTGATTTTCAAATCGTTCATTTTTTTTATTTATGATGATGGCGAATACAATAAGGACTTCGTTTGCCTTTGTTGATTATGACGATCTTAACATTTCAGAACGTAGAATGAGAGTTTTACGAAGTGGAAGATGCTTTCCTGGACAAACTAGATAAGTTTGAGGATCACCCTTATCAATATGAGCGTCTAGAAACCAATGTTCGCTTCGGAAATAAATTACAGCAGTCAAAAAATGAACTGGAAGTAAAAGTGTGTATTTTCTTGTGAAATACCGCCCAAATCTCCTTGACTTGAAATTCTACTCTAGTTATAAGAACCATTCAGACGGCCTAGGCCATGTCAGTTTGGCAAATAGCTCTGTCCCAGCCACGAAATGGTGATATGAAATACATACCGGATACGAGAAGGAATTGCAGAATCAAATTGTTTTTCAATACAATAACCAGGTCTGTGTAGCATTATAATTATGATTTCATTTTAACATTCAACTAAACGAAAATCCGTTTAAATGACTCCAATCGGATCAACTGTCTTAATATCATAAATATAATATTATGAAACCAATTCATCATTATATTTTGTTGACAAGGCTATCTAGCCGTTAATCGCATGAATAGTCATATTCAAATTAACGCTTAGATGAATATTAATTTACAGAACTTTAAATGAAGCAATATATTTTTCTTAGCTGCGCAAAGTGTCGTGGGTTTGAGCTACAATATTGTATGAGTCAACAGAGGAAACCCTGATCTGGGTCTGCTTTGTTTCAAAAGGCGACATAATCGTAATGAGGTAAAGGTACAAAAATCTTCACATGCATTTTTATCCAAAACTAGAATAATTTAATAACGAAAGGTTGGTGACATGAGCATGCCTTGATATTGCTAAATGTATTTATATCATTGTTGACACATTATACAATCATTTCAAAAGTGCTATCGTAGAATAAACATGTAAATAAGAATTCAAAGTCCTACTTCCACTTTCACCGAATAAATGTAATTTTACAGATATGCATTTTTATAGCAAAAAGTCACATAAAATGCCAAAATACAGTTCACTGCCATCATAAATTGATATTTTTAGCTAAACAACTGTTGATAATAACTTAATGGTGTTAATTCATTTTATTTACGTTACTAATATATATCAGTGGCAGCCATGCATTACTCATAATCCTTTGAGCACTTTTACACAGATCATTCAGACTGATGTTTCCGACTTTATTGTTACATCAACAGATAAATGGTGTACAAGCGTTATTCTAAATTCATAATAAATTGAATAGTTGTGTGAAAAATATATCTTAAAATACAGAGTAATTTAATTGTCAGTATTTCGAAGGCCCACAATGCATGCGAACAATCGTAATAAAAATTCGGAGGATTAAACCTGTGAGGGCATGTAGCAAAATGTACAAATTAAAGATACTTCTATGTTTTGAAGAACAAAATGTAGATCGAATCGCTAAGGTTTATCTAATTCAATCTACATGACAAACCTAGCTTTTTATTCTATAAAAAGAAAATCGTATTTAGATCTAGTTACAAAGCATGTCATCTGTTCAAGAGGAAGGTGTCAGGAGCTCTCTACATGGTCCGTTTACTACAAGGGCCAAATGGAAGAAACCATCACTATATTTAGTGTAATACAGTAGACTCGACCGTAGGTTGACGTGTATTGATTTTTAAATCACGATGCAACACGCGTAGACGATTCTTTTGAAATGGTAACGTTTACGGTTTTATTTCATATTATTTTATATAAGGAAAGGCGTATTTATGTCCACAAAAGAAAATCCACGGTTACGGAGGCAAGAAAGTGAGTAATGTATATCTTATTTGATTAAAATTGTATCTATACACACGATTTTAAAGATGCAAATCTAATCGATTTAAACATTTCTCACCGTCCCGCGAACCCTTTTCCGGTATTGGCATAAAATATGCCCGCTTTAAGTAGTCCCATTAATGATATAATGAGGAATTGGTTTCATATGAAGAGATGTGAGGTAAGAACATCTGGCTCCAAACATGTTTCGACTGGAATTATATTAAGGGATTTTAATTTAATAAAAAGTAAAAGAAAAATCATATAATGCTACTTCTGACTGATGCTCTGTAAGAAAAAAGTATAAGATATGTGTTCGTTTTTGAGGAAGATGCAATTTTACGCTACTCGTGAGAAAAGAATTTTAATAGTTCACATGATGAAATAAAATACAGCATCTTCTATATAAAACAAACATTTGTAATTTAATGGTAGAAAGAATGAAATTATAATTTGTATTTATATTTGAAATTTTAATTTCACTGTGAAATAATCATATATTTCTTTATCTAATTCAGATTTTTGTTAAACATTTAATTTATTTTGATTCAAGGCTGACGATAGGACTTGATTAAGCATTTTATTGACTATATTGACTCATAAACTTATAAATGCCAATTTCTTTATAATTTCCAATGTATAATATTTTCTTCATTGGAAAATATACAAATATACGTATCAAAATACATTACAGTCATGATTATTTAGTTAAATATCTAGAGATATTCTGTCTGGCCTATCTACCTGTGTATGTATGAGATATTATTTCTGTTTGCGGCATGTATCTTTTATCGCAAATGCCAATTCGAAAAGGGGAAAGTGAAAAACATAATTATGTTAGAGCCAAAAAGATTAAGAACAAGGACATGTGGAATTACACAGCGTATCAGTGAACAATAATAATACAATATGTTTCTAATTGCAAAGAATAATTAATATGCGACTTTTAATGCAGCTAAGTGGTTATACATTGTGATGTTGAATATTTCAGTGATGTCGATGAACAACCACAAGCCAGCTGGAAGGCTTTCTCACGTGTGTGACCCTACCGGAACTCGAACACACGGCGGTAAAGTGGACCAAGTGCCAGACATTTGTTGACTATAACCACTGCCCCCCCCCCCCCCCCCCACACACACACACAAAGAATTAAATATCACATAAGACAATTGTCTATGCGTATGTATAACATCTTTAAGCCTTGTTTCTCAAAAAAAAAAGAAGAAATAAACAACAACAACAAAATACAAAAAAACACACCCGAAAACAGCAAAAACACAAAGTGGAGAGTACGAAGGTGAATTCACATACACAAGATTGGATATACGTAACTTTTTCAACTACAAACAGATTATACGGAAAATGTCCTCATGTGATTCTGGGAAAATATCTATAAAATAAATAAATTTAAAACAACAACAACAACAACAAATATCCAACTTTTCAGGGTGTCCGGATGACGTAGTGGTGAACACACTGGACTATCACCAATACAACCTGGGTTCAAGGTATTTTTTTATTGAAAGTCGGACAAAGGGACATAGTTCATATAATGTTTATATCCTTTGACTAACAAAAACGTGCATTAAAAAAATGTATAGAATTAAAGAGGGGGCAGTAGCGCAGACACAACAACAACAAAGGCAACCCCCTCCCCACAAAACAACTACAATTACTTAAGGCATATATTGAAGTAAAATTCATTCCCATACGGTCAGTGAGTGCAAGTAAGCTCGACAATGAGATATAATTTAGCATGTAAAAACAAAAGAGAAATTCATCCTATCCAAAACTGATATGGTTATATCGCCATTTCAACTGCCAATTGATTACGCAAAAATTCTAAACAGGAAGGGATATATAAATGGATGAATATAAATTTGCGATTTGGAATTCTATTTTCTATTTGGATTCCGCAAAAATAAAAACCATTGCTTACACATTTCATTTGACAAAAATAAAACCAACAACAACGGCTAAAACTCACTTAAAACAGACAAAACAAACAACCATTTGATGATACCGATCACCAGAATGATGATGATGATGATGATGAGGTTTATGACGTAGACGATCGATGCCCAACTGGCCAACCTGGATAATTTGAGAGACACCCTGAACAATACGAGCGTCTAGAAACCCCAGCTTCGCTGCGGAAGTGACGCTGAGTCAAACACTGGACCGAAATTGACAGTGTTTTCGTATATTCTTGTGAGGTATCATTTAAATATTTTAGCGTTAAACTTCTACTCTGATTATAAGAACTTTTCTGACAGATTAGATCATGTTGTTCACGCGGATAGTTCAGTAGCAGCCCCTTAGTGTTAGTATGAAGTTCAAACAGGATACCAAAATGAATGATATATTTAGATAGATGGGTGCTTTATTTGCAATATTTATATTGTTGTAGTTATAAACGCTATTAGCATACGTAATATTAATCCGTTTTGGGTAATATGGGTATTGATAGATGTCTTTCTATATCTTTTATTGATGTTGCAATTCAAAATGTCTGTTTTCAAGGTTTAAGCATTATATATTTTGAACATTTTGATTTGCGAACTTCTTCTGGATATTTTAAGGGATATTTTAAAGCTATTTTACTTTTTTCTGTACAAATTCATATCGTCGAGAAGGAGAGAACGCATCCTGTCCATGTTACCATAGAAACAGCCCAGAAACTCCTAAATGAAATCGGTGACGTATTCATTTATTCATTGTTTTAATTGAGCAACCATTAAATAATATTTACGTGAAAAAAATATTTTCTGTAAAAAGTAAAAACTGTTTGAAAATGAGGCTATTTTTCTCTATTCTAAGTTTACTTTTCCATTTCTGTAAAATGGAAGTACCGGTAGATATTTATACCATTTAATTAGATAAAATTTACTATCTTGAATTATCTGTTAGTATGTGTTTCTTCTATTTGTAGATTTTTTTATTTTTTTTTTTAACTAGAGATGTATATAATTAAGTATCTGTTAAAAACGGTTTCCATGGATGTACGAACGTAGCATAAAAATAGCACGGTAATATATATAATTAAATATATATTTCTTTTTTTGTATTCAGTTCTTTTACAGCAGCAGCAGCAGCAGCAGCAGCAGCAGCAACAGCAACAACAACAACAACAACAACACACACAGCAACAACAACAACAACAACAAAACAGGTCTTTAATCAGATAATGAGCCTTTATTAAGATGCATGTCTATGTTCTAGGCGCCCCTATCCCTGATATGCACTTCCATCTTATATTTGTTTTGTTGTTGAGTGTAATGTCCCACCGACAGTATTTCAGTCATTTTGAGACAGACTTGAGACAGGTGGCATGATACCACACACAGTCATATTATCCTGACACCAGAAAACAAGTCCTTGAACTACCTTGTATGCATGCTGAGTGCCAAGCAAGGTGCTATCAGTACCTCTTTTTACAATTTTGGTGATCGAATCCGAGACCCCCCCCCCCCCCACTCCCAAGGTGGACAGTCTACTTATGCATCCATGCATTATTACACTATGATTTAATTTCAAACAACTGCAGCCAATTGTATAAACCTTGGTTAAAATTTAACTATCGGTTAAAATCATGTTTTGGTTAAAATCATGGTTTAAATCATGGTTAGCGATTGTATAAAAAATTAGTTAAATTTTAACCAACTCTATTTTTGGTTAAAATAACCAACCTCCATAAGGCTGGTTAAGTTTTAACCAGAATCAATATGGACGCTCTGATTTTGACACAGACTCGACGACCTAGACAATTTCGACGGACAAATGGACAAATGGAAGACTACGGCGACGAAGAACTAAGACGACGATACAGATTCTCAGCCCAGAACATTGACAGACTTACTGGGCTTATTGGTCACCGACTGGAACGACCGACGAAGAGGAACAATCCTCTGACATCAATGCTGCTTGGCCAGGTAGTTCTCATGATAGTCATGTATTCAGGAGCAGTAACCTTTGTCCCTATATGGAGCATTATCATCAAGGTATTATTACTATCAAGGTTATAAAAAAAAACAAAAAAAAAAAAACAATTACTGTCTTAATAATTTGTAAAAAAAGGTAATTTCAATAAAGATGGACTTTGTTTTGCTCATTTATTACACAGAGCAATTCACTCAATATATGTCATGTTTCAGTTCCTGACAATATATGTGTTTTTTATATTTTCATAAGAATTCCAAGATATATTATGTTTTATTTCTGTGATATTAAATTATTTCTGCATTTTTCTTACAATACTTAATTTGTAAGTTTTGCCTAATTTTACTTTTAATTATTTTATATTTGAAACCTGTTTACAGACATGGAAAAGGGGGTTTTATTGGGAGATAGTGGATACCCCTGCAGGCCATTCCTCTTGACACCATACATCAATCCATCCACTGCAGCACAGGAAAGGTACAACAAAAGCCACACTTGTACGAGAAATGTAATAGAGAGAGTTTTTGGGGTTTTGAAGAGGAGGTTTCATGTGCTCCATTCAGAAGTGAGCATACAATTTATTTAAAATTTACTTTAGTTTAAGTCAGTCAATTTTAACATCATTCTGTTCATCCAACAAATTTAGATAAATACATATTCTAAGATAGCTTTAGTATTCACAATGAGTGTTGTTATATTAATATATAAAAGTATTTGTACAATTTTTTTTTAACATTTACAAATGTTTTTGTGTTTTTTTTTTCATTTTTTATGGATATAAAATATTGAAATAAAGCAGTTCAGTTTTTTATGTATATTCTTTTACCTCATGGCTTCATCATATCTCAAAATGAATTAGGTTTTAAATAAACATTGTTTTAATCAACAGTACATGAAATAATTAATAATATGACAGTTAACAGACATAAATATAATTTTATCCAGGTGAGGATGAGGCCTGCAAAGGTTAGCCGCATTGTTGTGGCATGTGGGGTACTGCACAATCTGTCCATCCTATGGAAGGAACCCACACACCTGGATGACCCACCTGAAGAGCAGCAGCCAGACATGGATCCCTATCAAGGGCAGCAGGATGGCAAGGCCATCAGGGACCATGTGGCTGTCACATATTTCAGTATCTGAAAAAAAAGAAAAGGTTCAATGACTGCCATTTTTTGTAAATAATGAAATCAAAATACACATGTTTGATGTTTTTTCTTTTATGTATTAGATATATTGCATTTACATTGAAAATTACATTCCTTTGGTATTTTGTTTTCTTATCATTGGAGCAATGTTTTAAACAGGTACACCATTTAAAGCAGAAGAAAATAAATATTTATAGCTCAAGGAGATATCATTTGTTTCTTAATGTCAGCTGTGAATTTGGACTCACAGTATTTGAATGTAATATTTATGAAATTACATTTACCTAATCTTCTGCACATACTTTAGTGTACATTTTGTCCACTAACTGGTTGACTTTCTGAAGAGTCTCCAATTGTGCCTGGCAGCATTTCATCTGAATATGTTGAAGCTTGACAGCACCTTCAAGATATTCACTTTGGAGGTCCTTGATACTCCTTTTCCTTCTGCCAGGGGAACAATTTTACATACATGTACTGTTAAAATATACAAATATTGGTAGAAACTATTATTCCATATATAAAAATTATTTACATTATGATAAAATGAAATAAATAACTGAAAGAATTGTAGCATAAATTTTGTTTTTTATTGTATAATGAAATGTATGAATATTTCTGAAGTTCCATGCAGTTGTCCATTTATAAGATGATAATGTTTTCACTCTTTTACTCAAAACTTTTGCATATATTGCAGTAGTTCTGAAAAATACCCATCTACTTACTGAAAATGTTGCAACTAATTTGTTACTCAATCATTCAATTAATATCAGTAATGTTAAAAAATCATTGCTAGGCATTTCATCATAAATAGTAGAAATAAAAATTGTCATTTTTATGAATATCTATGAACTGTTAAATACATGGCAATATTTATGTTGTTTTCTTTAATTTCAATCACTCAAGCAACTATATTTACCAACCAAACTGGATAGCATTAGCACTTCAATTATCAACTTAACCTACCCTCTTCCAGTGCAGATATTTGGCTCAGCTTCAGCTGGTTCCTGTTGTGTTCCTGTAACATTGAAAGGAATTCAAAATTAATGAGTAATTCATAATTTGTATAATCATAACATTTGGTCAATAATTATTGATCACTGATCATTAAGGTTATCATCAAACACTTATTTCATGCCAAACAATCATAGCACATTTGTCTTATTTTTTTGGTAAAATTCAGTAGATAATGGATACATTATAGCACTCTATATATTCCATAAATTAAGGTAAGTTTATATAAAAATTTAACTGAGTAACATAAAGAATTTTTTTTTTTCAAAAATGTTTTTTGTAGAAAAAATATTTGATTTAATGCAATGTACTATTACTGAGTCATTTATTTAGCAGGTGGGATAATTAAAGCCATGAGTAACACTTAGGAAGGTGCAGGTACAAAAAAAAAAAAAAACACTACCTGTAAATTTTGTTGAATTTGAACTTGGCAATGCATCCTCTCCAGATGGTGCTTCTGCACTTAGTAATGCCAGGGGTACCTCAACTCCAGATACTGAAATAAGTTAAAAACTTTACAATAATTGTGTTTTAAGGTAATAAACCCATGATGATCAAGGTATATGAAGTGATATTTAGGATCTAGTAAATGCAAGCCTTCATAGAAGCTGATCAAAATAGCATATTCCAAGTAAATGGATGCTGCCTTGACTCTGCATTGAATTTTTAAATAACCTTTTTTTATCACTTGCAGGACTATTATTATATACTTTAATGATGGATGGATTTATTCAAACAATCAAGTTTAAACAGTATATTATTGTAAATGAGAGAGAAAGAGAGAGAACATTTATATTTTGTACAAACAAGAACAAAACTAAGTGCATGGGTGTTAAATTTTAAAGTTATATCACATCAAATTTTGTAGGTTAGTTAAAAAAAATGAAATAATATTATCTAATAATTTAATATTAAAACTTGTTACTTATTTTAAAGCATGGTGTCCCTTTTGAGATTTTGAAATTAAGCCAGAAACAAAAACACACAAAAGAATTTTCGTTTCTGGTCTCCAGCAAATAAAAGAGAGGGTCGGTAGGTCAGGATTTTATTTTATTTTACATGAAACGAAAGGTAAAAAAGGGAAAATATATATTTTTTAAAGGCGGAAAGGTAAATAAAAAATTAGGGTCAGTTGTTAAAAAAGAGGGTCGGTCGGGCGACCAGAAAAGGAACTTTTTTTTTGCCTTAATATTATGATTTAAAAAAAAAAAATGAAACCTCAGGAAAGCAGAATAAATGAAAAAAAATCTATAATAGCTATAGGCAAACTTAAGAAATAATGATGTGTATTATCTATTTTTTCACATATTATTATCATTTTTTTCTATTTTTAAATGAAATTGTCATTCATATATCTTTTTATATACTTTATTAGATAGATAGGATTTACATAAATCATTTTTTATCTTTTATCTTTCAGTTATTATTATCTTTTTATTTTTTTATTTTATATTTATTTATTATTTTTTAATATTTATAATGTTGAATATGTCACCCTACCATGTTCTGCTAAGTTCTGCAGTAAGACAGTCCCATCAAGAATTTCCGCCTGTGTACTATCTTTCAGTTCTGTAATATGCAATCAAACAGCTTCATTAGATCAGTATATATATACCTTATTAAAATAGTTGCTGCAATTCATATCTGTAAATTAAGCACGGTACACAAGACTACAGGGAAAATTACCAAAGGCAAAAAAGTAAATGCAGAGGAAAAATAACAGAGGAAGACATTAAATTAATGTGAAATAGCGATGGATATTCAATCGGATATATCGCTCTTACTGTACCAAATATGAAACAGACTATAAAATACAGTGGCTATATAACGATGCTATTTTTATATTGCATTTCATTGGCTGTAGTCATGGATCGATGTAAACATACTACAGACGATATGTTTATAATGCAGTTTGCAGAGCAAGACTAATATGTAGACCTATATATGGTATTTTACAGAATTGTTAAATAAACTTGAAGTCTTACCATTGAAGTTTAGGACGAGTGAGTCACACTCACTGGCCCCTTTGATGCCAGAAAAACCAGCGGTGTCTCTAAACATGTCAATGACATCCTGTGTGATAGTGTCTCTAGCTGGAGGAGGTGGTCCACCGCCGGTCTTCCTCATCAACTGAGTTTCTTGGGAAAACTCTTGTTTTGCCTTTCGTTGCATATTCCTCCACTTCTCTTTCACCTCCTCCACCGTCCTCAAGCAAACTCCAACAGCATTCACCGCCTCCGTGATCGACTTCCACCTATCTTCCTGCATACGTTTCGTAACTATACAGTCACCACCGCTTGATTGTTTGGCTTTCAGAACCCAGCCGTGTTCTTTCATCTGTTCAGTGATCACTGTCATTTCACTTACTGAGAAATTTTTAGATCGGGATCTTTTTTTTCTGCGATGAGTTCCATTTTATTTTATAGATCGATATATCGTCTGTCTATATACAGTACCGGATGAGCGGATTATTGCATGATGGGAAGGTTTAATTGGTTATTTTAACCAAAGGTTAAAACAAAAATCATGGTTAACTAACCCAGTGGTTATGCTGTTTTATACAAGAGGATAACCAGGGTGGTTAAGTAACCAACTTGGTTAAAAGATAACCATGGGTTAGCTGTTAACATAGGGTTATTTTAACCAAGGTTTATACAATTGGCTGCTGACTGCTAAAAGCGGGTTGGTCGCTTAGTACAGATGGCCGCTAATACAGGTTCAACTGTAGTTCAATATGTACAGTTTTAATATAGCAAACTGTAGCATTTTGTTATACATTCAAATTTCATTTAGCGTTCACCTCTGTTAAGCGGTCACTTTCTCTTGTTCCCTTAACTGACCGCTTAAGACAGGTTTGATTATATACAAAAAGTCCAACTAATCAACATTGTCATATAATAGCAAATGTATGACCTTTTATTTAAATATATCATTTAAATGTCATTATGGGGGGCACTACACATAATTCTACGAATTGCGTATGTAACTGAAAAAAAATCAAAGCACTGAGAGCACTGTCAGAAGTGAAAGTTAAGATGTGTAGAATATAAAGTCAGTCCCTTATATATTTTTTTTTTTATTTTTTTTTATTTTTTTTTATTTTTATTTTTTTGTATGCATGTAAAACATCAGGGAAGTTAAATCATATTAAAACAGCAGGTAAGATAAATTATTTCATTTATTGGTCTCCGTCAAATTTAACAAAAATGGATGAGGAATAGTGGTTCTTAGTATTGATCCTCTCAAAGTCTTTAATACTTCATGAATTGCTGCAGACATAAATAATTTTAATAGAAAGGCAAGAAAATGGGACAAGATAAAATTATTGTTCTTTGTCATTTCAAATCCTTCCCATGTGTAAAGATTGATATCCATGCCTTCACTAGTTTTTAAAATATGTTCAAGAAAAACATAATTTCACCATACAAGTAAGTAATCGAGATGAAGCAATGTAGAGTTATTGTTCTTGGTAAGTAAGGTTTGACCACTGTATAAAGTATAAACTCAATCCCTTAAGTACTTTCTGAGTTGTGTTGAGTTCTGAGTACAGATGCGACTAGAGACACTACAGTAATTTGAGACTCTAACAAGAAAAGATTAAAAACAAAATGTTTCAAATGACGGCTTACATTACACATACTGCCCCCTCTCATTTCTACTGTTTTGACCTTATATCCGAACCTGTCTAAGCGCAGGACCCTAATATAAGAAAAATCGGCCTCTCTGTTGATAATTTATATAGAGAGAGGTCAATTTTTGACTGAATATCAGGGTCCTGTGGTCTATGATTCAAATCAAAAGGTTAACAAACGCAAAATAATGGAAGTATAAAAACTAGAATTAAATTTTTTTAAATATATATAATATAATTAAAGCATAACAATAAATAAAAACAACATCAACAACAACAACAACAACAACAACAACAAAAAGGGCTCAGCTGGACTCGATTTCACGACCCCTTGCAAGAACTGAACGACACACGACAATCTTACCAGTTGTATTGTTAGGTACAACAACTAATTGAGCTGATTCCGCAGCCGCAAATTTGTGGTGCAAGTAAGGTTATTTATAGGTAGTTTAATGAATGAAACTGCGGATGAACACTGAATTACAAACTTGCTTCTTTCACAGTTTTATTTGCACAGAAATTGTGATTATACTCAATGCTTTCAAAATCCTGAAAAAAGTGACGGTAATGTGATTGTAAGTAGAAAGACCACTGTCTGACTTTAGAAGCTTTCGCTTCTAAAAAAATCGACGTTTTCTTACCCGTACCCGATTGTAAACATAGCCACATAATCTGCTTACCACTCTTATATATATATACATAGTATAGAAAAACCGGGAAATATCATTTTCCCCCTTAAAAGTTATACCTTAATCCGTACTAAATATGCTTACCACTTAAAATAATATATATAAAACAAAATGGCTTCTTATTTACACTAAGTATTTAAGAGTGAAATAAATTAGAGCGATGATATTGAATCATATTCACCAGGTTGTCAGTTATAAATAAATAGCTATGGGTGTGACTTTACATGATTCCATACCTAACACTGTTGACAGTTGTGTTACATTAAATGCGTATTTAATATAATATCCACATCATTTTATGAATAAAAGATGAATCAAATCAAAATAACAAATCCCGTAACTAGTTTAGACAAGAGAAGAACATTCGTAATCAAGATAACTGCATTTAAGTCGATAATTAACGACCTTTTACAGCGTGTGTTAAGTCGAAACACTTGGGTACGAAATAGAAAGGGATGGGTATTAACCGAGGAATCAACTGAGTAATATTACACTATAACACCGGTAGAATGTAAACAATCGTAGCATTGATGGGTTTAAGAAGGATGTCGCATCTTGTATTCGTGTACGGGACGCTGAAAAATGGCCAACCGAATTACAATAAAATGACAGATGTTTCAGGAGGGTCCAAGTGTATATTTAAAGGCACGGCTTGGACTGTTGACAAATATCCTCTGGTCGTGGCGTCAAGATACAACATTCCATACCTTCTGTACGAACCAGGAAAAGGACACGTGAGTTGCGTTTAATAGTAGTCCGATTGTCAGCGATAGTCCGTCATTCATATCGTTGAAAATCGAATAAATCAAATTTCTAAAATCTTAAATTTGGTTTCGCCCGAACATGCACAAATTAGTTCAATTATTTGAATCAAAAAATGAAAATACCATTAAGAAATTTAGTATTTATATTTATAAAGCTTTCGAGATAAGAAATTCCATTATTTGATATAGTATATGATGTGAGTGTGAATGTGAATTTCATTTATGGTCTATATGTATACCATTCAAAATCAGCGCCTTCTCCGCAAAATTGTATCATAATAATGTCCTATTTATAATAGGTCTCGTAATATTACATAAACACGAGCATTATTATTATTATCTACATGTACTTATTTTTTTTATAACTGGTCAATTAATCAATTATTTGTGTATGCATTGTCAAATCAAAAGCAGCAGTTTTATTTATATGTATATTGTCACCTGGGCACAAGGCCTATTGACTTATGAAATAAACTTTCTTTCTTCTTCTAAAAGTTATCGATTGAATCACAGCCGATTGTATCGATGTCATAATCGATTATGATTTCTGCTAACAGACCCCTACTACATTCATTCTAGAGCTATATCATCTTCTTACGAACCATTAGAACATGAAATAATCTTTTCACAATATGTCCCTTGGCTGGGACCTCCTTATCAGTAATTGAATGTCAGTGAGTATAGAACACAGATCTTAAAGTAGAATATAGTGATTTTCACTCGCGGTGTAGGAGTGAAAGGATAGATATATTTCATTAATGATTTTACACTACTCGTCTGTGTATTTAATTATGATAGTGTTTGGTATTGATTATATAAAACACTTTTTAATTTTCTCCACAAAATATGGCTCAAGCTTAAAATAAATTTTAAACAAGTTTATATTGTTGGATTTGCCATTTTTATGTGTGATTATGTTGTTATTGATGCTGCTGTTGATGCTGATGATTACAACGACGACGGCCATGTTGTTGTTGTTGTTGATGTTGTTGTTGATGATGATGATGGTCAGCCTTACATTTCAGAAGGTGGAAGGAGAG
>CM037777.1:93154688-93194668 GCA_021229015.1 Solen grandis
AATATGCATGTCTGTTTTATGGAAAACAGCGGAAAACACCGACATCGGCTGATTTTTACGTGATTTGTATTAGATTAGCTTTGTCTCCGATAAAGCTGAACTCACCCCCCCCCACCCCACCCCCACACCCCCACACACACACAGGCATCTGATCCCAATCCGCTGACTCACCTTTAAAGACACATTCATCTCCGTTCCTAGTTTTCTCGCAAGTCTTTCTAGAAGAACAGTCCACTCCACCACATGTCGATACCTGAAATATATAGAGATATACTGAGAACCTTACCTCCGATGCAATCAAATCAAGGGATTTTTTCCAAACAAATAACAATGTCTAAAGAAACGTCGGAGGAACACTAGAAGGTGGAATATTCATAGTAAGAGAACAATCTAGATCATCAGAAGAACAAACCTCTCTTATTACAAAATGTAAAATTGAATAAGTTAGAACAAAAACAATACGGAAATCCTTGTTCGATCATCCAACGCACCGCATCGTGAACAAATATACTTAGAAGAACTAAAGAAATCACTGGAGAAAGAAAATAGCTCAAACAACAATAAAATAAAAAAAAAAATAAAAAGAAAAACTTTCTGGACCTGGTATTCGTTCAAATCCAAATATGATTAAGTCTTCAGTAAACGTCCCATTAATTTGGACCATGACATGAAAATATAAGATTTTGAAACAAACTTTACTGACTAAAAATCAAAATCCAAGAAAATATTTGTTACACAAAAAAGCAGACTGGAATGCAATAAAAATGACATTGAAGAACTCAATGGAAAAGTTGGAAACCAGCACAATGATGGTAAATATGACCCAAACCTATGGAAAACCTTAAAGGATGTTTTACAAACTACCATGGACAAAAACTATAAACTGGTTATGGAATTAACGGAATTCTACACATTTGGCTAACACATTTCTTATACAAAAGAACCATGAGAATAAAAGTAGGGGCGAAAAATCAAACGAAACAATTGTAGAATCAGGAGTACTCCAAGGGGAAGATCAGAAAAAGATCATCTGGCAACTATAACAAGATCCATATAGCCTAGAAACATGGGAAACAAACTGGGGCAAGAATATTCAATGACAAAAAACACACAAAAAAATAATATTCCATCAACTTGATAATTACGTAATGCAGGAAGTACAAAATAATTCATTTTAAGGCCTACAAATCTCATATGACCTTTTAAGGAATATACATATTAATAACAGAAATACGTAGAAAAACAGCCCTCATTTCACTAGTTCGATCAAAATGAAATACCGTATATGGGGCTAATATCTGGAACCCACACCAGCAGATTATATAGATGAATTAGAAAGAATCCAAAACAAATCAGTAAGATTCAGAAAAAGGGATTATACAAGTAGAACGCCAGAAACAAAATGAAAAATGAGCAAGAACTTGAACTAGAAATATTACAAGACAGACGTTTAAGGCTTTAGATTAATATTAATGTACAAGGTGGTTGCCGGGTTAGTTCCAGCGCTGCCAGACCAGACTTTGTAATGTTCATCAGACAAAAATCAAAACAAAACACAACAACAATTATGTGTGTATTTTTTACATAAGCAATAACGATGCAAAAAATATAAATACATTAGATTATTAGATTTCTGAAGGTTACATATTATTCTTTTATTTACATTATTGATCGGGTTCCCATGGCAACAAATTACAATATGGTTACACCTATATATTTTCTTGTTTTGTGTTTAGAATCACTTATATTACAATTTTACGAAGTTATATGAAATTCTTATGGACATTTTATTTTCCCATGTATCCGCTTCAAGAGACCTCCTAACATGCGCTATACCAAATAAAGAAAAAAAATATTCAAAACTCCCTTTAGATTAAGAACATTTGATCGAAATCAAGTAATGCCACAAGCGCTAGATTGAGAAAATAAATAATAATAACTTAATATATATATTAGTTTAGTCTCAGAAACAGATCTCGGCTCGTTCATCTCCCATAATTGGAACTTCTATCTGTAGTACCGAATAAAGAAAATATCATTCAAAACTCGCTTTAGTTTCAAAAATATTGAATCGAGATCAATTATTGTTTGTTTGTTGGTTTAAACATCCCACCGGAGATCAATTATTGACACAAAGGCGTGTTGCAATGATATAGATGTTTAGTGATAGATGAAGATTATGAGAGAAAATAATTATACTGAATGATTGTACATATAGTTTACCTTTTCCTCTTTCTCTACGTACACATATCCAACCGCACTACTAAGGGGTGTTATAGCTGATCTTCTCGATTCATTCATCTCACACAGTTGTAATTTTCTTCTGTAGTTAATTGACTTACATCTTGTGCGTGTCTCACAGTTTGATACACAGTCCCTTAGGCTAACCACAAACGACGTCAGAAACGTTTCGTTGTCCAGTTTTTTATTGAGTGAAATTTTGTTTGCTTGACAAATGGCATAGAAACACAACACGTTGATAAAGAAACTGCTTTGTATCGCTGATAGCAAAGCATTACGCCTCATTTCTATTTAAAGTCACAATATACTTTTCAATAATAAAATCCCTTTTTGCTCATGTTATGTATTCAAGTCATTCCATCATTCCTAAATGAAAAACCTTATAAAACAATCGTTATTTTAGGGCATTTGTCAGCTAACGAACGACACCGTTGCATGTTTCTCTCTATCAGTTATTCTTTGCTTAATAAAGCTTATTTGAAGTTAATGCCAGAATCAATTAATAAATACCCTGTGACGTATTCTTTGAACAGTGTTTTCATTTCATTTTCACAAGTGGAATCACTACTGTCATTTAAATAGCGTTCTAATATATTATCTCATGAAAGACGCATTTCATTTATCTAAAAACTCGGCTGTTTTTCAAACTCTGAAACGTGATAGAAACCGTGGTCATATATCCTTTTGTTTCTGTAATCGAAAAAAACCTACTTATTCACTTAATAGCTTGGTAGAAAAATTCGATTTTCTCAGTAATGTGACAAATCGTATGTTGAACACCGAATGAAATTTGATTTATTTGTATTTATCACTTTGTCCACAGATGCTAATTTTGAAAACGTTCTAGTTCTGAGTATTTATTTCAATCTATCAAAGTAGTCATCACCGTAACCAGTTGTACCGTTTCGTTTTCGATATCTCTACTTTATAACATGTTCACATTTTGCTGCAGAGGTTTATGATCTACAGAGGGAACAGCCTCATGTTGAAATATTAACACAAATCACAGAAAGGGTTATAGTGAAAAGGGAAATGGCAAAACGAATAGTCGTTTTGTTTATGAATTTTGAAAACATGAACGTGATAGCACGCATCTGACCCTCCCTCGGGCGCAGCAATGTTAAAAGCAAAAGGCTACATAAACGAAAGTTAAGTGTGTGTGTGTGTGTGTGTGTGTGTATGTGTGTTACCTAACAAAAGCAGAATTTTCAATTAAAGTTCGTTTGCATAAACTCAATATTTAATTATGGCAGAAACAGCAGAGTCTAAAATGTTTCCATTGCTATTCAGTATCAAAGTAAAAGTCACATGTTCGAGCCTCGAGAGTTTTTAGCTCACCTGAGTGCTCAGGATGAGCCTTTGTGTCCGACCTTTGTCCGTCTTGCGTCGTCAACATTTGCTTGTGAACAATCTAGAGGTCACAGATTTGGCCCAATCTTCATGATAACTGGTCTGGATGTTTGTCTACATGATGTTTCGGATGAGTTCGAAAATGGGTCACATGGGGTCAAAAAGTAGATCACCTGGATAAATCTTAGTAAAATCTTGTGACCACTCTAAAAGCCACATTTTTGGCCTTACCTACAGGTAACTTGGTCAGAACGTTTGTTTATGTTTAGTCATTTGGGGTAAAAAGCTAGGTCACCAGGTCAAATCTTAAAAAAAATTTAAAAAAGGCATTCTATACACTCCGGAGGCCAAAGTTTTAGCCCAATCTTTATAAAATTTGGATTGGATGTTTGTCTACATAATATCTTGGATAAGTTGTAAATTGCAAAAACTAGTTCGACAGGTCAAATCTTTAAAAAAAAAATAAAAAAAAATTGTGAACACTTTAGAGGCCTCATTTTTGGCTCCCAAGCTTAATGGAATTTGGTCAATGATATCTCAAATGAGTTCAAAATTGGTCATATGGGGTAAAAAACTAGGACACTAGGTCAAATTTTAGAAAATCTTAGAAAAACATTCTTAACACACTATACGCCACAGTTTAAGCAATATCTTCATGAAAATTGGTCAGGATTTTTGTCTTCATGAAATCTTGGATGAGTTCGAAAATGGGTCACATGGGGTGAAAAAGTATATCACCTGCGTTAATCATGGTAAAACCTTGTGACCACTCTAAAAGTCACATGTTTGGCCTTACCATCAGGTTACTTGGTCAGAACGTATGTTTACATGATATCTCAAACGAGTTCACAACTGGGTCAAATAGTAGGTCACCAGGGCGAATTTTAGAAAAACCTTGTGAACACTCTAAAGACTATTTTTGTCCCAGTCTTCATTTAACTTGATAAGAATGTTGACAGGTCACTTGGTCAAAGGTAAGTAAAAACATTGCAAGCACTTTAGATGCCACATTATTTGTAACCATGCCAACACAGCAATTTTACTCAGGTGAGCGACACAGGGTCATCTTGGCTCTTTTGTTTACTTTTAATAAACTTTAAAATGGTTCATTTCTTTAGATCGTCTTTGTACTGCTTCATTACTTAATTATTTAGGCTACATGAGAAGTTTCTGTCCTTAGTCAGGAACATGTGACGCCAAGTTACTTAAATGTTGTTGTTGTTGTTGTATTGGGGTTTACCGTCGCTGCGATAGTATTTCAGTCATATAGCGACGTCCAGCTTATTACAGGTGGAGGAAGACTCCGAGTACACAGAGGTACCCGGGTAGAACCACCGACCTACCGCAAGCCAGCTGGAAGGCTTCCTCACATGAAAATGTCCACGTGCACAAATGTACGAATATCAGAAAGGTCACAAAGACTAATTTCTAAAGATTTCTTTTGGATGGAAAATGAAGATTTCCTAGGATAAATGCATAAAATGAAAACGTCCAAAAATACTACACACTGGGGTATTTACTCACTTCTTATTAGGTGGACGTTCCTATATTATTGTTGTCGGATGCACTTAAACATCAAACCGCATTGCCTACCAATCCACTTAAGAGACGGGGAAAATCGGAAATTCTGACAAATAATTCAGTTTAAAACAGTATCTTTTCGAACAGTTTTTCCTAAACACTTATCTCTGTGACAATAATGAATATATTATTAAAGCAGACTGGGCTTAATAGGGTGCTAAAACAAATGTTTGAATATGCACCACCGTCTGTTCGTGATACTGATCCGAATATTTCACCGGTGGGAACGCATTGTAAATTGTCATGGATTATAATTTTCAAGGCTGTTTTTACCTGTTTACGCTGTTATTTCAATTTGTGCTGAATATTTCATCTCACGGCAAACACACATCGTCGAATATCCTGGGCTTACTCTTTCCGTTTCACTACATGGCATCATGTCGTGGGGAAATATGCAAGCTAATCGTCGTAATTTGTGTATATTTTGTTCAGTAATTGTTTTATTAAATCATCGACCAATAAAAACGCGACTTATAAATGCAACACTCTTCAGCGCTGAGGATTAAAAGGGCTAATTTTGATGCAAAGCATCAAAGACGCCGCGCATGTTTTGAAGAAGCAAAGCCTTACAGAAAAGGTCCAAAACTAACAAAAAACTATATTATCAAATTATTCAGAAATAAAGAACAAAAAAGCACAGCATATACCTTAATCATAGTAGACACATTATGTGATAATGATGCCATAAATGATATGAGATGCCATAAATTAACTGCTGTAGAGTCATTTATTTTCGTTGTCATAAAATTAAGTGGAATATGTGATTTAATCAATTTCGTTAGTACACTGTACATTTATCCGTGGAACCATGTACTAAAAACATGAGGTCTATGAAATAACAGTTTTAGTGGGATAAATATTCGTGGATAAAGTCATCCATGAAATCAATGAAATTTAGTCCCCCATGAAAATCAATGATTCTACAGTAATATAAAGATACATGAAGATACATTTTACAACTGGTAATTCCTTTCTTATATAGTAATTGGAATAGTTAGGGTCTGCAAAATGCATGAACTTTCCAAACAAGTAAGCTACTAGGACGGTATTATTGTCAATGGAAAAAAAACAACATCATCATCATTATCAGCAACAGCAGCAGGAAAAACAAGGACAATGATGAAGAAACAACTCAGCACAGATAAGTTTTTATTTGATAAGGGATTTAGGGTCAGATCCCAGTATTAATCAACATTTTCCTAATAGGTATTACTTCCCTTGATTACATAGCTCGACTTTCAAGCACTATACATTCTGAGACCGCATATTGGACCTGGGACCGTAAATTAGACATGTCCGCTACGGCCATATGTATTTTACACTTTCTACATTATGCTGTAATACTTATTTATAAACTGGTGTTTCATTAATTTTTCAATTTGACGGTTGTATCTAAATTCTGAATATTCTAAGATCCCCAAACATCTTCCAAATGTTTTTTTTTTCTGAGCTTGAAGAATCAGGTGCTTGCAAGGTCCGTTTACCAAGTTTTAAAACCCGTTGTCCACACATTATATGTGTCCGGTTTCTTTATGATAACGATAGAAGACTTGCATATTTTGAATCTTACTTTTTTTTTTCATCAATAGTAATAATAATAAAAAAAAAAAAAAAAAAAATATTCCATACTGACGCCGCATTTCTACGCGGCGTAAATGACTGCGTCCGGCAGCTGTATGAAACGGCCTTTATGTTTGGTTTTAAAGTCGTGATGCGACCAAAAAAATGGCGTAATTTGACAGACACTAAAACGACTAAAATCAGCCGTAATATTCAACAGCCTGTAGATGATCTATCGATCGGCTGTTGGTATTCGATTGGAAAATTAGCGATTTTCCGTTTTAAAAGGCATGTAAATCTGTATTATGCATATCCTTTTATGTGACAAAACGCAATACGGTTCAGATGAAATAATAAATATTAGATACATTTCAAACAAGAGCTGTGACGAGTAATAGAGAGAGAACAGAAAATAATTATATTTCCGACATGTACATTTGTATATCTTCGTACCACTTTACATCACGTACAACATAATATAAATTATTCCTGATGATGGCTATAGTAGATAAGTATATTCATTTCTATTTTAAATAAACCATTAGACATTTCAATTTCTTTCTTATCAAAAAACAAAAAAATATCTCTAGGACCATGATATCTAAATGAAATGTATTGATTGTTACGTAGTGCATGTGTAGATATTCTCATTTTTGTAATATGATGGCGCAAATATAAACAGGTAAAGCGACGGTTGTATATGAAGTCAGCGCCGAGTTTTATAAGCAGTCGTGTGATAACATAATTCTTAGATTAAATTGTCAGTGTAATCGAGTTTTGTCTACTGGTCAGTTTCCTGTTTGTTGGTGTGAAAGTATTATTGTGGCAAACAATAAATTAGATTGATTTCTATAATGTATATATATTTTCATCTATCATTAACGAGAGATTTTATAAATGGGAAGAAGTCAATAATATATTAGATAAAGCAGAGAAAGGATGAGATATTTAGTCAATGGTCATATTTTTACTCTTCTTTCTAAAGTTGCTGAGTGAAGGAGGCGGGGTAACCGCTATACTGATATTTAATAACTGAATTTACAGCTATATAAGTAATATTTCTAGCAATAGAAGTATTAGTGGCCACAGTGGTTGTGGTGGTAGTAGTAGCAATTACAATAGTTGTAGTAATAACAGTAGCAGATTTTGATGGTGATTGTTATTAGTAGTAAGCAAGATAGAGGAGGTAGTGGTTGTGTAGTAGTAGTAATAATAGCAGTTGTAGTAGTAGTAATATTGACAGCTGTATTATAAGTAAATGAAGATAGTAGTAGTCATTTGGAGGCGATGTCTACTCCAGACAAATATAGTATCACGCCGTAGACATATATGCTGAGCGTCCAGCAAGGGAGCTATACTAGTATCATTTTTACGTTTTTAGACTGCATGCGCATGCGCAAGCAGTCTTTAGAACCACACTCTCAGGTCGATTGACGGAAGCTGGCACGTCAATTTTAACATTTCGTAGTATTACTACGCAGAAGAAGTTCTGAGGTTAAAAATAGTTCATATTGAAACCTGTCGGTTAAGAGAGGAAAATCCAATATTTTCAAAATTTCGTTAAGCACTAGACAAAATGTAATTATCTATTCAGTATATTCGCTACAGTATTGTATTTAGAACATGTAACGTAAGCGGCATCTGTCAAGTTAGGTCTACTTTTGGTATACCGAATGTAATAGTAGAATTACCGAAATCATATTGATACCGCCAAAATAAAAGCCACAAAAGCAAAAATTTCACCAGAACTTATAAAACATGATATAATTTGAATCAAACGTGTGATGAAATCCCGAAGCAAAAGAATGGTGTTACCTTTCATTTTGTATTTATTATTTAGTAGTGTCTACATCTACATTTTTTATTTGTTCATCTTTCTTTCTGTCGCTCGTCCTCGTACTTTCCGGATTTCTGTTACTATTTAAGCTTTATAATTGAGTTTAGACAAGAGGCATGAATGTAATATAACAATTTAAGAAAAACTTTAAATCCAGACATGGATTTGAACCCTTTTTTAATCCAATGGCAACGCATTTAAAACAATAAGAGCAAAATGATCAGGTAAGAGAAATGTATAGCCAGACCAGGACTTGAGTGGGTGCACTTACATAAATCTTTTACTTAGGGCCACATGCTGCATTTAGAATTTGTCCCTAATTCATTTGACATAACAAATTGCTATATTAATGACAAACCGAAGGGCGATATATACAGATGAACTATACTGAAATGGCGCCCCTTTTTGGCACCAAATGTAACCAGATGAAACAAAATGTAAAGCCGGACCAGGATTCAAACCCAGGACCCTTGGCATACAATGCGAGAGCTCTAAAGACTGATATACAGAATTGCTAATAAAAATCTCGTACTTATAAAGGTTACTAATGGGCTGTTATTTTATCTAGTATAAAAATGAACAGAAGGTTTAAGGTTCTGTTATTTTATCTAGTATAAAAATGAATTCATGACAGGACAGAACGATTTGCTATGTTCTTGACAAACCAAAGGCTGATATATAAGCAAAATTTTACCAAATGTCACTAAAAAGTAGGTGAAAAAAAGAATGTGCACCCAGACCAGAATTTGAAACCTTACAGCTTACAGTGCAAGAGCTCTACAGACTAATCTTCAGGATTGCTAACAGGCTGTTATATTACCAGGTAAAAAAATCAGCATGACCCAGAATGAACCCAACTCAGACCCCCAGCATACAGGGTTGAAGAACCACCAGACCACAGACACAAATATCTCTGATAAGAATTACTTTGGGCAGTTTAATTATATACATCCATGCATAAGCCATATTTGAAATTTGTTCATGAAAAATAATCTATGTTCTTGATATACCCAAGTGTGATATACACTGGAGAATTATTACTGTAACGGCCCTACATTTAGCCAAGGACTAGAACCAGTACCATACAGATAAAGTTACTGAAAAGCTTACACAGATCTCACAGCGACAAGGGTAACTATTTGGACATTACATAACCATGTGTAGAAAATGTGCGGATAGATCAGGATTTGAACCTGAGACACAGCACTTACATGTTTTGAGCTCAACCAACTATTAGCTACCATACTGCTTACACATTATAATTTTGGATACTTAAGTATTTGAAGGCATCTAAAAAAAATTGGAACCCCTTAAGCTACATACCATAGTCCTTAAAAATGGAACTGGTTTAGCATCATTGTTTGAGATTCGGGATAATTACTTTTGATGGGTCTTTTAATCACTAGGAAGAATTTGTTCATTGTAGTGTTTTCATTTTCCCACCTAGAAACAATTTAGTTATAATTGCATTTGCAGGAAAATTAAAAAAATTATAACAAGGTGGATTAACCTTTAAGGTAGCCCAGCCATCATTAATTTATAATCATGATTTGTCAAATGCTTAAAAAGTCCTCATTTCAGATGCAAGCATCTATTGACGTGGAGTAATAGGCTCTTTTGCTTTAAAGTCTATAAAGGCTTGCATTTACTATAAAATTCCCACTTTCACTTTATAGACTTTGATCACAATTCAATGATGGATGGTATGCAAGTTTATCCCTTAAAAGTTGGGTACCAAATATTTAAATTTGATTCTTGTATTTAGTCTTCTATATATAAGGAACAGTTAGCCAAGTACTAGGAAAATTATGATAACTCATGGCATTGTGTCATGTCACTTATCTAACGGCCTGATACCACAGAGAGGTAGAGTAATATGGTTTTAAGTCCACTTCAGAAAAATAGCTAGAATTTCACTGACTGAGTTTTCTATAGTCTTTTCATGACAGATCAGCCTTTGACTTGAATGAAATAGATACCTATAAAATTTTACTGCTGCTCACATAGCTATAATTATGGGTAATTGATTATGAATTCTGAAAATTTTGCTTATGCTGCCCTTGGCACTATACAAAGACTACTCTTACAAAACTAGTATAATTAAGTCACTGTCTGTCTTCATATGAAGCTGATGTGTTGTTGCCATAAGACAGGTTTCAAGTGGTACCAGCGCTTACAACAAAAAACAATTATTTAAAATTCATTTTGCACATCAAATGGAATTATAAAATTATGATATTTTTAATACCTGTCCAGACTCTATGTGTGTTTCTTCTTTTAAATTCCTCTTCAGATATGAAACATTGAACTCCATGAAAAGTTACATATATATAAGATACATTTCAAAAAGCATAGCACAGGCCTCTGTCATTTACATTTATTCCAAATTTCATGTAGTTTATTTATTAAAATTTAAATATTGTTTCATTTTATTCCCATACTGGAATTCCACATTGAGCATGCAACTGAATCAAAGATTCAGTTTTCAACAGATATTTCTTACACATGTTGTTTTTCTGGTGCAAGTGATTGTTCATTTGGTTGAAAAAATGGAATGGAAGATGTAATTTGCTTAAAATTTGCTTGCGTTGTATGCCTCAGGTTCATTTAGTTTTACAATTGTTCACTGAGTTTGGGCTATTGCTATATCTGATTTAAAATGTTATAGTACACACAGTTTCACCAATTGATGTCCAATCAGGACCTTGTTTACATATCAGTTAATTTACAACTGTAAAAACTTTACTATTGACATCAAAAAGGATCTAGATAGTTCAGAAGTAGAATGCATAAATCCAGGTCACAGGTTTGTGGTTCCAATTTTGTCGGGTCACCACTTAATTGATGTTCGCCTCCATCCAGGGTACATGCAAGGGTTATTTGCGTCAAGTTGTAATAAACAAAAGTCAATACATGAAATTGTTTCTTGAAACCAAAGATACATTTTACCATATAAGTAAGTATTAATTGCTACTAAAACAAAATAACCATATAAACACAATTCTATAGCGGTGCTTCAAATGTACCTATAAGGTAAATGATACACAAACGACGCATTTGATATGATTTTTTTATTTTTACACCTCATTTATTCTCCCTGCACAGACATGTCACTTTGTAAATATCATTAGTGTCTGAAGCCTCAAAGTAGATACCCTTTGGTATATTTCAAAGCACGGGTGGATTTCTCCCAGTGGTTAGGATGGTTTATTGAGGTGGCTAAACAGAAGAATTGCTTAGATGAGGAGAATATTGGGGGACGTTGAACTACTTTCTAGGACTTACGCCCTCACTGTTTTCCTTTTGTTGTAACTGAGTTAACTGTCGCCGTTAGAATATGTCAGCCGTGAAGTGACCTCCAAGAAAATACTCCTGGAGGATGATCCAAAACAGTAAAATCATTGACTCACCACAAGCCATCGGAAAAGTTTCCTCACATAAAAAAAAATCCGAGAGACCCTTCCTTGATTTCAAAAAATAACGAAAGGGGGATTCTATGTCTTATTAGGCGACTACGACCAGGCACCCAGTGCATTTTACATCAGGAAAATTATCATAAAAATGTCAAATAATTTTCAAACCAGTACTCTGACGCTTTTTCTGATAAATTTATATGTTAATCAGATATAATTTGTCTGATAAAAATGTTATAGTCTGCGAATTGAAGTATATACATGAGTTACAATTTCAAACAAATGCTTTTAAGCAATTTTCTGAGGCTTGATATGACCGGACACACTTTTCGTTTATTCCACCAACACCTTCTTGCTCTTGCAGTTGTTATTTTTAATTTATTAATTTCAGAAGTTGACGAGTATTATTATTCTTATTTAATTTCCATATCTTGAGTCAATACATACACGGCAAAGCGCAAAACTATTTTTAAGCTCATAGCTGTTCTGAAAGCTCCCGTTTTTCAGGTATCTCTTCAACCGTAGATTGCCAATCTTCTGCATCAAGATCTCTCATGGCAGCAACAATCTTCGTAGTCAACGTTGCTGTGGTCGACCACTATGATGACCATCATCGATGTCAGAAACATAACACATCTGAAGAACATCACCCTCGTACAAATGTTTATATACGACACGCTAGACCGCCCATACATATCATTTGATTCATTGCAAGGCCCTTAAGACAGACTTACAAAATAATTATCCTTCAATCATTACAGCCAAATTTATTGAGGTATAACCTCTCTTCAACTTGAAATAGAAATAAATAAAAACCCATTAAAGGGACATCGACAGTTTATTATCTACAAAAATATTTTCGTTAACTTGCAGCCTTATTAGCTCTCAAAATTGTGTCCAGCTAAGGTCAGTAGAATTTGATTCAAAATTGCTGTAAGCGTTTTTTAACCATGGAATATATAATGCATTGGTTGGAATGTAAAAAAATGTACCCTTTCGTTTGTCCGTCTTCATATATTTGATTATAACACATGCATACACCGTTTTTCGACTGACGTCTCCAAAGGTAGAAAAGATGAATTTAAAACTTCAAAACATTTACATATGAGTTTTGCTTGTCGGTCTGCTCTTTTGTCGACATGTGATGTATAGGGCCTCTCGCTAAATAATATTTATGTTCGATTATGGCGAATATATATATACAACAAAAAAGCAAGTGTAAATGTAAACTTGAGCACTTTAAAAACGTATAGTGTATAAAACTTAATATTTTAGATCATTATTTTTTTTCACAGGCTGGCCACTTCTTTAATCTCGTTTTTTCTTTAGTCATAAAAGAAAAATAGGACATAAAACATGCGTAAATCTGTAACTGAAACATGCCTCATTAAAATTCTAGATTATCTAAAACTGTTTGAAAACGACAAAATAAAATATTCGACATTTTTCCAAGGCAATGCGGTTTTAAGTCCTTGAGTAGATATATACGTTCATGAATAAAATACAGCTTCTATCATGTACAAAATATCAATCCTAGAACAAGTATAGTATTTCTATTTCAATTGAATGTGAACTAACTAAAATAACAATGTGTTACTAATTTTGTCATTTTCTAAACCAAACAAACATCTTAAATTATAAAGTATTTCAAATTTGACATTGAGACATCTTTACCGATGAACAAAACAACGTTTAAATGTTTCTAGAAAATTACTGAGTAAAATAGAAAAAAAATGTTCCCATGTAAACGCTATTATTAAACTAACAATCATTATACTAATCTTATGAGCCCAGCATTATTCGTCAATGGCAGATTTATTGGAGAAAATATTAGATTAATATATGACATTATGCAATACACTGAAGATAAAGATATCCCGGGGTTACTCCTTCTGATCGATTTTGAAAAAGCTTTCGACTCACTTTCGTGGAATTTTATCTATAAAACTTTAGATGTTTTTAACTTCGGTCCAGACATTAAGAAATGGTTTAATATTTTATACAAGGATGCTCAGTCAACTGTTACTCAATGTGGTTACTTTTCCAATTTTTTCCCCATTCAAAGAGGCTGTAGACAAGGGGATCCGCTGGCATGTTATATCTTTATTTTAAGTGCAGAAATCTTATCCCTTAGTATAAGACAACAACAAAAGATAAAAGGCATTAAAATTAATGATGTAGAACATAAATTATCTCAGTTTGCTGACGATACAACAATAATCCTAGACGGTTCAGAGGAGTCACTAAACAATACATTATGTACACTTACTTGATTTTCAAAAATGTCTGGTTACCCAAAATTAGAAAAAATGATCTCAGTTTTATCACATTGGAAGAGAAGAATTCTCACTCCCATAGGTAGAATTACTGTTGTGAAAACCCTTATTATTACTCTTTTTAACCACTTGTTTATGTCCTTACCAAATCCATCTCTCCAATTTATTACACGTCTCAATGGTTTACTTTTTGAATTTGTATGGAATGGTGTTAACAAAATTAAATCTAATATTGTGGTTAAAGAATACTATGAAGGTGGTCTTAAAATGGTAAATGTAAAATCATTTATTTCAGCTCTAAAACTTACGTGGTTGAAAAGACTTTGCAGTGTAGGTGGTAAATGGCAAAATGTAGCTTTTAGGGATTTTTATAAACTCTTAACATTGGGCAAAGATTATGCTATAACATTACATTCAAGTTTAAAAAACAAATTTTGGAAAGACACTATTGCAGCTTATATTGATATGTGTACAAATCATAGGTATATTCAATCTGAAATTTTAAACTATCCTATCTTTTACAACGAGCATATCACAATTGATTCAAAAAGCATATTTTTTAAACAGTGGTTTAATGCAGGGATTTTGAATATAGGTGATATAGTGGATAGTAATGGTGATTTCTTATCTATGGAATCACTTTCTGCTACTTATAGAATTAAAATTAACTTCCTACATTACCAGGGATTAGTAAGAGCAACAAAACTTTTTCTTAAAAGAAGTAATATTTCGCAAGAAAAACTTTCAATACAACAATATAAACCAATATTACCACCATTAATGAAAGTAATTATTACATGCGCATCTGGTGCTAAAACAATATATAACAGTCTTAATATCAATTCGGATGTTCCAACAAGTCAAACAAAATGGGAAAATGAATTAAAAATAAAGCTAACAAAAAGTGATTGGGAAAATATCTATTTACACCCTTTTGTGAATGCGATTTCTTCAAACTTACAATGGTTTCAGTATAGGATTAATCACAGAATCCTTGGAACAAACGACCTTCTTAACAAAATGAAAATATTAGATAGTTATAGATGTTCTTTTTGTAGAACTGATAAAGAAACTATTGTTCACCTACTATGGGAGTGTCACGTTAGCCAGAGTATTATAAAAAAAGATCACAGTAAAACAAGTAAATCCAAAACTAGCAAATATAGGGAAAGTAGATTTCTTATTTGGTGTATTAAATGATACATGTATGGTGGAAAATCTTTTAATATTATTTACTAAAAAATTCTTATATCACAGTAGGGTTATAAAACTTAAACCATCATATGATTTAGCTGTAGCTTATATTACACAACAATTCACAATATACGCCAACACATTAAAATTAGAGGATAGGAACCGCTTTGATTCCCAATGGAAACAACTTCTTAGCAACACCTTAGATAATGTTTAAATCTTAAACAGTATTTTCAACACGGACATAATAAGGTACGGATGCTTTACTTTACTTATGTTGTATGGACTTAAATAAGTATACCAATATAGATTTTTATTGCTTTATAATTCTATGTAGGAAAGGCAACTTTTTTTTTTTTTTTTTTTTTTTTTTTTTTTTCTTTGTTTTTTTTTTTCGTCTTCTTCTTTATCTTATGTTTGTATTACTTCTATTATATAATTTAAACTACCACTTTGTTAATAATTGATTCAAAGTTAAAAAATAAATGTTGCATTTGGTATGATGTAATTTACATGTATGTTTACATGAACATAGTTATATGCAGTTATATTGTACGGAGCAACGGGGATGGCCTCGACCCTTTTGCTTCTATGACGAGGAAAATAAAGTGGTTAAAAAAAAAAAAAAAAAAAAAAAAAAAAAAAAAAAAATTATTCGTCAATGGTAATAAGCTGATGAACGTACATTTTATGCAAACTTATTTTTCACTATGACAATTATTTTAGCCAAGTTTTGAGCAATGTTTCCATTGCTTCTAATGCGGCGTTCACACAGTGCCGATTATGGCTCCCGTTTGAGATCAGACAGCGCTACGACACGAAAAGCGAAAAAGTCGGATTACTATCCTCATGAACGCAGTCGTATATGTTCGTAACTGAGTCCTACGGATCGGGAATGGTCCGGAGAGGTCGGCCAAGCACTCCCGACAGTTAGATGCGTCCCGTAACATTCGGGAAACTCAGCCGATTTTGTCTAGTCGGATTACAATCGTGACTATGTCGTGACAGATTCTGCTGTATCGGATCAAAATCGTAAAAATGTCCTATGTTGTCTGGTCAGTGTCCTGTGGAACGGGCATGACCTGGCACGATTCTTATAGGATGGGACCATCACGGGACTATCACGTGAAACGGTTTTCTAACGTATGTCTTCCGTCAGCGTCGGTTCATTGTCTGGTCACTCTCTGATCTCTGTCGGATCGCATTCGGGAGAATCGGGACGCTGTCGGGACAGATTCGGTCGTTTTTTACCATGACAAAGATACAAATCGGATCAGAATCGGATTGAGAACGGGATAATCGGGACGAATTCTGCTGGAAACGGCTGGATCGGGACGCCTCCTGAACAATATCTGATTGTTATCGTGATTAAATAAATGTTTTTTACAAATTTTAATAAAAGTTTGAATTTCCAGCCACGAATCACAGGATCTTGATCAGACTTTTGACACATTTTAATCGGGAATGGTCCTATCAAGGACGGCAGTAAAAATCCTGAATGTGTGACTTAGGCATTATACACGTTTATCTACATATGCATTACCATATACATTATTGTCATAAACTAAATAATGGCACCAAACCCTTAAATAAGCTATGTCGCCGTTCATGAAATGTTGGCAGTCAGCAAAAAACGACAATAACAGGTGACTCAATAGCACCAAAACTTTGTCGCCGTTCATGAAACGTTGACAGTCAGCAAAGAACGACAATGAAAGGTAATCCAACACCAAAACTTTATGAAAGCTTTTGTCGCCGTTCATGAAACGGTGGCAGCCAGCAAAGAACGGCGACTCCAGACAAATGACAGGTACCGTGTATACAACGTTAATGAATACAAAATGACAACAATATTAAGAAAACAAAATTAGATATAATTTGCGGCATTCGCGATCATATTTGATTTTTCAAATCTCTGTCTAAACTATTCTTTAAGCACTGCAAATATCCAAACAATAAATTAACATTTTCGAAAACCAATGATGTATTGAAATGTAGCTGACAAATGCTTGATGCCAATAAACTCTGATTGTAGCATTTTATCATCTAAATTTTGAAATGAGAACACTTCTAATGTATTCATGTGAGGAAGCCTTCCACCTGGCTTGCGGTAGGTCGGTGGTTCCACCCGGGTACCTCTGTGTACTCGGGGTCTTCCTCCACCTGTAATTAGCTGGACGTCGCTATATGATTGAAATACTATCGCAGCGACGTTAAACCCCAATAAAACAATACAACGACTTTTAATGTATGGCTCTTTGTTTAGATATAAGTGTGAGTCTCCAAAAGAAGCTCATGATCAATGAGAAAATGTAACCATGGTGTCAAAGGAAAAGCCTGCCTCACAAGTGTCTATCAGCGGTATTACGTAATGATTCCAGATTGTAAGTAATAAGAACTTACTGCAATGTACAATGCGCATTTCTTAAACTCATATTACAGATCACTAGTTCCGTTGCGTAACAATACGTTGAAATCACACTGACCCAGACGAAAGATTTACTGTTACTGACCCTACCGCAGCTGCAAAATTCCCAGCCATCTGTCTTCGCAGCTCTGAATTCATCAAGGGTTGCCAACCGTCCGCCGAACCTTTTGCATGTCCCCGCTGCAGTTGCGAATGTGAACGCGTGATTTTGTTCTATCAGCCTTGTGTGTAGCACTATAAAACAGAAAAAAATACACTTAAGGAGTCCAGTAGAATGTTTACATACCCTCCAACATTACCTTTATTATTTTGAAAACACCAACTACAGCCTAAACTTTACACTTTAAAATTAAATGGTAACTTGTGCAGAACGCACCAAAACAAGTAGACACTAAACTGTAAATGTATTTGGTTATTCTGGACTTTTTGAAATATGTTTTTCAATAGATGTTATAATGATGGTGCATGATCGTTTGACTGCCGAAACAGTTTCTCAGAAATTAGATATCATTATTATCAAATTAAGTAAATTATAATTATATATTAACGTGATTCCCTGTTCTTTGTAATGATAGGTATAACAACGAGACTGTTTACAAATATATACAATGTTTAATGAAAATAAGTGTTTACATATATACAAGAAGATCAGAGTAGTACACTAACTACCTTATGAAGCATATGAAATATTTTGCATTAATATACTCGTCTACGTAAATTCAATTATCTCTTTCAAGATAGCCTTCAAAATATGTTATGGCTCACTATAATCTATGACACTGTCTAAACAGTATGAATGCATATAATACGAGTATATTAATACATCATATACATCATATACAAATAAAAGTAACTTACATATGAACGTGACTCACTCTCAGCTTTACGTTACACAATGTCAAAATATGTTTGCAATAATATGCCACTTGTATGTACACCTTAACACAGATTGATCATTGACACTCACTACTACATAAGTGATACTAGCCACACAGGCTCACCAACCAGCAATATTCTGCAATAATACTCCACTATAAATAGCAAACAGCAATATCTCTGCCACATAGGAGCATTAACAGCAGCACACAGCAATATTTCTGCCACACAGTTTCAGCAAAGCAATATCTCTACCACATATGCGTATAAACAGTAGCACACAGCAATATCTTTGCCACACAGGCCCATTAACAATAGCACACAGCAATATCTCTGTCACACAGGCGCATTAACAATAGCACACAGCAATATCTCTGCCACACAGGCCCATTAAACAATCAAGTTACA
Organism: Solen grandis; assembly: GCA_021229015.1. Classification (NCBI taxonomy): domain Eukaryota; kingdom Metazoa; phylum Mollusca; class Bivalvia; order Adapedonta; family Solenidae; genus Solen; species Solen grandis. The sequence continues at coordinate 93,173,853 of CM037777.1, forward strand.
TGTGCAAAATATTTAACTATTAACAACAGTCTACATTATACAGCAAAGCCACCAAAGTCTCAGGCATCGTGTATCTTTACTGTAAGGACACGTTCCACCGGAATAAACGCACGTGGCACCATCTCACAGCACGTTGCACATGAAACAGGGATTCTCGGACGTTAATTGCCAATGCGAAAGACCAGTACATGGCTAACTACACCCGCTGCATGGTTACTGATTGTTCTCCATTAAAAAGCCACCTAAAACAAAACGAGAATGTTAACTACTTGCAAAGTTGTTGTTACGTTTGTTTTTAAAATACACATATTTTAAAAAGCACTATTGTCACAAAACCCTCAGAATTACACGTCAATATTCGTGAAAATAATGGCATCAATACAAAATAACTTACAGCTTGTAGATATGGTTTGAAGACACCCATACCCGTCTCTCACGTCTCGCAAACAACAATGCACGTCTTCCCAGTCTGACCAGCGTATCGAGAATGACCAACACACACAACGAAATTCTCTATATATTGTACTATAAAACCCGTGCATTTCGTGCATCTTAACTATACCCGAATGTAAGGTGTGCAGGCTTAAACTTCTGCTCTATACTACTGACTATATCTACTTGGCAAAACTACCTGTAATTTCTGGACAATACCATAGTTTACAAATCCTCTGGGACTGTCCTCCAAATTTGCTTATGAATGCTGCGTTCAATCATATAATTATTTTTCTAATAATTATTAACAGTTAAGAAATAATATACCTCCAGTGGTTCCATAATATCGTGATCTCACGTCAGTTTTGTGTTCCAATTCAATACAGAACTCTTTAGAAGTTCCATTTCACGACATATCGTATGTTTTGACTTGACTTGACTATTTGGGTTTACCGTCGCTTCGACAGTATTTCAGTCATATAGCGACGTCCAGCCAATTACAGGTGGAGAAAGACCCCGAATGCACGAAGGCATTCTTTTACATACAAATACATATCTGAACTACTTCTTACGAACCCATCACATATACCTTGCTAGTCACATTTGCATTATGAACCCGGTTATGCTATAAAATTGTTCGGGCCAGGTACTTACAGAACAGCGAGTAATCATTATTCCGAGTGTGTAAGGTGTGTAATCGCGAAGTGACTGTTAATTTGACATAGACAGTAATCGAAGTGTGTGTCAACATTTTAAACTACAACAATATTTTGTTAACGAAAGACAATGAACGTTTAAGCTCCGTACAACAGCTACATGGTACTTAATCGCCGAACGCTCTCGATGCCGAGCGAGACAAACGGACATACGTAAATACTATTACTACATGTCTACTGCATCCTTGCTGTTTGTAGATACGAGTACAAACGATGAGGGGGCCGCCGTGCCCGAGCGGTTACAGTCGTGGACTACAAATCTCTCAGCCCCTCACCGCTGTGGGTTCGAATCCCGGTAGGGACTTCGGATTTTTCATGTGAGGAAGCCTTCCACCTGGCTTGCGGTAGGTCGGTGGTTCCACCCGGGTACCTCTGTGTACTCGGGGTCCTCCTTCACCTGTAATTAGCTGGACGTCGCTATATGATTGAAATACTATCGCAGCGACGGTAAACCCCAATACAACAACAACAAACGATGAAGCTATTACGCCCTCTTCGAGGAAGCCGGAGTGTATTGGTTGCAAAATTCATGTACGAAACCAGGCCTTGTCCGATCAATAACTGGAAATAATTTGTCCTTCATATTTGTTAGGAAGGTAGCCCTATTTGCTGTAGGTTCAGTAGGTCAAAGATCAAGGTCACAGTGACCTTTAACACACACACACACACACACACACACACACAACTAGGAATGTTTGGTCTATAACCACTCCGATGTGGTAGCAAGGGAAGGGAGGTTGATCAGCACATGTAAGTGGCGCCTTTTGATTTTGAGGTCAATGGTTAAGGTCACAGTAACTCTCAGTGTTTGAAATCAGACACTATTCCTTTGGCGCTACAATATACATGTACGTATATATAAATGAATGATTCTTCTAAAAGGCTTTTTTTTATTCAAATGGAAATCTGGAGCCTTATCGATCATAAATCATTGATATGTTTAACTTCTAAATGAAGTAAATCAATACTCTTATATTGTAAAAATTAAATTACTATCACGCCAAGTCGCAAATCCATTCCATTTCACTACATAACATTTAAAAGGAATTAAAGTTTTATTAGGAGTTAAGTGCCATTGCCAATAAAAATACAGATTGATGTAATAAGCACGTCATGGGAGTTCAATATACACAAATCAAAATGGAACCATAGAAAATGCATATAAATAAAAAAAAATCTAGTGTAAAGTTCTAGTACTCTTCAGCATAAGAAGACTAAAAACCAAACATGGTCTTCCTGAAATACACACTACATTTCTCCCTTCTACAATCGGTAACTTCGCATATCTCGAATATCCGCCGTGATTTCCGGGGATGATCGCTGATGACACCGATGTAGTTCCTGTGGTTTAGAAATTTAAAGGGTTTTTCATTGGATAAGAAATAGGACAGACACTATATGAGAAATAACGTTGTATTTATGTTGTTTGGGGAAAATTCATTTCACCCATAGCTGGGAGCGATTAAAATGGATAAGAGCTACAATCTCGATGGTGAATCCTCATAAACCATAAGAAAAAGATGTAGATCGAAAATTCCTAAAAGCCGTAATGAAATGCCTACGTACTAAAAATAATACTAAAAAGACAAGAAAGACATATTATATTTATATCGCGTGAAAGCGAGAGAACGCGGTGTCTTTACCAGTGAATTAACTCACGGATATTCGAAATATTGTGTATCCATTAAACATATCAGAACTATATCAGAGCATTTATTTAATTACCCAACACACACGCGCGTCTCCCAATCAAAGTTTCTCTAGAGTTATACAAACATTATATATTGATAATTCTATTATATTTCTGATAGGGCATATCCATGGTGCCATATGGTTATGACATGGGTGTACAATATATAGACTTGACTTGACTTGACTATTTGAGTTTACCGTCGCTTCGACAGTATTTCAGTCATATAACGACGTCCAGCTAATTACAGGTGGAGGAAGACCCGGAATGCACGGAGGCATTCGGGTAGAACCACTGACCTCCCGCATGCCAGCTAGAAGGCTTCCTCACATGAAAATCCGAATGATCCTGCCGGGATTACAATACATGTATAAAGAACACATTTCATTCCGTTTCAGAATCTCAACGAATTAATAAGACAATAAAGTAGATTGGAAACGTCTGTATTTTATAAAACGAATTGTTCCTGATTATTTAATTATAGTTAAACTCACTTATTATAGAGTAAAAGTGTAGTCGTAATTGAGTATTCTATACTGTAATTCGGTTATCTCCCTTTAACCATCAGTTATTTCTCTAACCCTTTTAATCTTTTTAACCTTTGCTAACACCAGATCGATAACAAATAACAATCACTTCCGTCGTGATTTTGAAAGAGATAAACATCGCCATTTTCTATGCTTTCAGAAAACCATAGATTGTCTTTATACATTTTATATATATATATGTGTGTGTGTGTGTATATATAATGCAGAAAAAGGATCATATCAAACACGATATCTGTCGAATCGAAAAAGAACCGACATTTGTGCTCTTTGGAACCCGCCGACTGAGCTTGTCTGGGACAGTTAATTAAAGATAACTAGAGATAAATACACTATCCTGGATTTAAGAAAAAAATGTGTTGTCATTATTAAGGATTTGTTAATAATTCGGTAGCAATGGGGATATAGCGCCCGATTTAGGAGCTGGTTTAAAGTTTAAATTTTATTTATTTTACATCGATTACGAAACAAGTTCTTACAACTTATATCAATCACTATCAATGGCTCTGGTGGCAGCGTATGTTGTGGGAGGAAACTGGAGAGCCCGAAGAAAACCCAAATGTCTGGACGGGCGACCACTGTACCCTGTCACGTACTTGGCCAGGAATCGAACCCGGGACGCATTGGTCAGAAGAGAAGCGCGTTACTACGCTATCCAGACACTCAGGAGCTGGTAGTCGTGTGTTTGATCTCAAACAGCGGCATACCAGTGTCATTAAACTCCCTTTGATATAATTATCTAACCTTGCTTTCAACTTATATGTCCTTGGACTAGTTTGCACGGTGATAGGATGAACTTATGAGTGGTCACGAGATCGTGTCGTGGATCGTGGCGAGATTCCACAGGTAGCATTAGCTTTTCTCGCGAAGACAGAGGTCTCGTTTATTTAAATATGAACGACAGAGAGATCAATTAGAGTGTACAACGTACTTAAATTTATGAACCAAAGAACAATTTAAAATCAAGATTATAACTTGGCAAGGAATTATTGACATGAATTGATTTGCACGCATTTTGCACTAAATTTCCAATTAAGACAATCAAAATTTCTCTTGAGATAAATAATTTTAATCCACGGGCGATTGTTGTGATATAGCTGGAACTGAGCTAATTTCAGTTCACTGTGGCAGAGATCTGTGCGTGGGGTCTAGGCATCAAAACAATCCTAAAAGTGTCTTCCAAAATATTTGGCAATACCTTACGCAAGTGCACGCGTGAACTACATTAGCAAGAAATAAAATTATCTCCGTGATCTTTTATGTCTCTGTAGGTTACCATATATCCTTTGCAATCGTGTCTTTTATCTAAAATAAAAAGTGAAATATGGCAGTGGGAGTGAGGAGGTATAACAACAAAAGATTGGGTGGTTGTATCTGATTTGAAGTTGGTCGTCAGAGCAACAGTTTTTCAGTCGAATTGAGATGTCCGTCAAATAACATGTAGGATAGGTGCCTTAGAGCACATGGAAACATTATAGTGGAACAGTTTGGTCATTTTGAATTGCCGTGTGCTTGATTTGTTCAATCTGTTTGCTAGCTTTGCAATTGACGCCGCGTAAAATAAGTATCAATTTTAACAATGAAGTAAATGATCGATATATGGGCAACAGATATTATTATTGAAAATCAAAACTATGTAAAACACTTTATAAATAGTTTTAATGTATTAATTGATTAAAAAATCAAGATTCAAACTACCTTCTTTCGTTATCAGGAAAACTTTCGTTACAATTAATGGATATCTAATAACTTTTACCTAACTTGTGGGTCACAGTTTTTGTAGCCGTTTATTACGGATCTAGCATGAAAACAATTAATCAAAACTGAGAGGGGGCCTACGTGGCCGAGAGGGTAAAGTCGCTGACTTTAACACTCACTCAGCCCCTCACCGCGTGGGTTCGAATCCCGGTAGGATTTTTATGTGAGAAAGCCTTCCAGCTGGCTTGCGGTAGGTCGGTGGTTCTACCCGGATGCCTCCGTGCATTCAGGGTCTTCCTCCACCTGTAATTAGCTGGACGTCGTTATATGACTGAAATACTGTCGAAGCGACGGTAAACTCAAATAGTCAAGTCAAGTCAAGTCAAGTCAAAGCTCAGAAAATAAGTTTCGGAAGATGTTTTGTGGACTAAAAATGATTCCATGTAGAAATTCTTTACATTATAATTTCATTTCCTTTCCGTTTATTATGTTGCGTTATTTACATAGGAGGGAACAATTATCAATGAAAATACTATGAATGAAATTGTGTGACGTTAGCCAGTGAATTGCAGCAGTACACGCACTGGCATGTTATGTGTCCTTGGTCAATCTAATACGAATACGGCAAATAAAATTATATCGATCGGGCTTCACAGCTACAAGAGCCATTTGATGATGTGATCAATAAAACGGTTCCAAATTACAAGTTACACTTTCCCCTTTATTGTTTCATTGTATGCTTAACGCACTATTTGGACTCACAGTCCTTTGATTTGAGCTTGGAGGTGTAAGGTCTTCTCCATCTCGTGAGATATTTTCTACCAGTTTCCCACTACGCTGTTATATTTGCCAGCGTAAACCACAGATATTAATCACTAGGTTAAGAACTGAATGTTGTTCGTCAAGTTGTCACCTATTTGCCAAATGTATTGTGCAAACTTCACTGTGCCATGCGGGAGTGAAGAAACCGTTACTCATTTTTTTCCTTCTTCATCCAACATATGTTGCCTTTCGCAACATGATGTTAAACTCTATTAGAATTATTGCCACCGACATCCAAGTTTCTTCTCAGTTGCTGATAAATGGCTCTGAGTACTTATCAACAGATCAAAATAAACACTTTATTTTGTGAAGTTTATAAATTCATTGAAAATATGTCTCGCTTTGGTTAAAACTTCTGGTTATAAGGTTCTTTTGTCATATATTGGCCATATATTATTTCTGATTATTTCACTCTTTATTCTGTTCATATTTAATAACTTGAATTGTTTCAAACATAACTTTTTACTGATGAAACAATAACATTACTTACTGAAGAAATAAAACATTTCTCTCATTTTATTATGTTTTTCATCTTTTGTTTGGACTATTTTGATATTTAAGCAACATCCTGTATAGGTTCGTAACACAATTTTAAGCAGCTTTGGTTCATACTCAAATGACAAACAGTGAATTGATTTCAATATTTATGAAAACACAATACCGGTTGGAATAAGTGTATGTTTTAAGCTACAATCAAATATTAAGATAATTAAAAAACAATGTTCAATTAAAACTATAACAAGACGGCTGATTTACCATTCAGTACCATGAAGGATCCTAAGTTTTTTTGTTGTTGTTTTTTATTATCAATACAAATCATCATCTTTCATGCAAAGATTATATGTTAAGTTTAATTGTAGCATTCCGTAAGGCCACCTTTAAAATATTCTTTATTTCCCCTCTGCCGATCCTAGTCTGGAGAAGTGGGTCGGTATGTAGCCAAAATTATTTTTTCCCCCTGCTAATACAGTTTAATGACATGCATGTGACGGAGAGAATTTCAACTTGCAGTTTTGTTCATTGCTCTTTCTATTAATACTGTTCCATCTAAAACAATACATGTATTTGACTTTACAGATATATACAGTATATTTAGTTTCTTTTCAGGTATTAAAGGCTTGGTTTCAAAAAGAGCAAAAATTTAACTTCTCTTAACATTTTTTTTCATTTAATACATGTAACTTTAAATACTTCGACCAAGGTTAACAAGGTATGACAAGACGATATGACTACTTAAAACTGTATGACTTATCAAACTTGATCAGTATGACTAGATTTCAACTGACGCGTAAAAATTGTTAAAACCTTAATGATATCTTTGAATACGTCAGTCCAAGTGAAGTCGTTATCGTTCGCGTGAATAACAAAACAGAAAAGAATATTTTATTTCAGACTTGTACATTGTACATTGTCTACAAACAATTAATATGTATCAAGTTATAACACACATGATTAAGGCATGTCGTCTCACCTCTTTAAAGTTTACAGTGTATCTAGTTCATAAGCAGTATGGAGAGAGAAGTAAAGTTTTACATATATAATATGAAGCACCACATATTTTCATGTAGTACGACAGTAGTACTGGCTACTGAATAACAAAATTTGCATTATCTCTAACTTCAAAGGCTTCCTTCGTGAAACATGCAAAATTAAATAGAACTTTTTTATCATGATTATTCAACAATTCGTAGAATTAAAAAACTGATGGTCTAACATAATAACGGCGATCATTGAACTTTACCCTAAGACTTCTATTCTTTGGACATATACAAACAAAATGATAAGTATCTTCTATATCATGTAAATTACAGTAAAAACACAGTCTTTCGTTTTTAAGTAATCTGTTTTCACCAAAAAACTTCCCGTATATATACGAAGAGAATAAACTAAAATACGCAACCTTGTAATAAAATAACATTGGTGCATACTGGAAATGATTTCTTTGATTCATCTTGAACATTGAACAAGGAAAATGTATCGATGTATATACGGCGAAACCGTGGACGTATGAATTTCGTTTACTGACGCTGTGCATGGAGGAAACGGAAATCATAATTGCATAGCAACGTACATTTTTTTCCGGCTCTGAGTTCTGTTTCTATTAGTAAGTACGTCGGAAACCATTTACATTCGGCCAGGGCTTGCCCAAAGGCCAAATTCTTGGTCGTCCGGACTTCTTTGGATCAAAAGCTGAATTCCCCTCCTCCTGAATGCCCCAGATATATCGGTACCACTCTATTGATTAAAAAAAATCTTTAGAGACTGCAAGTCATTAAATGTATGAATGTTTAAATAGTATTTCATGAATTTCTTTGTGTGTAAAATTGATAATAATGTATTAATCTTTTATCAGTTTTATATCATTCATGCATGCAGCCTTTCATGTTTGACGAATAACCATTATTTTTCTAACGCAGTACGTTGGGGGGATATCTTATTAGGTGTAATGCTGAACATTTGTAGAACTATATCATAACATGCTCTTGGCTACACAATCTTTCTTAGTTCTGGTGTAGGTCATCGGCAAATCGCCGATTTAATCATAAATGGCCGAAATTTTTCACAAAAAATATGATGCTGCTCTAAAGAATAATAAATGTTTCATAAAGTATATATTCATCAATGAATAATATATGTGACTGGTTAAAAATATTTTCTAGGAGTCGCATGCTATTTTTTAAACACGTGCATGGATCTTAAAGAGAGCATAATACGCTGAATCGCATTTCTGATTTTTTTTCGGTTTAAGAGCTTGAATAAAAATCAGTAAAAGCTTAAAGAAAAGCATTGAACGCCAATTTTACATACTGTCTTCAAGTGATACTTCCCTGAGTGATGACATACTTCACTGAATTAATTTTTAAATGACCTAATATGACTGCGAAAATCCAAAGTCAAACAGATTGTGCAAGACAATTATTTATATGAAAATGTCGTTGTAAAACGAAAGAAAACAAAAGACCATTTAGTAAAATAAATTGAATTTGTATGTTAAGAAAGCCTTTCATTTCTTTATATTTCTGTTGAATCCGAGGATATCGGCGATTCGGTTTTCCGCAACATCTTCATAATTTAGTTCATTCAAACACTTCGTGAAATCTTTGAACAAAAAAGCTTGGAACTGTAGTCCGCTCACTTACAAATCTCAAGGTTTCACGAAGTGTTTGAAAAAAAAAAAAAAAAAAAAAGCTCAGCTGCTGATCGAGATCCTATGTTCAGTGGAAAGCTTATATTTTTCTCCTTAGATTGACATATGTCCCATCAAAATCGATGAAGAAATGAAATACTTACGTTCAAATGTTAGCCAAATGTTGACATGTTGACAGTTTTTTTTCTTGGTTTAAGTGCCTTTAATGGCGTCACAGTCACGTGACATTGCTACACTGAATACTCTTACTCGAATACTGCATATGGCATGTATAAATCAAAGTGTTAAATACACCAAATATTGATATGCGTGTATAACATTTTATTTGTTCCTTTAAGGTTATTTTTTAAACTTTTTTAAAAAAAAAACCTATGTACTAATCTCAGTATACCAATATACTCTTGATTAAATGATTTTTTATATTTTAACTTATGAAAACACACACAAAGAAATGAACATGCAATGATTTCCTTCCAAAGCATAAGCAATAAATTATATATAACAAAGTTGTGTATAAAAACACACTCATTGTTAACTTCGTCTTCAAAGCAATCTTAATAAAGCACGCATTAAATGTTTCTTTTTTTAAGCATGTACATTTATAATATGCCCAGCAACGACACGCTTTTTATCTATCTTCTCAAAGGGGCGCCGTGGTCCAGTGGTAACGTATCCGATTACGGATCTGAAGGTTGTGGGTTCGAGCCCCGTTGGAGGCAAGAATTCTTCACGACCTTCCCAGGCGCAAAGTACTGGTCCAACCCAGGAACCGTCGAGAGGGATTAGTATAAGTTGTAAGAACTTGTTTCCCAATCGACGTAAAATAAATAAGTTTAAATTAATTAAATCTATCTTCTCTGTACACTGATATATTATCTCCATTCTATTGCTTTAGCTTCTGATTTATTATCTTTATTCTATTGATTAAGATTTAAACCAGCTCGTTCACAGATAGTCATTGACTAAGAATTTGATTTTTATCTATATTTGCGTATTACGTCTATCAATATCCACCTGTAGACACGCGTGGTCACTCAATACAAGTATCCATGATTGTAAAAAAAAGATGGGTGGTTTCCCCATCACAGGCAATACCGGCACAGACTGAATTGAAACTTTATTTAGAATTATAAAACTTACATTTAGATTTCCTATTTACATTTATCGTCACTTGGCTGATCACATTCACTCTTCGCGCATGCGCTTACTTCATAGGCTGAACTTACGAACTGGTGAAGACGCCAGGTTTTGTCACGTAATACCGCAAGCACGCATACATGCATGTATGCATGCCTGTTTAAAGGTTATCTTTAACCGTTCAAAATCTTGGCTTCTTATCATATTATGGATAAGTATATCATGCAAACTGGTTTCAAGTTGGACATAGACCTATACACTGTATTAGACAACTATGATAAAGCTAGATGGTTCAAATTTAGCCACTTACTTAACTGAGGATACCTCGATATATCATGTCATAAGTAGATACAGTACATACTATCAAAAATCATAATTTAAGTTAGGAACAATAATAAAAATACAACACATGGTAAAGTAGTTAGTATGGTGGCATATTTCTGCCAGCCACTTATCCACTTAGCTATGTCGAAACTTTTCTGAAAAATTGTCACATAAGTTAGAGATTAACCGCACAGTACGTAAGTGATGAGCGCTCAGTACAATGTATATGTGCTCAGTGACAGGATAACTTGACCTGGTGTGATGGCACGTGTGATAACGCAATAAGTTGAAGCTCTTTATTTAACTTGTCTATTGCGTGATATCGCAGTAGAAAGAAATCCACTGAAGAAGTTACACAGTTTGTGGGACGTTTAAACAAACTTTAAGACTTATTGTTATATAAATAAACTGCAAATTTGCCTAAACGGGTGTGATCTTTGAAGGAATAGGGGAATAAGGGAGATCACGACAGGAAAGTATGTTTGAGTACATTCCCCTTTTATTACGGGTAACAGACCTGCTGGGTACCAGAATGTGCATTTTACTTTACTGGGAAAAACCTGCTTTCTTTATCACATTTAAGAAAAGCTATTGTTGACTAAATAGAATACATTCCTATTTGGAAAAGTGTACAAGATGTTTGTCGGAGGGCGTTTCTTCCATGCTGTGATCATATGGCTAGCTCTATTTGTAAGTATTTCTTCAGTTATGAATAATAAATAAATGTAAAATCTAGTCTCTTATGATACTTCCTGTTATGAATGTAAATTCTTCCCGTATAAAATGCAGAATATCTCGTTTTATTAACCATCATTATCCAAGGATTAGTGTAATAAAACTAATCAAGGGTTCACTCAAAATTGTGAATTTCTGAATCCAATTCTGATGGTCTTTCAATACAGACAACTCATGTGCATATTATCAGTAACAATAAGTTCATGAAATGTCTTCTAAAATCAATGATAGACTGTAATGTTTTGTTACATTTCAATTTTCGAAAATCTTGAAAACGATACTTCAGGGAACGCAGGCTAATTGTGCTCATGGACTCGGTAGCCTTCCGTTAGGTATAATTGTTGAAATGTGGGTGTGACATTGCAGAAATTATCATGCCGTATATGCCTGCCACAATTTACGAATCGATATTCAACGGTGAAAACACATTACTCTATGCAGGACAACGCTTTTAGATATTGATCCGTGATAGAGGTTCTTATCCCCTACACATGTGAACAATTTAAGTGTCCTATCAAAATGCATGATACATTGATACAAGTTTCAGATAAAGCACATTAAGCTTCCTCCTCTTTTTTTATCTTTTCTTGTCTGTTGATTTCGAGGGTTGAAAGCGAAACTATGCTAAGTGCTTATATACATATATGCACTTAGCATAGTTTCGCTCTCATCCCTCGATTTGTAAATCTCGTTTTAAACATGGCGGTGAGTCATTCTGATATATTTGCACACGTATAAATAAGGTAATCAAGCTTATGTTAACAGTGATTTAAGTTCCTAATGCGTTAGTGTACAATTCACATCGACAGGCCGACACATTTTGATGTGGTTTATAGATGCCTGAAACTTTCATACAGTTGTAATATTTATTTTTATAACGTCAATGTCAAGATAAACATGTCTGGGCTCACCGTGAAACTGTCCCATCTCCTTCTAGTTGTATATGTACGTAGAATAGTTTCGTGGGCAGTCCTCGTGTGTACTCTACAGATCATGCAATATACGCGTGAAAACACTCGAGATAATCTTCTTAGTTCCTTGCGCTATATATAAAAATTACGACGGAACTTCAGCAAGAGTTCACATACTATAGCAGATGCAATAAAACAAACGATTTCTCGAAAGTTGTAATTGTCGGGGATCAAACTTCCCATTATGCCTTAAGGAACTTACTTACCATCTGTTCAAGTATCATTATATAATATAATTATATATAGATATTAAAATCGGTTCTTTTTCCGTCAAGGAGTAGGTAAAATATATTCGTCACATGAGACCAAAATTCGTATTCTTTTCAACTATTACTTTATGATAGAGCACGTATTATAAAGGCATCTCTATATTATTACTATGGGAATAGGTATCACTTGGTTTATGGTGTATATATAATAATATAAACAAATTGTGGTAGACCTCTGGTGAGATCACCCGCCCCTTCGTTCATGTAGAATACTTTATTTTCTTAAATGTCCTCTCTTCAATGAATTATAGACATCTCATGCTCAATAAACAGCCATTACCTTGATATTTTGCTATATGGATTTTTAAATATTTCAAATCAAATTCATAATACTATTGTTAATTTAGTGAAACGATGTCATATTCGTTAATGATAATGACCCGATTTTCTTGAAGAGTTGTCTAGCTTAAGGTAATCCATCATTAAATTGTAACCATGGTCCATGAAGTGATCATGGGAATTTTTATAGTAAATGCAAGCCTTTATAAACTTTGAGCAAAAGAGTCAAAAACTCCAAGTCAATGGATGCTTGCAACTGCATTCATGTCTTTTTATGCATTTGAAGGACCACGGTTATAATTTATTGATGGATGGAATACCTTAATGAATATGCGTTCAGCTTAGTTGACTAAATAATACATAAACCAACCTCCCCTCCTCTCTCTCTCTCTCTCATTTGTATTCCGGTGGAACATTCTCATCCTATTTGTGTACTTCTTTAAATAGAAAGTACAGCTTAGGTTCCCAGATAGCAATCCATATGGGACCCATATGGGGAGTGCATCCGGGTTCTGCATGGGTCATATATGTGCTCCCCCATATACATGAAATATTGGACCCACAGACTATGCGAAATCTTTTCCTTCTTCACAGGACATTGCGACAGGTAAACACATTTTTTTTACCTGTCGCAACAAATGTTTACCTGTCGCAGCAACTTTTACTTGTTGCGACATATTTTACCTGTTGCAATGTTTTAAACAGTATTTAGTAAGAACATTTTGATATCTTGATTTCAGTCTCTTTATTGCAAGTATTTTACATTAATTTATCACTTAATATAATGAATATTCATTCATTTTTGGCTATTTTCATATTGTCTCTGTTTTACATATACACTGTCCTAATCAGCTATTCAAAACTCACAAACATGTAAAAATGTAAGACCTGCAAAATAAGTACATATAGAGGAATAAACCCTACCCCATTACAACAAGAAATTATTTTGCACAGATAAGACCATAAAATGCTATACAAAAACTAAAGTTATGTAAGATGTGTGACCATAATGAGGAAATCAGCCGAAAAATATCCCTAAAAACGTCTGTTATTGTCAGGAGCTCTCTTCTTTGGTTCGTTGTTAGAACTAGCAGGCAATTTTCGACCCGGCATAGCACCATCAGAATATCTAAATTCATTGACAACAAAATCTAGATTAAATTATTTACGATAATGAATATTGAAATGATAAAAATTGAACCTGATAATAAATTAAAACGAGTATGACCTTGTTAATTGATTATGGAAAGCGAATAAAAAGGAAAAAAAAAACAATCTTTCGTGAATGCATCGTCTGCCATGGTGTTGATTGTTGACCGATAAAGACAGAGTTTTCCGCATGGTTTCCATTACGAAAGATATTAGTATATAAATTGCGGGGAACCAATTCGCAATCGTTACTGCTTGGCCATCTCAGACAGCCGATAATCATTACATAATCGCTAAAAATAGCAAAGGAAACTGTTTTTCGAAGAAAGTGAAAGTAATTTTCCAAAAATGAAACTTTGCTGTATGGATTTTTTTCATCAGACATTGTGTCCGACAATAACAGACGATTTCGTCGGTCAAAATGGAAATATACCGGACATGTCCGACTGACCGACCCATATGGGTCCCACATGGGCAACCTTGTTACTCAATATGGGTCCCTCAAGGGCAGCCCAGATATTTCCTTTTTAGTAGATCTTGCAGTTTAAGCTAGATCCATTTGCACTTATTTAAATTTAAGTTTACTAGACTTTCAAGCGAAAATCTTTAATGTTTCAGCAGGGGTAACGATGCTTGTGCTTCGAAAACAGGTTTATTATGATGCAAAGGGCTATATTATAATATCATGCACGAAAGGAAAAAAAAACACCATATACTTAATATATATTTGAAGAGAAATGTCTATGTAAACTACATGTCATGTATTTATAATAGTATATAATAATACAAATTCTCAAGACTCATAACTAAAATCAAGGACATTACTGCGATAGCCAATATTACTCACTGCTGTAGCTTGTACGTCTTGTATATAAATTAAAATGTCAACAAGGGAACATTTGTTTTGGTACTTATGTCAATTAACTTAGAAATAAACTAAATAAACATAATAGATAAATGAAACTGTTTTTGTAAATTCCACAGAATATATTTTGACAAACAGTTTTGAATTAAGAAATAAAATAAATCATAGATTTTTGCAAAAAAAAACAACAAGGATAGTTTAAATTTCAATTTCAACAGATTTATAAAAGCACTTTTGTTCATTGCTGCGATTAACACCACATCCTGAGCACTGCTCAAATGATAAACTAGTCAATAAAATACTTTCACGGCTATTTCTCAAACACTTCTTCTTCTAAAGCAAACAAGAACTAACCGTAAGACAGCACGCTTGACTATTTCATGCAAAAAATGCAATATTGTCATATGTAAAGATGACAGAATCATTACACATATACAGACAATTATGTTTCCCAGCATTTAAGTCGGTGCATATGAGGTCAGGAATGAATTCTGAGACAAACTTAATTCCTAAACCCATATGCAATGGCCAAAATTGTCTCCTGATTGAATGATTGAATAACTTGAAAGATTCACATAAATGACTTACACTACGCTATGGGGGTCCCTTAGGAGCTGCAGCGACTGGTCATGTGATGCTGATCTGGCCAACAACTGCTGCAGCATTTCCTTCATCTTACGATTCCACTCCTACAAGACCATGAAACCATAACAGTTCCTGAAAAACAATATCAAAAGTGTGGTTAATAAAAATATCACTGTGATAATGATAAATTCATAAATTCCTATGTCACATTTCTGAACCCTTAAACTTACCGTACATTGTTAAATTTTGTTATAGGCCTGAACAAACAGAATAAGAGAAGTGATACAGACCCATGTCTCAACATGATATTCCTTTTTTTTTATATATATATCTTTCATAATTTACCATATACCGGTAAAACCGCACAACTCTAATGTATATTCAATATTCTGTTTAACTTCAGAGGACATATCTATACACCCAGTCACAAAACTACATTAATGGTAGGTATTCACATCTCTGATCCCGTGCACTAATTGGGGGATTAAATAATTCACATTGAATGAGTGTGATACGTAATTAAATTACATAAATTACTAATTTTGATTTAGCTGTTAAACACAGAAGTTCAATCAAGCTTGTTGCGATTGTTGGTTTGTATTGTAAACAACATTTATAGGAATATAATTTACAGTACTAAGCTTATGTATTAGGCCCAATAGTCTGCCCACGGGATGCATCTGCACTGCATTGCTTTACTCTCGCAGTGTCTATCGTCAAACGAAGGGAAGGGGGGGGGGGGATACAGCTGCAGCAGTCCGTTTCGGTGTTGTGTCTGGATCAAACATTGGTGGCCTACTCTCAGTGTCCCCCGCAGTATAATCTAGTGATCCACATTACTGTATGTTCCATCGTCCTCATAGATTTTTGCTGGCCTAACAGTTTATGACAAGGTAGTCACATACTAGCTAAAAGTAAATAATTTTTAAATAAATAAATGAAAAATAATCGTTTTTCGTATAGGTACTATAATATGGGGCCCATCTGGGACTTTTATGGGCAAACCCATATGGGCTTGCCACAAAGGTCCCATATGGGTCCCACATGGGCAAACCCATATGGGCTTGCCTATAGATATAGCCCATATGGGACCATATTGATGTGTTTACTGAGTTATCACTTAACTATAAAGTAATCATAGAAGCTCTGCTTATAGCACGTAGCGCTCTTAGTGTATGCAGAATACAAAGTCCTAAAGATATATATGTATTCAAGATCAATGTTCAAGCGGATACTCAAGTGTTTCTTTAATTGATTAAAGTTGATTAGATAGCCCTTAATCATACACCACTTGTGTTTAAACATACATATATGGTATCCATATGAAGTGTTCATACATTTACGAATGTTTAAATACTTTTTAAAGTACTTCAAAGCATGGCATAAATTCAGCATTCTCCGAAAATGAATAAAATATGTTTTTTGAAAGGACCACAAAATTAAGTTTAGCACATAGCATTTTCCTCTCGTCCAGTCAGGTGCTAGAATTTGTTCATAGTCACCGTGGACTATAACGCGTTGTCCAACACTTTTGTAAAAATCAATAAGTGTGGACTATGCAACCACATAACTCACACTTTTGCGACGTTTTGTCGCTAGTGGAGGAAAATACCATGTGCTAAATAGGTTAGTTCATAGTTGCCTTCGACTACACGACATAGTCACTCGGGCTCCGCCCTCGTGACTATATCGTGTAGTCGAAGGCAACTATGAACTAACCTATACTTAGTTCATAGTTGCCTTTACCTACACGACACAGTCGTGTAGTTAAAAGCAACTGTGAACTAACCTATACGTAGGTTAAATTATGCTCCGCCCTATTCACGTGATAATCATATATGGCAGTGTTTACTACACCGATCCCTACACACGAGGCGTGCACACTGGCGCATGTAACGTCATTTGTAAACATTTAGTGAAGTTGCTTATAGATACACATTAACATAAGAATGAGGTGTTTCGGAAATATTTTTTAAAAAGTCTCATGATTACCAGCTCGATACAAACGGACTCCTAAGGAAAGAATAAGATGCTAAAATAAATATTAAAATACAAGGGTAGTTTGTTAATTAGGTTTAACGCCCCATCGACAGTATTTAAGTCATTTGGAGACACTGTCTTATTGAGCCAGATGTTGTGCTGTCACAATGCACAGTATCACGTCGTAGATAGTTGGCATGATACCACACCCAGTCACATTATCCTGACACCGGGCTATCAGTCCTGGAACTTCCCTTATTATGCTGAGCGCCAATCAAGGGAGCTATACCAGTACCTCTGAACGAATTTGGTAAATACAAGAATTGAAATTGATATAACGTTCATAAACAACTTACAGATTATGAATTAACCTAGGCTGACAGTGGCTTTTCTAAACGGTTATTTTCTACATATTTCGTTTAGTTTAAACATTATTTACTTTTTATCGATTACTGAACAAGTTCTTACAATTTATATATATATGTATCACTCTCAATGGCTCTGGTGGCGGCGTATGTGGTCATTATTGTGGGAGGATACCGGAGAGCCCGGAAAATACCTGGACGGGCGACCACTGTATCATCTCACGCACGTGACCAGGAATCGAACCTGGGACGCATTGATGAATAGTGAAGCGCGTTAATCCAGGCACCCATATTTCGTTCTTTTCGTCAATCAGTTGCTGTTTTCTGATGTCTTAACTAATTAAAACAAGATAAAAAATCAATCAATAAATAAATAGATAAGTAAGTGAATTAAAAACAGTCATCACTTAAATATCCGTGCTTCTTGATTGAAATCTAAAAAAGAAATGAGACGACGGCAAAAAAATGCGCGTAATTTATGTGTTATATCCATATTTGGAAAGCACGTGCACTTGTGTGAATACTTTAACAACATGCTGACGTAACACTTTTATGGCGCCATCTCCAAATATAGCAGTGTGACGCAGTAATAGGGCGGGGCAAACTCTAAGTCAGTGTTTAATAAGAGAGAATTTAACAGTTAAGAAGCCGTCACTCGCAACGCTCGTTCCGCCTTCTTAACTGTTAAATTCTCTCTTAATAAACACTAACTATAACATATTTGCTGCCAAATACTTTATCAGTGAGAGGAGGATTGATTACGTCATGTTTTGCATGTAGCCATATAAAATATACCCAGTGATACTGACTCTGAACCATCACGTGTACTGTCAATCAAACGGGGGTTGATTCCATAAAGCGAGGTCAAAGGCAAAGCTGTATGGCGTACGTGACAAACTGTAAATAAGTATAAAGAAATAAATTTCATTGATCTATCGCTACGGTAGCGCTCTGATTCGCGTCGCTTGCGAAAATTCCATTAAATTTAAAATATAAACGATAACTAATACTTGTATTTTAAGGTATTACAGGATTTAAATATTGACCTAATTAAAATATTGACCTGCAATAAGAATACGGTAATGATCGCCGGTAAATGGCTACCAAATCTATACACTATCCTAAAATAACTTGAAAGTTTAAACTTTAATCTCTTTTATATCTAATTAGACAGTACAACAGTTAATTTAACTGTATTTAAGTTTATAAATTGTGTATTTTGGTGTATTTGGATAGACATGTATTTTGGTTTGCATGTCGTCCGTCTTTTCGTGTAGTTTTTCATGAAACTAAACTCGACTTTTCAGAGTCACTCGACAACTGGCCTTTTTAGTGTAACTACACCCGCCTAAGTCACAATCATAATCCAACTAAATCATGTTACGCAAGGAAAGACTAAATAGCGCATGTAGACAGTGCGTGTTTTGGCCCCTTGTGACGTCACACCCGGGTTAAATTCCAGATGTATACACGTTTGGTGAACATATAAACCTTACCTGTGTTTTTCTATCGGAAAAAAAGTGAACGACTGCGTTTAAGATATTGCATGTTTTTCATAAATATTCTTAGCAAAGTAGTTTTATCTATTTAGTGCATGTCTCAATATTTCATATAGTGCAAATGGCTAAATAAGCGAGATCAAAGAGAAAGAATTAAAAAGAAATCCTTTGCTAAGGATAGCAGAGATTTTATCGTTAAGTTAACTGCGAATCCGCATCCTAAAATTCAAATCATTTCAAATTGATGGGTAGCAAAACTCAGTTAATATCTGGACTAAAACTGTATGTAACATTACGTCTCAGCCTAAATAAATGCTATAAATCAAGAAGATTTTCTTTATTGAAACACTATTAAATCGGATGGATAAGATTTATCACCGCTATATAGATGAATTGAAGGACAAAACACAAAGGACAAAAACCGTATGCTTAATCTTAAACTGGTGGATGGATGGGTGTATGTTTGTATGCACATAATATAATATACCAATAAATGTTGCTTAACATGTCATTTACGAAAGTGTGAAATTATCTCTTGTCTAATGCAGTAATGGTCAACAAATATAAACTGTTCTATCTCGCAAAGTAGCACAATGCACATTTATCATATTACAGTCATGCTCAAGCATAATAATTAATACAAGTCTATTAAGGGCACCGTGGTCCAGTGGTAACGTATCCGATTACGGATCCGAAGGTTGTGGGTTCGAACCCCGTTGGAGGCAAGAATTCTTCACGACCTTCACAGGCGCAAAGTACTGGTCCAACCCAGGAACCGTCGAGAGGGGTTAGTATAAATTGTAAGAACTTGTTACCCGATCGGCGTAAAATGAATAAGTTTTTAAACTACAAGTCTACTAGTTTGCCAAGTACCATGGATCTAGTTTATTAAAATGAAGTGGGTGATGGAGAGTAGACTTTTTTATTTCTTCTTTTGAGTATAGATTAAAGGTCGTTAACACAATAAGAAAACATCAATAACAACAACAACACCACACAAACAGCTCATGTGATAAAGTATCAGCATTGCGATCTGGGGGTCTGGGGTTCGAATATCAGCCGGGGCACGTTTTCTCCGGTGACCGCGTCAAACCAAATACGTATAAAATTGTTACCAGATGCACTCTTTCCTGGCTTTCCTGTTGCTATGGGAACTTGGAGTACTCAGTACTGGTTCTTCTCAGGAACTTGTCTCACAATCAAGTATCGGTTCTATACATCTGGCATGTAAAAGAAGCAAGGAGTCTGTTCGTAATATGAGCTAGGGTGTGGCACCCAGACTCCCTTGGTAAGGCAATAAGACATAATTCTTCTTTCTTTCTCTCCTGAATCATTGAGAGGACGATGAACATTCAAGTCAACTTTCACTGGAATCTATGTAAGTGACGTCACGTACTTGGGTGTTTCCGAAAAGTTATCAGGTCGTTTACCTCATACAGGTTAATGTTCCCTATGAAAAACAAATTCGGGATTTAACGTCATGAAGTTGGGATATGTGCCGAATGTTTCCTGTATGTTTTTTTTTTCTTCTTTTTTTTGTTTCCTACCGATTCCTTTTTAGCTCACGAAGTGCTAATGTGAGCTTTTAGGATCAATGGCTGTTCGTC
>CM037777.1:93194768-93244768 GCA_021229015.1 Solen grandis
GAAAACTCATGAAAGCGCACCGAATGAGGCATTGCTTTCATACGCTACTAGGAGTGGAGCGATACAAAACGGTTAAATTAAATGGCTGTTGTAATTATGCAATTAACAGTGCGTATTTTTATTTATGGCTACGTAAGACTGGCGGTTACTGGGCCGGGTTGGTGATGGTGATTTTCGAGTTACTAGTCGAGTAACTAGAAACTAAACTTTTTTTACGCCCTATGCAAAGAAATTGGTCAACTTTCACCATAATCTTTTGTGAAAATAAGAAATAAGCAGACAATCAAATTTGATCAGCTGTATTTGTATTTTCGTCGAAGTTATGTCCTTCTTTCTGTGAACTTGCCAGTCGGACTCTGTTCAGTTTAAAAAATCAAACTCAACTCCGCATCAATCACTGGTACAACGTAACCTTGATGTGTACCAAAAGTGTCATGCTATTTAGCTGAAACTCAGCCATTTTTGTGACTCACTCACAACTATAGTACCTACATTCTGAGTATCCGTTTCGTATCATTGAAAACCGAATTTACCTCTCAATTTTGAATGAACAATCGAACGACTAGACAAAATTCTATAACACAGGTATGCTGAGATTCAGATAAAGTGTTGAAAACTCAGTTTTGAGTAAAAAAATAAATATCTACGGGACACAATAATTTTGTGTGGCATAAAAACAGAGAAGAACTAATTTCTCTATGGTATTGCGTAACTGACACTTTACCATGCGGAGGAATATAATTTCTTTTGAGATGCAAAGGTGGCTCGCAGGTGAATTTGGATTATGGATGTGCAGGTTTCCGCTATTTAGTGGTGTTACAATAGCTTAAATTCCGATACAAATCCGTGTAACTTACTAATAATCACATGAAGCTAACGACTGCAGATACCTCCAGGGGTTATTTTAGGCATTATTGAATGGCCAATACCTGTATATCTGCTAGGAGCGAGCCACTGATATTTGCATCTATAAATAAAGACTGTGCTGTCGCTCGGTTATTATAATACTGAGAATTCAAATCAAACGCTGATAGCGCTTAGAGAATAGTATTGTCGCTTTTTTTTAAAAAAATTTTTTGTTTATCAAAGTAAATTTAAAAAACGGGTGTCAAATTTTCAAGAAATTAAAAAACAAAGTAAATTTTTAAGTCAAAAGGAAACAAATCTAAAAGAACAATCGTTCATATCTTTAATATAAGTTTGGTATCTGGCAAAAACTAAGTTACCCTGCATATCTGTACTAAGACCACAATTAATTTTACTATATGTTCTATATATGTTGGATTTTTATAAATGGTTGAAAAATCAACAACAATATAAAAAAAAATTAAGAGTCTCACCCTGTCAAATTTTAGTTCATCTGAAAGAGTGCACTTTTGTCTTTAAAATGAGACATAGTTGACCATTCTACTATAAAAGACTGTGGAGATATCTTGTTATGAAACAGGCCATTGCAGGCACTTCAGGGGGTCTGGATGGCCAAATGCCAGATGGCCCAATCCCACCGGGGTAATACAAAACTTCAAAGAGTGATATGCAGTTGTCATTGTATCTTTCATGTGCCATTGTCAGCATCCCTGGAAGATGTCTGCATTCTCTGGAGACCATTCTCAGTATATATAGGGCTGATTTTCACCAAACTCCTAATAAAAATATCAACATTTATGCAAAGAAACTTTCATCAACGCAATGAGAGGTGACATGGCTTCACACTTAAAAACTGGCCATATTCCAGAGAGCAAAGGCTTGAAACTGACTGACTCTTCATCTATGGACACCTACATGATACATACTGACTGCAGCAGAGAGGCTTTGAGACTGAGGGTCAATCCGTAAGGCCAAGAAAGTCCACTCCTAAAACAGCAAGGCGCCTTTGGCTAACATGGGCCCACATCAAGGCCTCTCATCAGAAACAGCAGAATGCAGCATTAACTTTGGGCATAAGACTTGTGGAAGGTGAGATGACTTCCATGGGCTATGATGATGTATGTTAAGGTCATAATAAAGAGTCAACCAGCTGTGATCAGCCTAATTTATGGGTGGGAAGGAGAAAAAGCATCTCCGGGCTTGAAATGCACTAACTGCAACTACATCTCACATTAAATCACACCCAAAATAAGCTGTATCATAAGGTTCAAACTCCTTACCATGTGTCAAACACCCCAGCATGATCATGGACTGACAGAAGGGTCAAATGATGCCTAAATGGGTGACTGGCGATGCTGGTACATATTAGCTAAAATGGACATATTTGACCTCAAGCTAAGAGTAGCAAGCAGAAAGCAGCTGATAGAATAGGCATGGCTATCCAGGACCTGAATGAGAAATGGCTGACAATCCAGTGCACAGAGTATTATAAAATATAAATCATTAAAGGAGACAAGAGAAAAAAAAGAAAGCTAAATCTAAAAACATCATTAAGGATTAAGGGGAGATAACCATTCCTATGTACTAGAAATGATTTCATGAGTTATGCCCTTTTGATAAATGATATATAAAGAGCAAATTTAAGTTCTTAACAACACAGTAAAGTGATGAATTCTGTTAAACTGCATTCTAGAGTAAAAATAAATGCTTTTTAATAAATGGAAGCTCTTGTTTGACCTTTATTTGAATATCATTGTTTTCATAAGTGCCTGTAAATAAGATGATGGAATGAGTCACTGAGTTTTACATTATAGCAGCGAATGAGCCTTTTAATTGCAGTTACCAGTTCACATGATGAAGAAAAAATATGTACACATTTGTCTACACCATGAAATTTAACCACTTTTATTAAAGCGGCACTGTCCTGTATTAAAAATATAGTGTATTTGAGTTTTTTGTTTTGATTCTTTTTCAGAGGAAGAAAGAGAGAGGGGGGATAGAGAGAGAGAGAGAGATAAAGATATATATATATATATATATATATATATATATATATATATATAAAGAGAGAGAGGGGGAGTTTATACATATAAGCATGAAAACACTACAAACACATGGTCCCCCAAAGACAGAACAATCCCTTAAACAAAGAATCACAAAACCAAAAATAATTAAAATAAATAAAAAGAAGAAAGAAAATTTGCCAAATACTTACACTAGCTGTCACGGCATTCATGATAGCCATCATGAGCTAAACATCTCCCCTTATTAATACAAATCTGCTGTCTCATGTTCATATCATGGGGCTCAAGTCTAAAGTGTCCCACATTTATGCAGAGTAACTCATGGCACAGATGCGGAACATCACAATCATGCTTTTCAAGCAGAATTCTATGATTCATACTGTGTCGCAATATGTCAACTTGGATAGTATGCTAAACTGCATCTGAAAAATGGTCCTTGAGGATCTCTGGTTTGTGGAACTTACCATGGCAGTTTTTCTCATTTTGGACATTTTTTTCTGCCAGTAAAATGGCATATTTAACTCCCATTTGTCCCATTCTGCTGTTTAATACCAAACTGAGGCATGCTTTTTTTTTATTATTTTGAACCCTGCTGTTGTCATGGCTATTATAAACATGTATCTTTCAAACCGGAAGTAGATTCTGATAAAATTTTAGTAAGATGGGAAAAAATTATATATTTTTATATATATTATATAATATAATCAGGACTAGATTGTACTCCACCACAGAAAATTCTCCGTCTATAGGGCCTTGTTTTAAAATACCGAGGGTATTGCTTATCAGGGCATTGTTTCGATGCGGGGGGCTTGTCATATTTTGCAAAAGCCGACGCGGGGCCATTTTCCCAATAACGCAGAGCCCCGCACACCCCAGTGACGCTGTTTTATTTCTTTTTGCACCAGAACCGCTACGATGTTGCAAAAGGCCAAACCCCCCCGTCCAAAGCCTGCCGGCGGCACCAAAGCTTTGTAAACACCATCACAACGTTTACAACGCGTTTTATTTCTTTAAAAAGGCCGGCTCTTTTTCACTCACGTGTCAGAAATCTGAGCGGGTTTCCCCCTGCAGACGGAAAGCTGTCCGTCTAGGTTTGGATAAGAAATGGGGGTTACTTCGCCCTTTCATTTTTATGTATTATATTATTCACATGTCTATTTTAATTAAAAGGGGCAACACTCCGGAAGGATTGCTCGGTGATTCTTATCACAAGCTCTTAAAGTTAATAATATCGCCTTTATTAACTTTTCGGCGTGTAGAAAGTCATGACCCCCGGAAAAAGGGAAGTTTGCTAGCTACCCAGTTTTAAAATACCTTAAATAGTTATCCCTAGGTTATCCATTTTTCGATGATTTATACTTCGCTGCGGACAGGATGCGGCGAGGATTCTTCCTCTTTTCATCATTACGTGCCCATTTACCTGATTATCATCCCATCCGATTTTGAACCAAATGCCCATTCAAATTCCCCGCTCGTAAAGGTCCGCGCTCCTCGCGATGTAGTTATTCGGGTTGGGATTTTTTTAAAATTTTCATCAACGTGATTTTTAACGCATCATCAACCCCTTTGGGAACCCCAAAACTTTTTATTCAATTTTTATCCATTTTAAAATTCCTTGCATCGAAAATCCATCGGAATTTTTTTAAAAAAAAAAAAAAAAAAAAAACTTCCATTTCTGTTGATCTCCTTTTTACCGACTCTATAAAAGAGCGTTGTATCTATTTGGGGATTTCCAAGGTTCACGCCCCTTTCCCCCCAAGTCTATCCCCCCATTAGCCGTTTTTTTAATTTTTTGAGATAAGATTCGAAAAACAGCCTAATTAAAAAAATTCCCCCATACCCCCCAATATACCAGGCCGCTTTTTTTCTGAAATCAATTTTAGGGAAATTGCGTCTTTCAGTAATGTCCATGTCTTAAAATTCAATTGGCGTACAACCCTCCGACGCAAGGTTTTGGGCGATGATTAATTGGCGAAAGTTAATATTTGCCTTTTTAAATTCTATCGGGGGTTTTTTAAAAACCTTTTGGGGAATTAGAGAGTTCAGGTTAGCTTTCCCGTTAAAAAAAAACCTTTTAAAATAATGCCTACGGATATTAGTTTCGATGATTATCACTTTTTACTGGGGACAGCGACAGGCGGGGATTCTTCCTCTTTTCATATCGTAACCCACTTTACTAGACTTCACTACCCCGGTTTTTAACCAAAAGCCTTTTAAATTCCCCCCCCCCAAAAAGGCCCCCCCTCCTCCCCGTGATAGTTATTACGGGTTTTGGGGGTTTCACCTTTTTTCTGTCAACGTAGACGGCAACATTTTTTTAAAGCGTCCCCATCCGTCGAGGACCCGGACTGCGCCAACCGGCCGAAATAGGTTTGTTTTTTTTGACGGGCCCGGTTCTGATTTGCCCCCTTTTAAGTTCATGACCCCTCTGTCTTCTTTAGTACGAAATATCAGGGAAAAGCAACAGCCCGCTAGCTTCCGAGGCCATATCCGCCTTTGCCCCTTTTATTTAAAGCACGACACCCCGGGGGAAAAACCAGTTTGTCTATGCATAGCCCCGCTTTTTTAATGGAGAGTGTGAGCTTGATATGGTGCCCCCTGCGCCCTTTTAAACTGGGGGTTTGAAATCCGGGGGATTTGATTTCCCCGTATGCCACCCCCCGACGGCGACAAAAGCTAACATTACACCCCATCTGGGATTTGGAGGTTTAACTGTTCCGGGTGGTTTTTCTCCTTCAAAAAACCCCCTTTCCCCATCCATTTTCAAAACCTAGAAGATCGTACATCACGGGGGGGGTAACAGATTTTGTGTTGTGGGAAAACGTCTAGAAGCCTTCCCGTCTGTTGTTTACGTGACGGACAAATCAAACTTTTTAACCCGTACGAGAGCGTTGAAAACCCAAAAAATCCCGCTTAACGACGTGGCTACCGGTGTGTGTTTTACCACCCCCCACGGTTTATTTTTGAAATCAACCCAAACGGGGGAAACTCCGTCTTATTCCTGTTGAAGGGGGGGTCGCCCTTTTGTTTATCGGTTTTTTGTGTGGCTGTGTTTCCCCAAAAACTTTTTTTCCCCTGGGGTAAGTATAACGGGTGGGTAATCCCAAAGGGGTTGGTAGGAAAATTCACCAAGTAAATGTGATCGGGGTTGTAAAAACCCGTATACTTCGCTAAAATGTCCTTCTGGCGGTTAGGCGCCACAACAAAAAAGGGGACCCTTTAGCTTGGGGCGGCACCCCAAGCAGTTTTGGAAAAATCAACTCAACTTGCGAATGGTGCGAACGCCGGATGTGGGGTTTTTTTTTTAACGCCACCTGGGGGGACAGGATAATTACCCACTCCCAGTCGGTTACTTCTTTCACGTTTTTATCCACGGGCGTTTTTGGAAAAAATGAAAGTCCCCCCCCCCGGTTCCTTTTTCTGGAACCCGGTTTAACAAAGTTTGATAGGGAGCTTTCGAACAATTTGCCATGTATGTGGGGGCCCCCCAGACTGGCAAAAAAGGTTTTCCCCTCCCAGCCCCGGCCTTGGAGACCCACATGGGGGTTTGTGGCTTGGACTCGGGGATTTTTCCCATGATCCCCAACCCCAGTGGTAAGAGGAAGTGGAAAAATTGGGCCGCGAGCAATAATTTGGTCAGAAGGTCTCAGGGGCCGCTTTTGGGGGAATTTAAAATGGGATGGCGCCCCCCCAAGAAGGCTCCTTGTTTTATAGGCAAGATCCTGGAGTGGATGGCGCTTGGAGCAGGTTCTTTCTCAAAACCCCGAAGGCTTTACTTAACTGGCATGGAGCGAACAACGACTCGATTCGCACCTATGTGTGGGCTTGCAAAAGGGTTTTAGGGAACCCAAAATCGGTCGGATTTAGGCGCGAAGCAGTTCTTAGAAAAGGGTATTAACTCCCCAGTGGACATCCCTTTCGTAACGCGTATGAAAAGGTCTGCAATCGCGGGGGCGAATAAAAATGGTTTCGGATTTGAAAAACTCTATCTCGTTAGAACCCCCGGTGGGGCGGTATGCCCCCAACCCCCCGGCCCCGCAGCACCCCAGATTTACAAGGTGGTAACCACTTTCTCCCCCCCCCGACAAAATTTACTTATTGCTGGGAAGTCTGACCCTTTCGTCGGCAGTGTAAACAAAACTACCTGCGAACTTCCATGCTTTGGCCCGTAAAAAGCTCCTGTACACATGCATGCACTTTTAAAATTGCCAAGCACCTATAAGCAAAAAGTTTACAAAGTAAGTTAAAAAGTCGGGGAACCGTACCCCGGGGCCCAGCTTCACCGGGCCGCACCGTAGAGGGGACAAAGGGGGGCCAAGGCCCGGGTTTGCGGCTGGTAAGGCGGGGGGCGGGGGCCAAAATAAGAAGAGAAAGATCTCTTTAAGCGTCTAAAGGCGAGGAAAACCCGGAGAGGGGGCCCCAAAAACCTCAGGGGGAACCCCCTACTCGGGGGAACCCCAAAAACCCTCTGCAATACAAATAGTTTTAAGGGGAGTGGTGTAGTAGCCGTCTTAGCTGAATTTTTTAAAACTAAGGCGGCCGCGGCACTCAACATAACCGGGCGCGAATTGAAAAAGGGTCTTTAAAAAAACCGGGGCTCTTATAGGAAATTTAATAAAATAATATTGCGGACGGAAAGGAAATAATAAACGCTATCTATTACGGTCCCTGGCGCTTGCTTTCAATGGTAAGCCAGATTGGGGGAAAGCTGTATTTGGAATTTTTTTCCCCCCGTAACTTCACCCTCGTGCGTTGGGGCCCTAGCCGACGTAAAGCCCCTGAAACCAAAGATCTTCTAGTCAAGCAAGGAATAATCCCTGATAACAAATTAAAAAAGAGATGATTCTTAAATTCACGAAGAGGGTAGTTTTGAAAAGTGTTGGTGGAGCTATCCCGCGGTGGCGTTCACGGGGGGAATTTTTTTTCCAGCAAACTTTAAGGGGGCCCAAAATTTTCGAAAGAGGCGTCGCCCGACCTCGCAGAAAAAAATTACAGGTGGCCAACCGGGGGACTGAAAGGCAAAATCACGAATTTTTTTTCAGCCAAGACGAGCTTAGGGGCAAGGCCACGCCGTCCAAACTTTAATGTGAAAAGGGCTTCGAGAGTACTCTTTAGTCAAATGGGTAAGCATTTGACCCTTTTACCCGAGCCACAGCTGTCTGACATTTACACCCCCTCTTAAAACGCAAAAAGAGAAATTGGTTTATAGTTTTAGCTCTGGAGCGCGGTCTTGTCGGTATTGGTGAAAAAAATTTTTTTTCTGTATAACATGGGTACCCCGAAGAGTTTCCTGCAATGTTGGGTCGGTATGCGCCCCCCGCAAAAAACCCGGTCTCGGCCCCCACAATTATCGATGTCCCAAAAAAATTTTTGATCGCTGGTGGGGATGGGACAGTTGTAATATTTGCTCGCCTTGTGCTGTGGACGAAAACCCCGGCGTTCCGGGACCAGTTGAAGCCAAAGGGGGAACAAAGGGGGTTTTTTTAAATATCGGGGTCTGGTTCCCTTGCGAGTTTTCTACAGCCCTGGGGTATTGGAAGGGCCGGGAACTTAAAAACTAGAGGCCGCGGCTGGTTTTTTTTGACCCCAAAGCCTTTGACTTCCCCTGACTTTCTTTTTTACGCCTTTGGCCTTTTCTTCATTTTTTTTTCCATTGTTTCTAGTTTGGGAAAAATTTGGGGGCGCAACCCCCGACAATTCGTATAGGGCCCCCGCACATTGTCTTGCATTTTCCTAGACTTTTTTTTCACGTGCGTGCAGTGGGTTGTTTTAGGGAAGTCGGACGTGTAAAAAAGATCCGCTTAGGGGCATCCCCTTGTAGACTCCTCTGTCTGGATTCAAACAATAGCTGTATCGATAGAAAGAGCTGGCCGGTTCCATCTACTCTTCATCTTGCGGTTGTGAGGTATGAAGCCCGAAGTTTGCCCCCTAAATGCCGTCCGATTATTGAGGGGGCAAAATCCTCTCGAAATTGGAGAGCTTGCTGTGAATGCCTTCTTTGGGGGGCCCCTTGTTTGGGAGCGCTCCCGGGCCCCCCTGTCCGTATGGGACACGACTTGCGCATCAGGAGCTTTTTGTCGGGTCATGGGGGGAAGGAAAACCTTTGGGGTTTTTGGGGCGGCAACCCCCCGTCCAGCGATTCCCCCAAACTGGGCGCTGTCGAAAAAGCGAAGGGCCAAGGCCAAATGAGATTATTTCTCTGTGTTGTTGGGTATGCTTTTTCCTTTTGCCCACCCCTTTTAAAAATGGCCTATAAGCGGTGGGAGTCGTATCCTCGCAGGTTGGGAAAGAATGGTATGTAGTTTCTTTGAGTTCAGTCTAGCTTTAGGTTAGGGGCATTATGGCGCTCCTCTTTTTTCCCCTGTGTATGGGGGGGTCACGGACTGAGCCCCCCTTAAGGGCTTTTCCCATCAGGCAGGTAGTAGCAGATTGTAGCTTGCCGTTTCCCCCGGCCATCCCATTTCCTGTGGGCAAGACAGCATTGCTTATTTGCGACCTTTCCTAAGGGGCCTTTTTAGAAATTTTTCTGCCGCATTGGGACCCCGGTATTAAAGGTGGCTCTGTGTGCCGTCTCCGCCCACGATGTAGCTAACTGAAGGTCGGTTTTTGAAAAAAATTTTGTGTTTGCGTTTTTTGGTGTTTTCTTTGGGGGTCGGCTCGGGGCCTAAATCCTGATGACGAGCGCCTAAAGTCGCGTAGATGATAAAAGGGGCCCCGGGGGTACTGTGAGGTTTTTGGGGAAAATTTTTTTTTTTTTTAAAACCCCTTGGGGGTCCCCACTTGAGGGTGTTTGACCGTTTTTTGGCACTCGGCTTTGGGCCTCTAGGATCCTCTCTGTAGTAACCGTACAGGCAGCGCTCGCAAAAATATTTACGTCCTTCTTACTATTGGGGCATGTAGGAGGCGTTTAAGTCCTTGACCCCTGTGTAGCGGAATTTTAACCTTCTCTATGAGGAAAAGGTTTATTCTCGTTATCTCCTTTTTGGGGCTGTGAGGTGGGGAAAAACTTTTACCCCCCAAATAGTTTATGGGTTAATTTTCCACTTTCTGACTGGAGTGGTGTAGGAGCATAAAACCCTGTGAAAACCCGGCCGTTGTTGGTGGGGAAATTTTTTAGGTCTGCCCCCAGTCCCCGGGAAACAGGGCGAAAACGGCCCAACGGAGGCGGTGGTCATCCCTGTTTTTCCCTGAAAGGGGGTTTTTTTTTTTTACTTTTTGGTGTGGGAAATACGACCCCCCTCTCAATGATTGAAACGCCAATGTCTGCCAAAGGATTGTTTGTTTAAACCAACCCCACCCTCTATTGGTCCATTCCCAGCTTTTTTTTTTCCGGGGAAAGCTGGATTGAGGGCCCCTTTGATTTACTATTTTGCAAAAAACTCTACTTGTGGCGTGCACGGGTTCAGGTACCCTTCACTGCCGTCGGGTTTTTCCTCGAAGCTTGCCTTGAAGAAAAAGGAATTAAAAAAACCTTCAGAGCCTTATTTCTTCTACCAACTTGTATTAATGGTCCATTCCCCAAAAAAAGCTTTTGGGTCTGCCCCTGCCCCTTTGGGAATTTTTTGCCAGCCCTCCCAAAAAATTCCCCATAACCCCTGAGGAAAGAAGGCCCATCTAAAAATTATTCCTAAAAATATTTACTATTTCTTCACTGTCAACCCCTGGGGTTTCGTGCGGCCGGTTTGCCCCCTTGGGGGCCGGTGTGGGGCCCCCCGGGGCCGGGAAGGCCTCGGGGGGCGGAGTAGCCGTGGGGGTAAGCGCAAAAACCTTTTTTTAACTTTTGGGTTTTTTTAAAACCTTCCTTTACCCCCGGTTTAGTTGTTTACTGCACGATCCATAATACTCCAAAAAAGATAATACTATTTTGATTCTTTCAAATAAAAAATTTGACGAACTTTTAGTTTTTTTATTTCAGACTTTTATTAATAAAAAATTCGACTTTTAGACAACTTTTGTTCGGACTCTAAAAATAAAATTTGAAAAAACGTGAAAATACTAGTTTGGGGCATATTTTCTAAAAAAAAATTGAAAAATAGGTTGTAGAAGTTTAAACCCCCTATAAAATTTTCCCCCCAAAATTTTTGCTAGTGGTTTTTTTCTTAAAAAAGAATAGTTGCGGGGCCTTGGTTCGCCCCCTTAAGAGCTTCTTCCGAATCACTCCACGGCCTTGCTGCAACGCCTTTTCAGATTTTGTTCCCTTCCACATTCCCAAGGGTGGGGTTTTTTCCCAAGTTTTATTTTTTTGCTAAAAGCTTGTTTCACCCCCCCTCCGTATTTTAAACTTGAAACCACTACCTTTGACGTTTTCCATATTCTATATTTGGGGAAATTATTACTCAAAAAAAATTTAATTTTTGGGGAAAAATTGAGGGGGCCCCAAATTTGCGGTAGCTCGGAAAAATACAGGCCCCCGGGGCCCCCTGGACCAAAATTTGCGGTAGCACCGACAAAAATCGGACACAATTAGAGACATCCCAAAAATAGGGCACAACTAGAGACATGCGCAAAATGCGGAAAAGGCAAAACTTTCTGCGGAAGCCTTTGACACATTGTTAGGCGAATCGGGGTACGCGCAGCAAACTAAATACGGAAAACGAAAAGAGGGTTCACCGTTTTGGGGAAAGGCTTGAGCCGTAGACCCTCGGCCGCGGATCCAAAGCCAACGCAGATGGGGGGGGGGGCCATGGCCCAAAAAAGAATAAATGGAAGGTGGGTGAAAATTTGGAGGGAAAAAATTTTGGGGTACAAAATTTGCCACCAAAATTTTTTTTGGGGGCCCGGTGGGGGAGGGGGGGCCCCCTGGACCAAAATTTTCGGTACCCCCGGCAAAAAATCGCATAAAAAAAAAGACAAAGGGCTCCGTTTGTCTTAAAAAAAAGGGGTTCCAAACCGAAAAATGATGTTTGGGGGTCTGGATACAGAATGGGGAAGGCCCCTTTGCCATTCTAAAGGTTCAAACCGCTGTTGTATTATGACTTTTTTTATCTGTGATAGGAATGTCATAACTCGACCCAAAATGACGATTCTCGGTCCCGGGGAATGCAAAAGATGACTAATTTATTTTGTTTTTTTCATTTAAAATTTAGACATGATCTACTAAATATTAGTAAAATGAATGCAAAATTGAAAAATTTTTTTACCTTTTAAAAGCTTTCGTTGAAGTCGGCTTAAAATATGGTAGCCGGGGGCCCCAAAAAGGGCCAAAAAGCCAGCCAAGCCCCAACCCCAAAATTACCATTTCATAAACTGGGACAAAAACATAAACCCCCTTTTAAGATTTGTGTGGGAAAAAAAAAATCTTACTAATTAGAATAGATGAAAAGGGAAAAAAAGAAAAAGAAAAGGCTGGGGGAAGGAAAAAAACAGATAAACAACAGAAGCGAAGAACGCGAAGAAAAACAAGGGCCCAAAAAAATTATTTTTTTTTAGCAACTTTGGTAGAGGTTGCCCCCGGAACCCCTCTGTACCAATTTTTTTAAAAATCTGGCCAGTAGTTTTGAAAAGTAAGTTTTAAATTTTTATTTTTTTTTTTTTCCCTTTTTTTGCCGGGAAACCGGGTTCTACAGGATAAAAATTTTTTTTAGCAACTTTTGTGGAGGTTCCCCCAAAGGGTCATCCCTCCCCAAATTTAATCAAATTCGCCCGGGGGTTTAGAGGAATGTTGTTAAAAGGGTTTCTTATAAATTAAGGCAAATAAGCCCCGCCCCTGGCGGCCTTTTTTTTTTACGGATCGGAATTTTTAGAAATTTGGTAGGGTTTGACCAAAGGAACATCTGTACCAAAATTTTTTGAAATCGGGGAGTATTTTGAAGGAGATGTTTTTAAAGTTTTCAAATTATTTTTTTTTTAGCCATGGCAACCAGATTTTCATGGATAAAATTTTTTTTGCAACTTTTGTAAAGCCTCCCCCAAGGAAAATTCCTGCCAAGTTTCTTAAAATTTGCCCCCGGTTTAGGGGAAAAGTCTTTTTGCAATTTTTTTGACGACGCACCACACGACGCGGACGAGGACGAAGGGCGATCACAAAAACTCACCTTGGGCACTTGTGCTCAGGTGACTAAAAAAGCGGGGAAACGACACTGCTAGGGAAAAAAGGAAAAAACGCAAAAACAGTAGTGGCCCTTGAGTCAGATAGCGAGAAAGTAAAAGGGCCAGTTCATGGAGTCAAAAACGAGGGGTCTGAAAGATTGGGGAAGTGCCCCGGTGTAGGCCTACTTTTCGGGGGGGTGCGTCGACAATTTGGGGGAAAATTTTCGTGTCCCCCGGGGAGTACGCATGCTCTCATTTTTAGAGTCCGGGGCCCCGTTTTGATGCAAAATTTACTTTAATATGGCATTTAAGCATATTCAAACTTATCTGAAAAAAAAAGAAATGAAATTTTGAAATTGTCATTTACGCGTCAAAAAATTTTTTAAAACTGCAATGCCTGTAACAACTGCCCCCAATGTCGGGGATCCCCACATCCATCAGTTACGTTACATGGTTATTGCCAATTTTTATTCTCTTTATTTACTCTCATTTAAACATGGAGTGGGGCATACAAAACTTTATATGAATTTTTCAGATAAGTTGACATCAACAAAAAAAACATATATTCAATTTCCTAACTGTCGTTATACCCCCATTGTCTAATTGTTTCATCACAAAATCATTTGCGCGTTCTCACATTAAAACTCGTTGAAATATTTCATTTTCATGAAACAGATTAAAGAGCTGCATGTTTTTGGGAGATTAAAATTGCTTTTTTAACAATAACTGGGGAAATCTAGAGAGAATATCAAGTAAAAAAAATATTTTACCCAAAAAAGGAAAATATAACCCGGAATGCTATTTCTCATGATGTGCACGTCAGCTTTTCGAAATGTCGTCATCCGGGGGAAAAGATTTTAATAATGAATAAAGTTGTTTAACCAAACAAAGCCAAACATGGCCAAGGGGTTTTACAGCGTTCGCCTCGGAGCGGGAGGTTATGGGTTCGTAAATAAATGATACTGTTATAGCTCCCTTGCTTGGCGCTCGCATATAAGGGTGTTCCAGAACTGGTTGGCCTGGTTTCAGGATAATCGTTTTGTTTTTCAGTACATGTTTAGCAAAGTACTGTTTTTTATCAAAGAGGCCTCCGGGGCCCGAGAGGGCAAAGTCACTGTCTTTAACCTCACTCAGTCCCCCCACCGCGTGGGTTCGAATCCCGGAAGTTCTTTGGATTTTCAGTGGGAAGCCTTCTACCCGGAGCCCCCGGCTTCGGGGCTTCCTCCACCTTTAATTACGGGACACCGCTAGCTGAAATGCGTCGAAGGACGGTAAACTAAAATAGCAAGTCAACTGTTAACAAAATCATCCCCGCTAAATACTCAATATAAATAAATAATATCAATAAAGGATTCGCCTTCTGTCTTCATGTAATCCTTATAAAAGTCCCCAGGTAACGCAAAGACCTCATAAACAATTTTAGTTATTAGCGTTTGGAAAATAGATTTAATGATAAACATAAATTATGCATTTTACCATGACTTTTTTATTTTACAGTCATTATAAAATTCATAGTATACACTCATTTGATAAGTAAATATAAATTCGCTCACCAATTGTCTTTGCCATAGTGATTTAGCGATGCTGTGTTACTTTCATGACCGTGGTTTTGATCCTGTTGTGCGTATTATTAACAAAGGTAACTTTAGACTGCCAAGAAAAATTTTATTTACAGATTAATATTTACATAACGTGACAGTAACCGCGGATCTTGATAGTGCACGGTTATACAAAGACAGGTAAAAAAAAGAGGACCAAGATTTCCCTGTGCGCTCATTTGGAAGATTGCTGTGTAACATGATTACAAAAATTGTATTAAAGTGTTTTCAATTTTTTCTAGCTTTGACAAGGACCCTAGAATTTTGTCCTACCTAAATTTGCCCCTTCTGGGATTTATGCGTATCACCCTTATCAAGTTTAATAAGACTGGGACAAAAATTTAGCCTCCAAGTGTTACAAGTTTTTTTTTTAAATTTGCCCGGTGACTACTTTTTGAACCCATGTGCCCCCTTTTGAACTCATCCGAGATTTGTGTAAACAACATTCGACCAAGTTACATGAAGGTAAGACCAAAAATAGGCTTTAGTGTGGTCATAAAGTTTTATAAAATTTACCCCGGTGACCACTTTTTTACCCCCTGGATCCATTTTCAAAACTCATCCGAGATTTCATTAGACAAACATCCCTGACCAGTTTTCATGAAGATTGCGCAAAACTGCGGCCTCTGTGTTTCACAATGTTTTTTCTAAGATTTTCTAAGATTTTCTTAATGACCTAGTATTTGACCCAAATGACCCAATTTCAAACTCATCCATAACCAAAAGGAC
The DNA here is from genome assembly GCA_021229015.1 of Solen grandis. NCBI lineage: Eukaryota > Metazoa > Mollusca > Bivalvia > Adapedonta > Solenidae > Solen > Solen grandis. The sequence goes on from CM037777.1 coordinate 93,210,016, forward strand.
GAACATTTTTATCAAATTTCATGAAAGGGAAACAATGTGGCCCCAAGCGTTTTTAAAAGATTTTCTAAGTTTGAGCTAATGCCTAGTTTTTGACCCCCCAGACCCAATTTGAAACTCTCGAGAATCATGTAGACAAACATCCTGCCAAATTCCATGAATATTGGGCCAAAAATCTGGCCTCTAGGGTGTTCCAAGCAATTGTTGACGGGCGACGGACAAAGGCGGTCACAAAACTCAGGTGAGCTAAAAACGCAATTATTTTTTTTCTCGTAAATGCTGCCAACGTAATGTATGATTGTATCTACATTACCATTTTGCAGTAAAAATGTTACAAAGATATGACATTGCTTTCATGACGTATTTTAACGAGCGCAGCTCGGAGTATGTATAAAAGACAGTTGGGGAGAATGACTTTTCGACTTGGAAAATTTGGATCAAAAGCAGCTATGACGTCATTAATCATAAATAATAACAGACTCACGCGCGGTCCCTGCGCACCTGCTTGGCGTCATCAAATCAATACCATAATTACCCAGTTCTTTAACGAGGATTAATTAATCGCGAAGAAAAAAAACCGTAAGCATTTTTAAAATAAAAAGTTCTGTGTGGACTAAGTTTTGTAATATATTAAAACCAACGAATGTTAATTTAGAAAATAAACATTTTTTTTAAAAAAGTGTCTTTACATCCAAATTAACTACGTTCCAAGAAATCATCTTATTTCGTTTTTAAGAATTTTTTTATGGAGGTCCCCCTCATTCTTTACAAAATCAATGAAGCATAAGATATTTCTTTTACATTAGCATTAATTATATTTTCCTATTCCATAACCTTATATATGTATGCAATGGCGATTTTTACAACCTCGTGTCCCTTTAAATTTTGTATTGTATCAAAAAAAACTGGGAAACCCATCCCCTTTAAATTTAATTTTCAAAAATTTGTCCCCATTATTGGAAAACGCAGTTTCGCCTGCGCGACGCTTTTTGACTTAAACAGGCCGTTTACTGACTCGATGATAAAAATGTAACACAGGTAGACAGGTAGGGTATTGCGTTATCGATCTTGACATAAACGTTTTATCAGAATATTACGAGACTCTCTCTCTCTGATATTATGCTCGTTTTTCTTCATTTTTTTCTGCCTTTCTCGTAATGCGCTCGTTTTTGTACGCGTGTATGTTCTGAGTCTGGTTCCCTCCCCCTCTCTCATCGTATACCGCTCCTCCCCAATAATGATTTTTACTCGGTATTTAGTCGGGATTTACCCGTGTCTGTTCAAATCCGTTTTGACTACTGTTCGACATATTTCCCCAAATCCGATGTTTGTACGGTGTATGGCTACTTTTGAATTCTCCCTCTCTCTTTCAAACGTGCGCGTGGTGTTTTATCTTTAATCTTTTAGTGGTTTTTTTTTTCTAAACGCGCGCTCCTTTCCTCTTTCTATGACTGCGCGCGTGGGTATTTTTTTTTTCTCCTTCCGTTCAGCAATTCTTACTCTTCATTTCTGATCTTCCTATCACGCTTTACGATTATTTAAAATTAACACTGTCTCACCCTCCTCAGACGTAAATGATTATTTCTGTATGACTGCGTTTACCAAATTTTTTTTAACCGAATTAATTTTTTTTTCTATATGCGTTTTTAATTTCTTTTTTCTTTCATTTTTCTTTCTTTCTTTGCTTTATTTCCCCAAAATGCCGGCTTTTTGACGGTGTATGTCCTGTCAATTGTTTCTCTCTCCGCGATTAATCCTCTCTTTTCTAAATTCCTCTCTCTGCTCTCTCTCTGTCGCAATGTATTACTTAGTAGGATTTAGGTAATCTACGGAGAATGCGTTTCTCATCTTGATATTGTCTGATGTTCCATGAAGCAATAGGCCATGTTCCCCTTTTGTATGTTTTCTCAACATTTTCTGATGTACGAGAGATATGGGGATATGTTCTGTTGGACTCAACATCCCCTTGGTTGTGCTGTAGAATATGACAAAATGTTTGTTTGTAAAGTTTAATAAAGGTCCCTACAGATATTTATGCTTGGGGGCAGACCCCGTTTGACTGATGTAAATGCGATGCGCTTTTATAGTTCTGAGGCGGTTGACCTTCTCTCTAGCGAGTGTTACTAAATTTATTTTCATCCAATAAAAATGTAAGGACGGATCTATACCTTAATATAAACGAAAAGTTATCACGATGGATTGTTCATTTGCCGTCGTTCGTTTTCGAGAAAGGATGCTATGTTAAGGCAAAAAAGTAACTTGCCGGTGAAGACAGATTGCGTACGCAAAGCCTTTACCGCACGCCTCATTCAGTCAATTTCAACCCCTTTTCCATGATGGTGTCGGCACCCCCGCAGAAGCGGTAAAACGGAATTGGTAAAAAAAAATTTTTTTTTTTTCCCAAACTGATACAACCCTTGCCGGAAAGAATATCGGTGTTTCGGTCAATAGCAACGCTTTTTACGAGGACCACAGGTCGTTTTCCGCGATGAGTTATATAACGAGCCTTCGTACGTAGACACGAAGAAAAAATTGATCGGTTTGACGACCTGATGACGGAAGCGAAATGCGATCAAGAAAGCGGATCTTTCCCCCAAGGGAAAGCATAAAGAAACTTAACCGTCATTTTTTAACCTTAATTTTGTTTGCCCAAGGTAAGGCGTGCAGAGATTGCACTAAATACCCAGAAATTGGTTTTTGTTCAATAACCCAATCGACAGACAGCAAGTGTCAACGTTGCCAGACGAAATATCCCCAAATAGCAAATTTTCATAAAAAGGTTTCAAAAAGGTGAGACTAAACCGTACGGATATTTGATAGTGGATTGAGTAAATCCCCGGAAGAAGAAGTTTACGCACGGACATATTCAAAACAAACAACCCGTCAAAACATCGAGAGGAAAGTGATGATTATCGGATATGGAGCATTGAGGAATGGAATAAAAAAGCGGCTCGGACCCTCCCCTAAAAGGAACCGAAAACAATTGGAGGATAATCGGATATGAGACAGCGCTGCTGCTGCTGTGGTGATGATGATGATAAAATGTATGGGAGCCTCGGGCAATCCTGGCAACGTTTGATAGATTTCGAGGAAGAGGAACGTTTAAGTTAAAATGTATGGGAAAACCCATTAAAAAACCTCCAGGGATCATGAGCGGAGCATTGAAGAAAGTTGAAAATTTACCGAAACAAGTTTATCGGTCACGAACTAGCTGTAATGACGTATTATCTCTTCTCAAAGAGACTTGAGACGGGGATCTTGCACAATTTTCATCGATTTTTTGACAGTTACGGAAGGATCTGCCTACAAAAAATTTGCAATCCGCGAAGAAATTAAAACCAAGCACGTTGGTGCGCGAATCCATCGACAGGCGATTAAACTCAAGAAGACTCTTGTATTTCTGTGGGGACCCAGAAGTGAAAATCTGATAAAAAGTTGTCGTTTATGACCGCAATGCCAATATCTAAAAAAAAAGGGTCTGATGGCCCTGTTCGTCACCTGGAAACCCTTGCTCTAAAGGCACTGTATAATGCTCACCAAAAATCTTAACTCTTGTCTTGTGGGGTTTTTGAAAGAAGTTTTCCTTTCTTCCCTTATTAACCTTGTAAAATAAGTGACCCCTGGGGGGACCCAATTTGGACCCAAGGGCCATGATTTGAACAACTTTTGGGGAGACCACTAGACAATGGTAAAGCCCTTATATCTAAGCCTAGGCCCATGTGGTGACTGATAAGAAGATTTTTTCTAGTTTTTTTTCCCCATATAGCCTTTGTAAAATAAAATGACCCCTGGAGGAGGGCAATTTTGACCCAGGAGGTCATTATTTTAACAACTTTTGTGTGTTCACAAGACAATTCTACATACCAAAATCCAAACTTTAAGCCTTGCAGTATTTCAGGGATGATTTTTCTTTTTTCCATGTAAAAAAAGTGACCCTAGGGCACGGCCAATTTTCCCCCAAAGGGCCATGATTTAAAAACAACTTAATAGAATCCACCTGACAATACTACATCCCCAATATCTTAAAACCAGGCAGTGGTTTCTGATGAAAAAATTTTTCTGGTTTTCCAAACACCCTATGTAAAATAAAGTGACCCCTGGGGAGGACAAATTTTGCCCCCAAGGCCAGATTTGAACAATTTTTTAAAGTTTTAAGACAATTCTACACGCTGTAGCTTACAGTTTTGCAGGAGAAGATTTTCTAAATTGCATTTAAAATTATTTTAGCCCCTGTGACCTACTTTTTTCAACAAATCATTAAATTTTGTAAAATTTTGTTAGAGGACATCATAAGATGTTTCCCTGTGAAATTTTTCAAAATCCCTTAAAGCGGATTGGGGAGGAGATGTTGTTTAATGGAAAAGTTGATGCAAGACGCACCCCCACACGGACAGATGGCGGACGACAGACGCCGGAAAAAGACAATCTAAAAGCTCACCATGAGCACGTTTTGCTCAGGTGACTAATTATCTAAGCTCTGGCCTTATGGATTCATAAAGAAGATTTTTAAGATTTTCCTAAATAACCTTGAAAAAAGAAACCCCTGGTGCGGGGTAAATTTATCACCATGGGGCTATGATTTGAACAATCTTGGTAATGAACCATTAGATGATGCTACATACCAAATATTAGCTCGGGCTTATGGTTTCAAGGAGAAGTTTTTTTAAAAGTTTTTCCTATATAAGTCTATGTAAAACAATGACCCCGGGGCAGGGCCAATTCAACCCCGGGTCTAATTTGAACAACTTTTGTAGAATTCACTAGACAATGCAACACGTAAATATTTAGCCTAGGCCTTATTATTTCATAGAAGATTTTTAAAGTTTTTCACTATTAAACTTGATAAATAAAATACCCCGGGGCGGGGCCGTTTTTGTCCGCAGGGTCAGATTGAACAATTTTTGTAGATGTTCATAAGACAATTCTACATCCCAAATTATTAAAGCTCTGGGCCCCTACAGTTTTGCAGGAGAAATTTTCTAAGATTCATTTTAAAAATCTATTTTTTATTCCTGGCCTACTTCTCACCCAATCAAATAATTTGAAAAAACTTTGATAGAGATCATGAAAGGATGTCCTGGAAGTTTGGCAAAATCCACCATGGTTTAGGAGGAGAAGTCGTTTGAAGAAAAGTTGACGACGGCGACGCACGGCGCACGGACAACGGGCGTCCAAAAGCTCACCTTGGGCACTTGGGCTCAGGGAGCTAAAAATATAAGCCGTCAGCTTAAATCACGGTTGACATCACCTGTTTTTTTATTGGATAAAACATTCCCTGATTATTAACTCATTTCCTTGGGGGCCCCTTTAAATTTAGCAGTGTCTTATTCTAGTCATCTACAAAACATGGGAACGCAAATGGTTCTGTGATCAGAATTTTCCTGTAAGCGATTTAAAATTTCGGTTTTTAACAGAAAAAAATGCGTTCTCCGGGGTGGGGTGTGAGTGGAGGTGGCAATGATGGGGGATGAGTAGTGTCGGGTGGCGAATGGTCGTCGAGAGGTAGTGTCGGTGGGGGGCGGGTGGTAGTGGTGGGTTGAGGTTTAGGTGGGGGTGGGGGAGGGGTGGTGGCGATGTGTGGTGGTGAGGAGGTGGGACTGGTAAGGTGGGGAGGGGAAAGTTGCTTGTGAGTGGAAAGGGGGTGGCGAGTTGTGGGGTGAGTGGTGGTGGCGAGTGTGGTGGTGAGTGATGGTGGTGGCGAGTGGTGGTGGGAGTGGTAAGGTGGTGGTAAGTGGTAGAGGTGGTGAAGGGGTTTTTTTGGGGGTAAAGGTGCGGTGAATGGTAAAGTTGGGTTGGTGGTAAAGGTTGGGAGTGGTGGTGGAAGTGGGGGTGGGGAGTTGGTGGCGAGTGGAAGTGGTGGTGAGTGGTGGTGGCGGGTGGTGTTGGTGGTGAGTGATGGTGGTGGCGAGTGTTGGGGGGATGGTAAATGGGTGGTAATGGTGAGGTGGGGAAAATGGTTTTTTAGTTGTAAAGGTCGGTGAATGGTAAAGTTGGTGTTGAGTGGTAAAGGTTTGAGTGGTGGTGGAAGTGGGGTGAGTGGGGTTGGTGGTGAGTGGAGTTGGTGGCGGTGGAAGTGGTGGTGATGTCATCCAATCTTACCATCTACTCATATTTTAAGATTTTAAATCAATATACTTTGATAAAATTTTTTAAGTTATGCTCCTGACAAAATTGAAAAATCAAAAAAACAAAACAAGATATATTGTAATTCAAAATTGGGCATGTAGAGTTATGGTTTGAGTCACTGCACTTTAGTTGCATTCTTTCATATATGAAGTTTGGACCAGCGGTGACAAGGATCCAATCCGTTCGTCATTGTATCTTCTTACGGGGTGGATGAGAATAGTGATGGAAATGGGACTGATCAACGTGTGGTATGGACCACAATTAAAGAAAAACACTTCTAAACAACTCCCCTTTTCAGGGCCAACCCAATGTCCTTAAGGATTTACAAATTGTCAAACCATTCAATTCCCTTCTTTCAAAATGTTTTTTCAGGAAAATGTCCTCCTATTTTTTTATTATTTATTTTTTACAAAACAAAAAAAATAAAGTTACAAATATATAAGAAAAAGGTTCAAAAGATTTTAAAAAAAGTCATCACAAAAGCAATGCGGCTTGAATTTTATTTTATTTAAAATGTAACACCTGATTGTTGTGTAAACAGTAATACAAAGTAAGCCAATCCACCTGGTTCCAATGGTTAAATGTTAATCCTCGCGTCATTTTATTGGATGAAAATAATGTTCTCTGATTGGTGCGAGCTAACAATCGCTAGAAAGAAGATCAATCCGCCTCAAGACTATAAAGCGCATCGCATTAAGCATTCAGTCATTACGGGTCTGCTCACTAAGCAGTATATACTGTAGGCGATGTTGGAACAACAGCAAACAATATGAACATGATCCCTATATGCTCATCGTATATGAGAAAATGTAGAGACAACAGCAGCAAGGTAAACATGATGCCTATATGCTCATGGAACATCAGACAATATTGAGACAAACACATCAAGATGAGGAACACATGCTCACAGAACATCAGGAGAAGCAACAAGATGAAAACGATGCAATCGAAATTAAGGACGAGGTTATGTACACGAGGTTGTACATAATCGACATTGCATTCATAATAAGGTACTGATAGGTAATTATATTAATGCTATTGTAATAGAAATATCAATGCTTCATTGATTTTGTAAAGAATGAGGGAGACCTCTCATAAACTGTTCTCTACTAAACGAAAATAAGAGTGATTTCGTGGAAACGTAGTTAATTGTTGATGTTTAAGACACGTTTTATAACAATGCTATTTCTAAATTAACATTCGTTGTATTTGTTATATACTTAACAAAACAAGGTCCGACATAGAACTTTTTATTCAAAATAGCTAACGTTTTGTTTTTTTCTTCGCGATTAATTAATCTTCGTTAAAGAACTGGGTAATTATGTATCGATTGATGACGTCAAAGCACGGTGCTGCAGCACCGCGCGTAGTCTGTTATTATGGTATCGATTAATGACGTCATAGCGTGCTTTCTGTCATCCAAATTTATCCAAGTCGAAAAGTCAATTCCTACCCAAATGTCTTTTATACACTACTCTCAAGCGCATAAATACTGCTCATGTAAAGCATATTTTGGAGGGTATGTCATTTTTGATAACTTTTACTGCAAAAAAAATCGTAATGTAGATATTAAATGCACACATGTACGTTGGCAGCAATACGAGAAAAAATAATTGCGTTTTTAGGCTCACCTGAGCACTTTGCTCAGGATGAACTTTTGGACCGCCTTTTGTCCGTCGTCCGTCGTCAACAATTGCTTGTGAACATTCAAAGCGAGCTCTACGGTACGCGTAGTTGTAAATTTTTGTTCAAATACTAACGCTTTGATATCTTCGTCAGTCGCAACCTTGAATGGAAAAATCCTATACCCATGAGTTATCTTCCTCGATTAATTCAACTACTAGTATGCAGTATTTAAAAGAATGATAATTCTTGAAAAAAAACAAAGGCCCTCTGGGTAAATATTACTAATCGTTGCAGGATAACTTGAGGCTCAATTAGATGCAAATTACGACTGGTAAAATACAAAGCCAATCGATACGTTCGGTCAACACATAATAAGATTGTATTCATTTTCACGTAATTTTAAAATACTTTAATGATTGAAAAAGTTCATATTATGTGGCTGTTGTTCTTATGTTGTTCTCTACGTAAATCAGACCTCTATACGCCTAGTTTTTTTTTTAACGTACTAAAGTATTCTAACTTCTCTGTCTGTAATGAATTATATTCTGCCAAATGAAATAAAAATCTGTCCAGCGGTTTCAGAGGAGATGTCAATTAGAGATTTCACTATACACTAAAGGCAAATTAGCCCCGCCCCTGGCGGTCATGTTTTTTTATGGATCGGCATTATTCAGCAGCTTTTGTGAAGCTTCACCCAAGGATCATCTCTGCCAAATTAAATCAAATTCTGTCCAGTGATTTCAGGAAGATGTCGTTTAAAAGAATTTCACTATATACATATAAAGCAATTAGCCCCACCCCTGTCGGCCATGTTTTTTTTTATGGATCGAATAATTTTAGTAACGTTTGTGAAGCTTCACCCAAGGATCATCCCTGCCAACTGAAATCCAATTCTGTCAAGCGGTTTCAGAGGGATGTCATTTAGATATTTCACTGTACACATATACGGCAAAATTAACCCTCCCCATGGCGCCATGTTTTTACGAATCGGAATAATTTTAGCTACGTTTGTGAAGCTTCACCAAATGAACAAATCGGCTGAATTAAATCAAATTTTTTTCCAGCGGTTTCAGTGGAGATGTCGTTTAAAAAGATTTCACTATATACATTTAAGGCAAATAAGCCCAGCCCCTGGCGGCCATGTTTTTCCCCCGATCGAAAAAATTAGCACCAACAGTTTTCAAGAGAAAGATTTTTACATTTTTCATCTTTCCGTTGCAATGCAACCAGAGTTCTAACAGGATCAAGTTATTTAGCAGCTTTTGTGAAGCTTCACCATCCTGCCAAGTTTAATCAAATTCTGCTTAGCGGTTTTTAGAGAAGATGTTTAAAGTTTTCACCATGTCATATAAGGCAAATTATCCCCGCCACTGGCGGCCATGTTTTTTTTTACGGATTAGAATAATTTTAGCAATCTATGTTAGGGGTTACCCAAGGAAACTGTACAAACATTTTGAAACTGGCTTAAGTTTTGAAGGAGAGGATTTTTAAAAATTTTCATTTATTTTTCGTTGCCATGGCACCCAGAGTTTACATGAATCAAGTTTATTTTAGCAACTTTTATGAAGGTTCACCCAAGGATCATCTTTGACAAATTCAATCAAATCTGTCCCGCGGTTTCAGAAGAGATGTCGTTTAGGCAAATTGTTGACAACACATGACGCACGAACACAACGGACGACGACGGACGCGAGGTGATCCTAATAGCTCACCATAAGCATTATGTGCTCAGGTGACTAAAAAAAACTGTTCCCGGTTTGTTTTAAACCCACAACCCAACAAAACTTGTGTCACTAACTTACAAGAAAACTAATGTCCCCCTGCCTCCCACTCACAGACACACATACACTGAGGCACACAGTGACACATGCACAAGAGCTCTCTCATTAGGGTCTGCTTTAATTGCTTTAGACAAGTATACCTTATATGATTTCAATTACAAAAACACTTTTGAAAACAGTGTCTTGAAATAGGAATACATTTTTGTTAAATGTTATTTTTCACATGTAAAAAAATAATTAGGATGATAAGCCTGTGTGACAAGGGTACAAAACGTTTGCAGATGTAATGCTCAAGACAAAAATAAAATGAAATTAAACAAAGGGCAATAACACCAAAATTATGTGTGCAGAGTTACAGTTCTTGTGCATGACACTTTTCCTCCATGACATCTTTCCACCTATGAAGTTTCAATGTTATATTTCATAATGCACGAGTTATGCTCTGGACAAACTTAATTTAAACTAGACTTCTTTGTTTTTGAACAAAAGATAGGGCTTTCTGCACTGCAAACCATGACAAACCTGGTGTTTTTCGAATTTTGGCAAACCTATATAATCCTGCACAATGAAGTCGTAATATATAACTTCTGTGAAAATTCCATGCCAATCCGTCCATAAATACGGCTGTACAGCGCGGATGAACTTTGGTAGCTTTTTTTAGGTTTTGATGTCATGTGACGTCATATGAAAATTTCAGTCATTAAATCTTAATGTTCATGATTACCTACATAGGACATTAAATTTTCATTGTCTATGAACCTTTGCACATGAGTAAATTGACATTCAGGAATCGGAAATTCTCTACGATTTGATGACGTCATATGACGTCATATGAAGTTCATCTTTACAAAATGCAAAGGAAACACAGAGACATATAATCTCGCCAATATCAACTTTCTATCTCACTAGAAACGATTCTATATGGATTTGAAATTTGACGTCCTTGGTTCGAATCTTGGATTCGCCATAGAACCTTTGTTCTTTTCGAATCTTGGCAAACCTATATAATCCTGCACAATGAAGTCGTAATATAAACTTCTGTGAAAATTCCATGACAATCCGTCCATAAATGATGGCTGTACAGCGCGTACAAACTTTGGTAGCTATTTTTAGTTCTGACGTCATGTGACGTCATATGAAATTTTAAACATTGGATCAAAATGGTAATGATCACCTACAAAGGACTTTCAATTTCCATTGTTTATGAACCCTTGCAACATGAGTAAATTGACATCAAGAAATCGGAAATTCTATACAACGTGATGACGTCATATGACGTCATATGACGTTCATCTTTACAAAATGCAAAGGAAACACAGAGACGTATAATGTCGCCAAATATCAACTTTCTATCTCATCTAGAAGCGTTTTTATATGGATTTGAAATTGACGTCCTTGGTTCGAATCTTGGATTCGCCATAGAACCTTAGTTCTTTCGAATCTTGGCAAACCTATATAATCCTGCACAATGAGGTCGTAATATATAAGTCTGTGAAAATTACATGCTAATCCGTCCATAAATGACGGCTATACAGCGCGTACAAACTTTGGTAGCTATTTTTAGTTCTGACGTCATGTGACGTCATATGAACATTTTAAACATTGAATCTAAATGTTCATCTTTAACTACAAAGGACTTTCAATTTCCATTGTCTATGAACCTTTGCAACATGAGTAAATTGACATCAAGAAATCGAAAATTCTATACAACTTGATGACGTCATATGACGTCATATGACGTTCATCTTTACAAAATACAAAGGAAACACATAGAGGAATAATCTCGCGAAATATCAACTTTCTATCTTATCTAGAATCGATTTTATATGGATTTGAAATTTGACGTCCTGGTTCGAATCTTGGATTCGCCACAGAACCTTAGTTCTTTCGAATCTTGGCAAACCTATATAATCCTGCACAATAAGGTCTTAATATATAACTTCTGTGAAAATTCCATGACAATCCGTCCATAAATGACGGCTGTACAGCGCGTACAAACTTTGGTACTATTTTAGTTCTGACGTCATGTGACGTCATGTGAAGATAAAAAAACATATTCCAAAATGCCATTGCTTCAGGTGTCTGTTGATAAAATTTCTTTGTCCTAGACCTTCAGCAACTTAATGAAATAACAACATGAAAAGGTTGGAAAAAAAGAATAATAATAATAAAAGACAGAACAAACCCAATAGGTCTTTCTGCGAAAAGCAGAAAGCCCTAATTAAACAACAGAAAATAACTCAAAAAATATGTGCAGAGTTACAGTTCTTGTCGGCTTCTATACTGTTTGAGTTATGCTACGGACAAAAAGTGTGACCATGGGGGATGGCTGGACTAGATAAAAACTACCCAATGTTAGATGTAAAAGATTTCAAACAATTAAAATGCTGCCATTAAAGATTTAAAACAAGAGCTGTCAGATGACAGAACGCTCGACTATTCGCAAGGTTTGTTGGTAAATCAAATGAAATCTATTTCGAATCTTATATCCACTGCTTCCACATGATCTTTTGTCAATCTAATCCAGCCCGTTGTCATACCGTTCATGCAACAACGAACGTAAAAAAATTTCCAACATGATAATGCCCGCCCGCACACCACCCCTTACACTCAGGACGTTTTACGCCAAAACAATGTGAACGTTCTACAATGGCCTGCAAAATCACCGGATCTCTCGCCCATTGAACACTTATGGGATCATTTAGGTCGGCAGATAAGAGAAACACCATGACGTCCACAACGTACATGATCTTAAACGCGCTCTTCGATATCAATGGTCAAAAATCCCTATACAGGTTATTAGAAAGCTCGTTTGCAGCATGAGACGAAGATGTGTTGCAGTTTTTACAGCTAATGGTGGGCACACAAGGTATTGAGACTTATGTGACTTTTCTGTTAGACCCATTTGTCCTTTCCGGTAAGACACACAATTTATCTAGCAGTATGGAATGAGAAGAATGCGTATCGACTGCAATTAAACATCTTATTCTTGATAAATATTTGATTTCATGCTTTCTTCAATGCTAGTACTCCAAAAGTTATATATTTTCAAACTCGCTTAACTTTTTCCCATCAGTATATAAAATGTTTCAGATCAACATAACTGTAAATCTATCAGAGCCAGCAATTTTATCACAAATCAGAAATTTTATTTAAAAAAGAAATACTTAAATATTTACCCCGGACCTTATTTTATGACGTCAGCAAATGACTTCGACGATAAACTTTCTGTCCTGGAAAATGAACATAAATTTTTTTAGTTATTCCTATAGAATGACATTATTTAAAATATCATCCGTTGTTTTAGGTGCATTTTTTTTTTTATTTTTTTTTTCGAGAAGGCTCGCTTGCTTTTTATCATTGTTTATTCCGTTCGTATAATTCAGTCAAACGTGTGTTGGGTGACAAAAAGGCGTTGTAAGATCAGTTGAAATAGAGGTTTTAAACAGTTTTATTGGATAAAGAGTAGGGCAAGCAATATCAGAATCTAATTGCTAAATTTGAACATAAAATGCCTTTAAAACAAACAAATCACTTGCCGACTGCTAACCGGAAATGACCTCACCCGACCAGCCAGTTCCAAGAACAACGGATCCTTTCCGAAACCTCCATCCTGCTAGAAATGGTCGTCAGTCCCACATACAACCACATGTTGAATTGTGAGCTGCATATCTGAAAGCAATCGTTTGAATGAGGAGAAAGTCTATAAGGCTTCGTACATATTAATGTTGTAAATTTAAACTAAAATCCGACCTAAGGTAGCCAAATATAACGAAGGGACATAACTCGGGGATACGGTGCATTATAGATCATTCTATTTCGCTGGCATTACATTTCGTTGAATCTATTATGAAGGCTGTTTTTGAGGGTATATAAATCCGTGGCTCCATGCTCCAGAAAACGCGAGGTCCATGCTTAATGAACAAAAGGCGCAATGGTCTAGTGGTAACTTACACGACTGTGTATCAGATGGTTGTTGGTTCAAACTCCGTTAGGGGCAAAGATATTTCATGGCATTCTTAGATGTATAGCACTGACCCAACCTCTTGATTACAGTAGGCAGAGCTATGTCAGTATAACTATGCAGACAAAAGTCCCCAAATAGCTCAGGTACTGTCAGCGAGTAAACAATTGGTATTAGTTGTGATACTTTCTTTCGTAATCGATGTAAAAAATAAAGTTCAAATTTTCTTTGAAAAAAAAATTTAGATTGTCATTTATCACATAACTTCCTACGATTTAATACAGTCATGTAATATTTCTATCTTTATCTCACACATGTGTAATATCACAAAATAGTACCAAGCGGTGCATGTCTAATGTATTACGCACATTTGTAAATACAAACATGACTGACCTTTCAGTAAATTCTACTCGTGTTGATATTGAGCATACTTGTATATTATTTTCTGTTTACATGCAAATAAAAATATTAAAAGTTTTAATAGAACTATTTTTTTATTCGCTTCAAACAGCAATAAATTGGTCATGGGTTTTCCCCGAATAATCAAAAACAGACACAGGTGTTAGGTAAGTGTGCGTTTTGGGATTATGAGATGAAAAGAATCTTTAAGTTCTGCTTATTTTATATAAAATATGAAACTCGTTAAATGTTATTGATTTCCTATTTTGCGAGCCTCTACGAGTGTCATATTTTTTTATTTCAAATAAGTACTCGTGTAAGTTCCACTATGTCTTCATCGCTATTCTAACTTAAAATAAATTAACGAAAGTACTCGCGTCCCGACCCGGATTCCGTTGTAGGACGGTCCTCCTGTAAAGTAATATATAAAGGATAATTGTTTGTTTTGGTGTAAGACCGATTAATAATTTTACTGAGTGAACATAAAAAGTGATATTTTCATGAGTGGCGAAGAAAATGCATCTTTTTATATTTACGAATGAAATTATACATCGATCTTTCACCAAAACAAATATTTTTTCCTTTTATGTATTGATTTGAAGGCCAGAAATTAGCTGTGGTATTCACAAAAGACGTCAAAATTTGCGGGATTACCTCGCATGCGTGACATTTTCATGACGTCTTGCGTAAAACCAAGCACAAATGACGTTCCGATCATTTTATAACGTAGGGTCGGGTTCAAGTTCCAGAGTGAAAATTATGAAAATGATAATATTCAGTTTCAACGAAATTACCATTTTTAATTCACTGATAAATTCCTTATAATCCACCGAAAAGCATTAAATAAAATACATTATTCTGTTATATGACACGTGTTTCTGGAAAGTGACATTTATAAAGTGACATTCCAAATAAACCAGACATTTTGTAGAATATTGTTTAATGTCATGTACAGCTGACTATTTTAACAAAGTTCCTAAGGGGTTCTTATTAGGCATCCCTTTCATTGTAAGTAGGACACCTTGAAGCGTACATGTTTGCCATCGTAGTTGTGCAACATCATTAGCGCATGCGCAATGGCGTAATCCGTCCATCCATTTAACCCTTTACTTTACTTACTTCGACGTCTTGGCAAACAAAGCAGACCCAGATTATTTACCATCTTAGTGTTTACAGACGCAGAAGAGTTGTTCCAGGACTGGCTGACCATGCGTCAGGATATTAAAAGACTAATTTTAATGCAAAGGATCATTCAGAATATTTTAATAACATTTGCAAGTATTATTTACAAACATGGAGTCTAAATATTTTTACTAGGTAATTTGGGATGAAAAATACTACGAATATAGAAATGAAGAAAACTCAGAACAGAATGCCCGTTCAAATGCCTACGAGTTTGTCTTTGAGGACGATAAAAAATAATTCATGCGAAAGTATACAGATGTTTTGAGAACAGCGGCTCAACTACAAGGAAGCGTCGTTCATCAGAAAATTTCGAGAAATTTTGGATTCAGACAATAAAAAGAAAGTGATTAAACGAGTATTGAAAAAGTACAATCATTGGTTCGATGAGGTCATTGGTCACGGAGAGATAGATTCGGAATCTAGTGATGATGATGATGGTGATGATGAATTAGTTTATAAGGGGAGAAGACTAATAAACATAAATAAAAACTAATAATGAACATAGATGGTCACAACATTTTCGCCTCATGGCCGAGGGAAAACTACGTCCTAATCATAAATAACACTACGTTGTAAAAGAAATACAGACTGGTGGCACGTCTAAAGAACCGACCATTCTATTGTTACTAAAATGATAGAAATGGATAATTAAGAGACAAAATCCCCAAGGGAAAAAAGAACGGAAAATGTGTGCATATTAAAGCGAATTGTACTGCAAAATAAAATGCAAATTGAAATGAGTAACAGATTGAAATTTGTTTGTTTTCTTTGACAACAGGATCCTCAAAACAACCAACTCTTTAAAAAATGGGAAATCAAAAAATTTTAAAATTTTATTGACTTACAATTCGTATACTCAAATGACTAAATGTTAGTGAAAAGAAAAAAGGGAAAATATTGATTTTTGAATTTAAACAAAAAACGATAAATAATCAATATCGGATCAATCATGTGTTTAGCCTTAATTCGCACTAAAACAATATCAATAAACTGATTTATTAAATCAAAATAATAAAATTCCTATACTCAAATGACTAAATATTAGAGCAGAAAAAAGGCCATGCATTTAATGACTTTAACAGCTGGATGCCACTTCATGTTCATACCGGAGATCCGGCGTTAGGGAATTTCTCAGTGGGGTTCCCGTGAAAAGAGTACATGTTCATGCATTTAATGACTTTCACAGCTGGATGCCACTTCATGTTCATACCGAAGATCCGGTGTTGCGGAAAAGTGAATGACATTTCTCAGTGGGGTTCCCATGAACACAGACTAGGTTCTCACGCCTTGGACTAAAAATAGAGACCGGAAACACTTTGACCAAAAATGGAAAACACATTATAGTAGTTATCGGAAATGTATTCATTCTCTTGGGAGATAGGGAACTGTTCACATCGTAAGTGTTTCTCTTTGAGAGCAATGTATCATTTTATTTTGACTTATGTATTTATTGAGTTTTTCTTATCTTATTTTTTATATTACATATTTATACATTTATTCTTACTTATGTTTATGTATTTTGTTCCTATTTATTTTTAAAGTAGTGATTTTACCAGTTGAATTTTCTATTTATGGCTGCCATTTTTTTCTCATACGGTGTTTGAATTGTCCATTGTACACCATAAGTCTCCGCCTAGGGCTAAGGACCTGACCCTCAATGTCCGTGATCAAGCCCTAGGTCGAATGTACAAGTCAGCTCTGTACATCATTGAGACAAACATGAGATCATTCTACCGATAAGGTCATTCTAGCTATAGATCATGATGTCATTCTAAATATAGCTCATGTTGTCATACTATAATCCAAAATGGTCACCACGCATGCGCAATACACAAATAAGAAATAAAATAGACGCCTCAACATGGCCACTACGCGTCATACCCTAAAATGCTTATATGCAAATGAGTTACTATAAATAGTAACAAAGAAGGCCGCCCACCTAGAAAAGAGGTCAAGTTTGTTTGACTGCAAACCGACGCCCTCACTACTTCTAGTAAATAATCTAGTTATTTTATTGTATCTCTTGTTCGTTGGCTATGAATGACTTTGTTTGAAATGAATGTATACATAAAGCAATCAAGAAAGAAAATAATACCTTATGCTTACAATACATTATACATGCATATTTGAAATACATGCAAATACCGGTACATGCGGTGGCATAAAGGGAACTGGGTGGATATTTGTATATCGCACCATCGCCTTCGCGATGAGATAGCTACTGCCTGCAAACGCGGTGATCAATCATACATAAGTAAATTAATTTTGAATTCATTTCATTTATTCATTTTGCTTATTAAAAAACGCAATTAGATCAAAGTTTCGGACGCCGTATACAAATACGAAAGTAGTCCTTTATCGCCGTCCACGCCTTTATGTGCACGTTTAGTATCTTTTGATATTAATATATCTGGTTAGTGAACAAATTAATGTTCACTTATATTAATTTAAATTTCGTTTCTTGGTTTACACATACCAAATAAGGAATTCCTTTCTAGTATTGATATGCGTTTAAATGCATGTCCATCATGCTCACAGGCTACCACCATGAAGAGTGTATCATTTTGAGATACAATGAGCCTTTGATAATATGGCAATGTTACATTCAAATTAAAATGATCATTTCTTTTTCTCTCTTGAATTTTTCGACTTTGCCCCCATAGAAGACCATTAAAAACAAGCATTTCTTAATTGTCTTAGCGTCAATTTTCATAATAAATCGGAAGCCTATTTTTTTACATTTATAATCATCAAATAATACAAAGAAGAGGGCCATGATGGCCCTGAATCGCTCACCTGGTTCTAAATGAGCAACATATGTTGGATTTTTCATTTTGGCCTACTTTTTGACATTACATGACCCAATTTCGAGTTTGTCCAAGATTTTATGGAAACAGACATTCCGACCAAGTTCCATGAAGATATGGCCAATTATGTGGCCTCTAGAGTGTTAACAATGTTTTTCTAAGATTTGACCTCAAGACCTATTTTTTGACCCCACATGACCCAAATTCGAACCTGTCCAAGATTTCATGGAAACAAACATTCTGACCAAGTTTCATTAAGATTGGGCCAAAAATGTGGCCTCTAGAGTGTTAACAAGGTTTTACTAAGATGTGACCTCATGACCTACTTTCTGATCCCACATGACCCAATTTCTAACTTGTCCAAGACTTTATAGAAACAAACATTCTGACCAAGTTTCAGGAAGATTGGGGCAAAAATGTGGCCTCTAGAGTGTAAACAAGGTTTTACTAATATGTGACCTCATGACCTACTTTTTGATCCCACATGACCCAATTTCGAACTTTTCCAAGATTTTATGGAGACAAACATTCTGACCAGATTTCATGAAGATTGGCTTAAAAATATGGTCTCTAGAGTGTTAACAAGCCAAATTGTTGACGACGTATGTCGCACGCCGGACGAAGGACGATCACAAAAGCTCACCTTGAGCACGTTGACTCAGATGAGCTAAAAAGCAGCATGTTGTTTTTTTTTCTTAAACTTATGCCCCATACGTATTATCTCTGCGTGATGATAACTATCATTATATTCAATATCATAATTAATCTATTGAAAACAGACCGTCATAGCCATCATATTCTGTTAATATGTTATTCGTCCAGTGTTATTTACAAGGTTTTTATGTTTTTTTTCCAAAATAACACACAGGAAATTACAGGTATATGCCCCTTAGAGGGCCCCTTAATCCCTTCGACCTAATTAACTTGACGCCAAAACAGGTATAGCCACGCCCCGAATGTTTGTAGGAGGTTGTTGAACTAAGGTAACTAATGAAAGCAAGATTCACGTGCATTTGTTTGTCGGAGGATTGTACAGCTTTTCACTGGTTAAACCGATATGCATATTCATTTCGGGGCGTTTTAGCGTCATGTTAATTAGGTGTTAAGGTAAAATCCCTGTAATGGTTCCGCTACATTTCGGGCCTCATGGCCTTTTACGGAGATAACCAATTTTCCATAATGTTTCATTAGGTTGCCTTGGTTGAGGTGGTCCAAGACATAGTGGAACCATTACCGGGACTTTACTAAACGTTCAGGGACAAATCCGTGAGAGATCTCCTGCGTTGTGATACATACATGTGTAAAATGTTTTTGCGCATGCGCTAGATGTTATTAGTATTGACATATGTCTCTATAGTACAAGTTCTGTTTGTGCAGTTCTCTCTCGTGTTCCGCTTAAGACAAAAATATGGCTGAGAGTAACCCGTGTCTCGTTCTCTATGAAAACAAGGAACTTAAGATAGTAAGGATTTATTCATTTAAAGGGATATTCTTCGTTGAAATGTGTTGCATACTACACACATGGATCAGGCACGTAGTATTTGGAGAAAGAATCTAGGTAGTGTCTATATATATCAGCAAGGGATGCAACTCACCGAATACACTCTTGGTATTGCGATAACTTTTTTCTACTTTCTATTTTGATCACCCATTATGATGATGCAACCCTTCTCTAGTACGCTGCATTTCATTGACTGACTATATCCGGTTGACCAATAAAATCTTGTGTGCGAGAATGTATTTACAAACCAATGACATAATAAAAATAGTTGTATGAAAGTGAAAGTTGGTTGTTTAAAAAATAAACCCAAATTTCAAAAGTGCTAAACCGTATTGGACGAAATGGATCTAAGATATTGAAATTATTTTGGATATTTAATCGATCGGATTCGTTAAACTCTGCGAAATATGTGTGTAAATTGCTGTTTACACGTGACTATTCGTGTTACAAGGTTGTGTCCGACTAATGAAAGCTGGCAGTGTTTTGAGACAATATAACACAATGGAGAGAAAAGGAGATATCAGAGTGGGACTTTCTTGTGTTTTTCTTGGAGGTGGATGCCTTGGCTTGTATCAGGAACTGAAAGTATTCCCAGTCACTGTTTTTTTGTTTGTAATCAGACCGTCGGAAGATCACCGGTATCGAAATTCGCCCTCGGTGAGTTGCATACCTTGTTAATATATATAGACACTACCTAGATTTTTTTCTCCAAATACAACGTGCCGAATCCCTGTGATACTACACGTTTGCTTTGATTTGCAGGAGAATCACCCTATACCAGAACCAGGCCCGGGACGTGAGTATATTTATTCAACCTTTCCTAGTTTTATGCATGTAAAAAGTGTGTTTCAGGCACTATGTTACATGTCCTTCATTACACGGTTATTTTAAGATCCGGTTTATGAATATGTTTACATCTATTTTTAGAACGTTTATTTTTAGCTCACCTGAGCACAACGTACTCATGTTGAGCTATGGAACGCCATAGCTGTCATATGTTAACGCATTACAAGTTGTCATGTCAAAGCGTCGCTTTGTTATGTTAAAACGAGTTGTTATTATGTTAATCGGACATGTGAACATCTCACTGCATCGAGTTGTTATGATAACTCGCACTGTTGATTTGTCAAAACATAGCCTTGTTATGTTTTCACTCTGTATTAATTTGTCAAAATGTTTTGTGGGTGTGTGTGTGTGCGCGTGTGTGTGTGTTAAAAATAACTTTATTATGTCAACTGGATACGTGAATATCTCAATGCATTTTGTTATTATGTTAACTCGCTTTACTGACTTGTCAAACCATGCTTTTATTATTTCAATATTCCATGTTATTTTGTCAAAACAATAGTTTATTGTGTTAAAAAAACATGTTAAAATGTCAGCTGGACATGTGAATATCTGTGTTATTCTGTCTACGTTCCATGTTATTTTGTCATTGTTTTAGATAAACGGGTAATTGTGTCTATGTACCATGTTATTGTGTTAAATGCAAACTGGTCACGTGATTTTTTCAATGCCTGGTGTGGTTATGTTAACTCGCTATGTTGACTTGTCAAACCGGGATGATGACAAAGTATGACGTAGGTATATATAGCCCACGCGGGATTAAGAAGTTTCAATGGCGGCAGACACGAAAAGTCTCGAAAGTGTTTTATCTAGGGCGGGCCTGTCAACCCTACTACAACGATTCGTGTCTCAAAAAATTGATTCCGAGTTGATTGAAACTCTAAGTGACCAGGACTTGGCCCGTCTTGGAGTTGAGACAATCGGAGACAGAATTAGACTCCGTGAAAGTGCAAAACAGCAGGTTCGTACCAATTCTTCCGACCATTTTCTTTCTGCCCCTTCTTCACTGAGATTTTCGCAGATCTGTATAATATCGTGGTCTGCAAAACCGATACAGGTGACCAATCACACGACAATACACACATACACACATGCGCGCAAATAACAGACCTTGCCATAGTCTACTATGCAGTGAATCGGCATGTTATTATATCGTTCATATATCCTGGAGTTAGTCCTATTAATATTCCGTCGCTTTGTGTTATTTGTCTAGTTGAGTCAAAGCGACGTCATATCGAAAAGCCTCAAAAACACGTAGCAAAATTGAAAATGCATAATATGCACTATTTCAGTTAATATTTGCACAACTTGTTTAAATTCATTGCTGCTAATTCAAATTTGTCATGTTTAGACAACAAATGTTCTGTTATACATTAATTTATCCACTCTACATAAAATGCACAGGTATTTGACACAATCCACAACAATTGTCCAAATATGCTATAACGTATACAAGAGAAAAGGTATATAACATAAACAAAACAGGCATGCTGATCAATCAACTCAAACCGCCGTAAAAGTTGACCATATCGATTTTTCCTTCTTGCTATCGTAAAGTAAAATGATTTTTCTACCAAATATAAGTTTTCACTTGAAAGAAATCCGCCAAAAACTTAGAATATGGCTCTATATATTGTCAAAATAACTCCAATTTAGACCGATGTGAGGTGGGTAATTAAGGAGAGAGATTGAATAATACAGAGAGAATATTATAATTAGAGCTAGGGAGAGTGGTAACCCGGTGAAAATATGAAAGTTATGAGAGATCCGGTAGTCCGAAATAACTTTCCTTCCGTAGTTACACTTTGTAGGGTGTATAAAATACACAAGTCTCTGTGTTGTTAAATAAATATATTTCAACACAGATATATCCAAACAATTAGTAATATACAGTATTCTGTATAAATTTAAAGCACGATATTTGACATCAAATACGTTAAGATTGTCCTGACAGACTTCTGCACAGGACGATGTTTAAAACTAGAATCCTTTTTTTTTATCATCAAAATCAACAACTATTAAAGCAAATTACAGAATAAACAGATATGCCAATCACGCCTTTGTGTGCTAAGACACTTTTGTATATTCCCTTTAGTGAATTAGTTTATCAATTATTTTTTCTCTCTCTCTCTCTCTTGTAACTGTAGTTTGTTTATTGTTATGCAATCGCTCTTCATACATTAATCCTTGTGCTGCAAGGATTAATGTATGAAGTATCGTAATACGTGTATTCATAAAACATGTTTATAGCTATTTTTTATTGCCTCATTTATCTTCTTCGTCATGCACTTCCACCCACCCCCCCACCCCCAAAAAAACAAAAAAACTTATAATTTTACATAAATAAATAGATTGACTACTGGCTTCATATCACTAGCCCTTGTTTTTTCGTTTCGGCAAGGACTATACAAATTATGTAGCAGTAGAGGTTCTTTATTTATTTATTAATTTATTTATTTATTAATCTATTTACATAGAGCTATATCTATGGTGTTATGCCAATATATGTACATGTGTTGGTATAGAAGTTTGTTATAGTAATTATGTTCATACTATCTGTATTAATAGGAAAGTAAGCATGGATATGTATATTTGTGTGCTATACTGACTTTAGTATGATATGTGTGGTTATGACATATGCTTCTGTGTTTTCCTTGTACTCATTTTGTAATGTGTGTGTGTGTGTGTGTGAATTTATTATATGCATTTGTAATCTTCATATACTGGAGGAAATAAAGAATATATATAATCAATGAAGCCATTAAAGGTGTCAGACATTGAAATTGCAATAAACTAATTAGTCATGACACGTGCCAGATATCAAAGTTATGAAAAGAATTTACATCTAGATATTATACTTTTTCTAGATAAAAATTAGCGAAATATAAATGAAACTTAATAAAAATTTTTAAGAATGGAAATAATGATTTAAATTTACAAATGACACAGACAGAACATAACTTCATACATGTCAACATGAATTGTGTATAAAACATAAACGGAGAGAGAGAGAGAGATGGAGAAGATGAAAGAAAAATATAGAGTTGTAGCGCAAATTATTCGGCTTAATAATTTACCGCTACAACAAGAGAGAGAAATATAACAATAATAGAGGGGGTATATGATATTTACATAGTGAGAGAGAGAGAGAGAGAGAGCGTTCTGCATGTTCATGATAATATAATGGTAAATGGTTATTAATACTTAGGTAACGACCGAAAATAATTAAATAATAATGATAGTTTTAAGCATTATCACGGCTATGTCGCTTTAACATTTCGTCTAAAAAAATTACATTTCTGTACCAACCACGTTTTCAAAAATGGACCAATCAGCTTTCACTACACAGCCAGCAGATTCCCTGTACACAGTTATGGTAGTTAAAAAGAAAAACACAGTAGAAACAAATCATCTTCTCTGGATAACTGTCTTTTGTCATAATAAACTAACGATCAATATCGATTGAATATTGATTAAGTTTCTCAATTCTGTCCGTAAATAGGCCCAGTTATTACGGAAAAACATATTTATGATGGTTTAAACATTCCGCTCTGATTTCACATCAGAACTTGCTTCGCGTTCTTGAGGCCTTTCGATATGACGTCGCTTTGGCCCAACTAAAAAAAATATCACAAATCGACGGAATATTAATAGGACTAATCCTTGAGTATGCAGTTCTCGACACTATAAGAAGATATTGCAAGAAAAATGAACAAAACGATCCTTCACTTTTATATTAAATATATCATCAAATGCATCAAAATTTTCAGTGGTAATTAAAATCAAATTTAAAAAATTTCATTTCTGATGTAATTCTTTTGTATGGTTTGGGGGGGGGGGGGGTCATATGAGAAGCTGCTGTCTCACACACATAATGATATGGTTAACTACCAGTTTTCGGGGTATAACAAGTTTTCGGGGTATTTTACTTTTATACCGCTTGCGCGTGAGAACGTGATATGACGAGTTGTTTTCGCTGTCCCATATGACAAAAACAAATGTCAACCATGCTCTAGTATTCAAATTAAGACATCATGTGACTTCTTGTGTAACTTCTGAACAATGTTTAAGATGCACGTCCATTTCATTAAAATCTTGAACTCGTCTTTGAATAGCCATTTTGTAGATCAAACTTGTCTGAATGATTCATATTTACATATTTAAACTGTTTATGTAGTATCATACTGCTCATGTTGTTTGATATGGTGTATTTTTCTTTCTATTTGTAACTTCCTCTTATGTTTCGTTTCGATAAGAGAAGTTATTCGAAATATTACGACATTGTATTGATACTGATATTTATATATATTTATATGATGTCTTATGTGATTTGCAGGTTACATGATCGTTTACACTGCTTTCACTTTTCGTTTGTTCATCTCCGTCATGTTTTGTACAATTTATGTAATATGTTTTGCCGCATGGGTCGTACGACCTTCTGGCTTATGGTGAATAAAACTTTCAAAAACTTTCAAACTTTCATATTTTCAAATAAAAACCATTTATAGTTTTTATTTAAGTTAATACACCTTACATGTTTAGTATTTTGCGCAGAAAGCAAACTTTAACGTTATCAATTACCCGGATAATAAGTCACATGATGGCTTAATTTGAATAAAAAATGGCGGATATTTGCTATGAATTTTAAGTGGTTGGAAAATAGCTTGTGCAAGAAGTTTTTTAAGGTGTGTAAAGTATATGTTTTGTGATGAATATGTGTAAAAATGTTTCATTTATCCATATGTGTCATCAATGGTAACTGTCATTAAGTTTAAAATGAAAAGTTTTCCCGGATAAAGTTGCAACTTTTTTCCGACCGTGGATGCCAATCAGAAAAAAATAATTAGATCAGCATCTCAGACAAAATAAAGGCTCTATAAATATAAAAAAATATCAGCATTAACTCCCTGAAATGGAATTTTGATGCAAATTTAACTAACAGAGTATGTTGAGCTTAATTTGAAAATACCCCGAAAACTTGTTAGTAATTTTGTATTTCATCACCGTTGACCTACATTGGAATGAACGCTGCTCTGTTTTGATCGAAATGAATTTAAGATCGCAAATGTGTACAGGGAGTGACAACATTTATTGTTGCACCCCTTTATTCTAATTAAATGAAAATTTTAATGATATTTGATATGCAAATATGGATCGATATCGTTAGTACCCCGAAAACTTGTTAGACCATCATAGTCGGTAGTTAATACCAAATTGGTTGTTCTTTACTATAGAAGATTGAAACAGACCATAATTCTTATTCTCTTCTTAAGTGAAATGCATCATGGCTGAAAATATGATGGTAAATTTATTGTTTCCTGTAAAAGCTCTCATTTGTTCTCTTAATTTCAGAAAAATGCTAACTTGGACAACCCACCATGTAGGATGTTTCCTGGGTTCAGAAATCTCTGTGACAGCAGACAGAACAAAGGAAGAACAGGCACAAAGAAAACAAAATGTGGAAGCTGGACAGCACAATTTTTTTGCTTGAGTTCCATGGACCAACAAAGGGTACCAACAAGTTCAGAAAAAGACATACTATATAAAGCAGGACTAGGACTGAAAAAAGTAAAACTGAGCTTTTTGTTTGATGAAGAAGAGGTAATGAATACTCTACAGAAAGAAGAGGTATTCCCAAGGCTCAGTAAGTGTGGAGGGTTTGAGCTTCTTAGAACTGAACAAAATTGTCGAAATTTTATACCCATTCCTGGCCCTTGGACATCTAAAGGTTTACAGACAAATGTTGGATCACAAGCAAGAATATACCTAAGACCAATCCAGCATTCTTTATCAACAGAACCAATAACCAAAGTATCTGAGCCTGGTATGAAAATGGCATGTGAAAAATGTAATGTGCAGTACCTTGTTCAGGAATTGAGGGATCACATACAAAATTGCAACTCCTCAAAAAACGATGCAGATCATTCTGATCTTAGCACATACAGTAACATACTTACTCAGGAACAGAATGAAGTTCAAAGTATTAGTAGTTCTCAGTATTATTTAGTTTCAGTTGCCTCTGAAAATGAAACATTGTTTCCTCTGAACTCCTCAACTATTCAAAACTCTCATGTAGAATACCCCCAAGGTACAGTGGATCAAGAAACAGAAATGCTGGTGTCAAGTAATGTACAGCCTTATGTTGATATGCAGCAAGATTCAGATCATTTAAGTGAATACATTCCTGTGGATATGCCTGCTGTAATCAATGCATGCATTAAGTTTTGTAGGGATAATGATATCAGCAATCCAGTTGAAATGCTAAGAAAAATACAAGGAGAAATTGTCATGGGAAGGCCTTTAGAAGTGGAAGATCTAGAAACCAGTATTGAAGGGGAGACATCTTACATCACTGTTGACCGGAATAATCTTCTGGAAACAAGTATGGAGGAAATCAAATCCATACCTGATGAAGACTTGAGGAAAACTCTTGAGGTTCAATTTTACAATGAGGTATTTATTCCACTTAACATACTTTTAACTTGTCATTCTTAAATTTGGTGATAAGGTAGATAGAGATAAGTAGATGGCCTAAAGTCAATACAATTATTATTGATTTTGTTACCCAAAGAGCAAAGTCAGGGTCATTGGGGATTAAACTCTGCTTAACAAATAGTGGTTTTAATATATTTAAAAATTAAACCAGATGAATACTTTTACTTGTTAGGATTTATAGTCATGATTAACATTATATGATCACATTTGACATATGGCAGAAAAGTCAATTTAATTGTGTGTGTGTGTGTGTGTGTGTGTGTGTGTGTGTGTTGAGCCTAAAAAATTGCTTAATTAATAATTAATTAATTAATTGCTTACCTCAGAGTTGTAGATGTGGCCTACATCTGTTACTGCAGTCTGGAGGCCAAAAATATTTTGATTTGTATTACAGAGTGATTTGATTTATGGAGTCCTATTCCCTTATAATACATCTAGCTGGCTGCAATAGGCTATTTTCTTTTTTCAAAGTAAATACTGCTTATTTTATATGCATAAATTGTATATCAGTAAACATTAATTAAAATAAACATACAGTATAGATAAGATACTTGGTATTACTTTCTAGTATCTTTCATGGCAAGTAACACGAAAAGCATAGTTTCACTATTTTAAATTTACTCTTTAGTTGAACCCCTCTTGGATAACATCAAATACACTCTTGTTTGTATTCAGTCTTGATATAAAAGATCAAATTTAAGACCCAGTTTTGGCCACAGTGCTTGTCAGTTATATTTTTACTAAAACATTTATTTTGTTATTTATGGTGTCACATAAATGAGTCATGTATTTATTATATATACCAAACATACATACACTAGCTGGCACACATTTAGGATCTCTACTGGAAGAATACATTCATAACAATTCTGGTCTGCAGAAAAAAAACATTTGACTTGTAAATGGTGCTCACTGTTCCATGATTGTCTGTTTAAGGTTGTTGTTACATGAAGCCTTTCTGGTATTGTTATAATTTTTACCTAAAATACCTTCCCTGTGAAAAATTTTATGAACTTTTTATGAATACTCATGAAACACAATTTTTTCCTATCACAAACTTGCTCATTCATGAACTTCATGAAACAAAAATCCAAGACAAGTTCATGAATCTTTAGTTCATGAAGTGGTCTGGCCTGTTCATGAACCAACATGTTCATGAATGACAAAATTTGCTCATTTCTGTTCATGAAGTTCAAGAGTGATGAATTGAATTTGTACAGGTCATGAAGATTTTCACAAATTCATATTTGCACTAGTGACTTTATTAACTGCAACAGACATATTTTTGATTAAACTAAGCCCATGGTTGTTTTTTTTTTTATTTCTGACTGGTTATTATGTACAAGTTATTTCACATAAAAAACTCTCAGATTTTAAGAAAGAACAGAATGAATGTACTCTGAGAGCAGTTATGCTGAACCTGATATAAAGAGGTTATGAGTATAACAGGATGCCAGTATTCATTCAAGACCTCAATAGACCCCTCAAGAGTAAATAATTCAAATAATGACTATCCACCACAGAACAATAAGCAATTAAACAAAAAAATCTGAACACTTAAGCAATATCAACAGAATATGCATCAAGTTTGATTTTATACATATTTTTGTCCTTTCAGTCAAGCATTTTTTAAAGTTCTATGTGCCTCTAATATTGTTCAAAAGAGAATGTACAAACCCTTTTTTTTCCTTTGAAAACAATCTTTAATTATCTGCTGCCATTTTATAGAATATCTCCTGGTACTAGACAACACGTGAGACCTTATGTGTTTAAAGTGTTTTCTTCTATTTAGGATTTATTTCATGAATCTTAGTAAACCTGTTTCACAGAGACTGTATGAACATTTCCTATTTCAGCAAGCCGTTGACTATGGTGGACCACGCAAAGATTTATACTTTGGTGTTTAAAAAATTTTTTTTAAGTCAGCACTATATCTCAATGGTGAGTTGTATATATGTTAATTGTTAATTTAATCAAAGCTAATTATTTGTTTCGGTCACATTATTCAAGAGCATAATACTTTTGACAGTTTGATAAGCTTCCAGGCAATAGTCACAGGTACTTTCTATTTATTGATGTTCTACAATTGACAGTGTCTACACTCCTACACTTCTGTTCAATTCGACAGTTCTTTAATATCATTTTCATAGATTGCATGAGAAAAATGCAACTGGTGTTTAGGAGATTGTCACTTTTGCTTATCTGAATAATTAAAAAAAAACTGAAAATCATATACATTATAATAATAGTACATTTTGTGCATGTGAGTGAATTTCTATTTGTAATTATTTATCAAAGACAGGAAAATGCCTTATTCATGAAGTTGTTTCCCAATTGGTTGATTTATCAAGGAATAATCCATATATTACATTAATAAATAAATCAGATATGCTTGTGATCTTTTTGTCATTACATGGTTTGATTAAATGAATAGCTGGTAACAAGTATCTTTTGGGATGAGAAAGTGGCCCTCAGCCTTCATGATTGGGGAAAATATTACAGAAACTCCTTTTAGGGACTAATTTCACATAAAAGAGTTTTAGAAGTAAATTTCAAATTGCATGATTATCAAGAATTTTTTTTTTGCAGGATGTAGTCTGTATTCAGCTACAGCTATAGAATATAGAAAAGTCATGGGTCATTTGCAGCAAAACACTATTGTCACCATGGTATTTCATATATTAACATCTTCATGTATGTTAGAAAGTTTTTATTGGGTTAAGGTCCATTCTTAATCTTTATTAAAAATATTATCAAACCAATATGTTGCAGCTCTGAGCATTCTTCAAAATGGACCGATGCCCACATTTTTATCTCCTGAAATGGTTGGAATGGTTTCAGTACAGTGGGCACTCCAGGCTGTACAGAAACTCAGGGAAGGATTAAATCTACTTGGACTGTATGACGTAAGTTAAGCAGGGCTATCATTCAACAACAACAGCAACAAAAATGGAGACATCCATATCTTACTGACACATTTCTAGTTCATAATTCAATTCTGTCAAAACTTGTGCCATCCGATGCTAAAAAAAACATTTCTTCTTGATAAAATTTAACTCTGGTACCATGACACCATGTGATGTCAGTTGTCACAGAATGTAAAGTAGGCCTTCATTTTTGGGGGGTGAGATTTACATCTTACACCCTAGCTGTGTCATTCAATGTGTCTGTATTGTATTAGACCTTAACCCAAAATCATAATTGTAAGACATTTGAAAGAACACGAAATGGTAGTCTTCCAAGTGACTAATATTAGTCTTTAATATCATTTATCATTGGTGATGCATCTAGATCTTTTATTTGTATGTTTCAGCTATTCATTGGTCTTCCAGAACTAAAATATCTGCTACAACCAACATCAGTGAACCTCACTATGAAGAGAGTAGTGACTATGTTGAAACCTGTATTTTCAGAGGAAGGCAGTAATGCAAATCGTTACGAGAAAGAAGTGTATTCAGCTTTCATCAAGTATTTGAGAGAAGTAGCAGGTCTCATATTATGATTAAATACATTTACAGCTTTTAATTAAAGTGAATCACCTACTTAAAAGACTTGATTTTTAAAATCTGTGAGACAACACCTCAGACTTCATAAATTACATCCTTAAAGTTGTATGTATATGGACCATTTTAGAGCAAATTCATTATGTCTGATTTATGACAAACCGTATTCTACCTAATTACTGCACATGCTCCTATTAGCGCACAGTAAGGTTTTCTTTATTTAAAAAAAAAAAAAAAAATAAGCACATACATATTTGAGTTTAGAGTAACCTTCTTTGGTTGCAATCTTTCCGAGACTTACAAGAACAAACAAATATGATGAAAAATTATAAATGGTAAGATGATTTCGAAATTAAGGCGAAAATCAATAGTCAATAGTAAAAACTCAATACTAGTAGTTATTAAAGTTACGCAAGCACTCCTGGGTTAAAAAAAATGGGAATTTTTTTATGCATAGGATAAATAATTCTACATTAATATTGTTTTAGGTTGGTGATTTACAATTGTCATTTGTTATATTTTTAACTCACCTGAGCACAGCGTGCTCAATGTGTTTTGTTATTGCCTTTTGTTCGGCATCAACATTTTTCTTTAGATAACATCTCTTCCTTAACTGCTGTGGATTTTGACCAAACTTCACAGGCTTGATCCTTGGGAGGACCAAAGTTCAAATGGTTTCAATCCATTGCATAATTAAGTTACAGGAGCAAAAAATAGATTTTGAAATTGAAATCTTGAAAAATCTTCTCCATACCCACAAGGTACTACATGTACTTGTACGTATAAGATGACTTGTTCAGATGAAAAGAATTGTTTTATTTGATTTTATAAAAAATTTAGAGTAGTGACATGTCAAACATGTTATGGTCCTTTCTAGTAAGAGCTATTCAGTCCCAAGATTATGTATTTACTGTAGGTATAAGGTTTGTTGGTTCAAATCTTGAGTAGGGCAGGGAGGCAAAGTTATTTAAAACCTTTCCAAGTGAAAAGTACTGTTCCAAGCAAGGAACCATTAAGAAGGTTTAGTATATAAGTTAAAAGAACTTTCTTGACATCGGTATAAGTTATAAGAATATGATTCATTATTAAAGTCCAGTGGGTACAAACATGTCATAATCATGTTTGCTTCAAGGTCAAAGGCCAGAAGTATAGGAAAAAACTTTGTTGGTTACATAGTTATTTACATAATTATCTGACCATGCAGATTTGCTACATAAGAGAATTTTGTACTGTGAATATTTTATTTCAGCAGTTAACTTTATAAATGTTCTTTTTCACTTCAGCTGGAAGGAGATGCAACCTCACACTAGCAGATATATTGCAGTTTGTGACAAGCGCAAATGAGGAGCCTCTCCTAGGATTCAGGATTTCTCCATCAAAACAGTTCACTGAAGTCTGTAATGGCTACTTGCCCACAGCTAGTACGTGTGTCAATTCCTTAAAGTTGCCTCGACCAAACCAATCCAACCATCTGCCTAAGGCTGTAGATCTATTCAAGGTGTATGATTACGCCTTTTCAAATACTTTCTATGGATTGCAGTAAACAAACATTTCTTAGGGACTTGTTATTTGATATCATGTAACATATGGAGTAGTTACACTGAACAAAATTTCTGATCAGTCATTTAAGGTATAAGTTTTGAAAATCTACAACAGTTTGGGATAAGCATATTTTGGCCTTATTTTGATTTCTTTTGATAATCAGTCTGAATTTGACACTAAAGGGTTGATATTGCTATTAGAAAGAAATCTCGTTAAGTGATACTTTAATACATTTAAAACTTCATGGGAAAGCAAAAATGATACAAATTGCACTGATGCAAATTCCACAGTCACAATGGCAACATCGGGTAAGGTTAAGCGGGACATCTTATTTGTAAAATGAACATGACATCTGTAAAGACTATCTGACACATTTTAAATTATATCTATTCAAAAATTTCCCTTTGCATGAAACACTTATCTCCACTTGTAAAAGTATGACTTTAAGTGGGGATATGTCACATGTGCTTTTGAACTTTGTCATTATTTGTCAAAGAACATTATTGTGTCTAGCTTTTTGTGCCTCATATCAGGTAGCGAGGGCATCGATAAATACTGAGAAAAGTCTAGCAAGTTGTCCAAGGACAGCACTTGTGTGAGTAAGGAATTATCCTCTTTACAAAGACTTTGCTATTAATTATTATTAATAGCATTTGATCAGCAAACAAGTCATATATGTGAACTAACTGCTACAGCAGACAAAATGAAGTGTTAGATGGGAGGGCAGATATTGGGGTCCTCATGTGGTAATTTAGTTGTTAGTTTGGTCAGATGGACTGTTCACAATTACATATGACCTTGTGGAGCAAACCACTATAACATTTCTTCAGTGATTTGGATGAAGTTTGATTTATGATATCATTTTGGAGTGTAAATGAGTTTGACACATTTTTCATGTATAGCCATTAAGGCATTGCTGAGTAATGTGCCCTTTGACTTGAAAAAAACTTCATGGGCCATATTCCCTGTAACAAGGCTGTTTTGGGAAAAGGTGTGTGTGAGGGGGGGGGTGTTTTTATCTCCTATATTAATAGTTCTAGTTAACTTTCAAATGTTAAAATCTTATAAATATTAATGTGTTGTTACCTTTTGTTGATCCAGAATATTGCTATTTTCAAAGAATTGAGAGGTTAATTTAGGAAGTATATTGATTGGTCTTACCATAGTTAAAGGTATATTGGTTGTTCTTACTATAGTTAAAGAATTTACCAAGTATTTTTTTTTTATATGCCACTGGAGGTGGTCGTATATTTGCGTCATCTTTTCTGTCTGTCCATACATACGTCCATTTCTTGTGAACGCAACTCCTCCTAAGTTTCTGAGCGGATCTTACATGTTTATAAAAAATTTGTGAATGTCTTAACTATAATGGATAGATGTGTATGAGGTGGCATTTTTGCGGTTCATTGAGTTTTACAAGAGTTATGTCCCTTGAAAAAAAGTAGTTTCTGTAGCTGATTGATATATTATGGCTTTGTGAACGCAACTCTTCCCAAGTTTCTGAATGGATCTTTATGAAACTTGGTCAATGTCATTTCTATAATGGATAGATGTGCCTGAAGCATGGATTTTCCAGTTCAGAGATTTTTTGAATGGATTTTTTTCAATGTCATCACTCTAATGGGTAGAAGTGTATAAAGCAGATTATGTAGTTCAGTGACTTTTGTAAGAGTTATGCTCAGGAGGAAAATAGGATACATACTGACACTGCCACCAATCTTGTTTTTAGCTATTGTGATCGCCTTTTGTCCATCGCCTGTGCGTGCGTCTGGAGTCAACAATTTCTTTAAACAACATCTTCTAAATCACTGGGCCAAATTTAATGAAAATTGCCTGTGATGTTACTTGCATGAAGCTCTACCAAAGTTGTTCAAATGGTTCCGATATGTTGCATATCTGGGTCACAGTAGCTAAAAAATTTTAGTATTAAATTATTTGTTAGAAACCACATGGCCTTGAGTTTTGATATTTGGTGTGTAGCCTTGTCTAGTGGAACTATTTGTTCAAATCATGACCCTGGGATCAAAATTGGCCCTGCCCCAGGGGTCACTTTCTTTTAAATAAAATTATGCTTATACAGGAAAATCTAGAAAAATCTTCTTTGATAGAAACCACAAGGCCTGGAATTAAGATATTTGGGGTATAACATGAGCTTAAAGAAATATATCAAGTTTGTTCAAATCATGGCCCTGCCCCGCCCAAGGGGGTCACTTGATTTTACATAGACTAATATAGGAAAGTTTATAAAAGATCTTGTCAGAAACCACAAGATCATGGGTTCAGATAGTTGGTATGTAACGTGGCCTTATGCACCTGAACCAAGTTTTCAAATCATGGCTCTTGGGTATAAATTGGTCCTGCCCTAAGGGTCACCTGATATTATAGTTATGACCATCAAAATTTAGACCACAGGTACTGTTTGCTGTTCTTCTGCATGGATTTTGTATTCAGTATGACTATTTTATTAAAGGCAATGAAGGAAATATAAATCAGGTGAGCAATTCAGGGCTATCCTGGCCCTCTTGTTTATATTCTGTGGTGGCGTATATTGTGGCAGCACTGGCTCTCCTGTTTAAATAACACTGTTACACAAAGCTTCAGATTGTCTTTAAATTCCTTGTTTGATCTTTTGGTAAGTAATAGTGATTCAAATTACTGAATTCCAGCTTAATACATCAAAATAGAAGTTGATAATTACCTTAGGTAATAGGTATGTGCAAAGAACTGTGCTTTACTTGTTTGTCAATGCATTTTTCTTTTACTGAATGGACATCTTTAGGTACACTTGTGGAAAAAAAATCTGAACAAAAATTTAGATAAGAAGGTATTTATTACACACAGTATACTGTATACTTTCACACCTAAAACTTCACTGAAATCTAAGTGATACTTCATGCCATTTTATATAGTAATAAACAAAATTCATTTAAAAAAAAAAATTTTTGTTTATTACATGTTAATTACATGGTTAAAAAATTAAA
>CM037777.1:93244868-93271936 GCA_021229015.1 Solen grandis
CCTTTCCCTCATAGAGGACACCATGAAAAGACCTATGCGAACAGCATAAAACCAGATTAGCCTGCGAGTAACTCGCAGGCTGATCAGGTTTTATGCTATTCGCTGCTCCTCAGTGGTCTGGAAATGAGGACTTTATAATTAAATTTGGTAAGGTTTAACTGGTTTTCTGCAGATCAGGCTTTATGTGGTACCTATTGAGGGCCTCAAAATGAGTCTATATGAGGGAAAGGGTTAAAAATCAATTTCGGTCTTCCATCTCTAGGAGATATTCAACAGAAAATGTTTGACGCCCGCTTGCCCGCTTTCTAATAACCAGGATTTTCAATGAAAACCTGGTTAATGACTTCGCCTTGTTTAAGAGAATAAGATAGGTTTAAAAGTTAATTCCTAAAGGTTGTTCACTCAGATAGCCTTGCGTGTGTCTTATGAATGGATTTGGATCCTTGAGAAATTGATTGTCAACATTCATAATCACAGAGGAGTATGTCACTGTTAAATACATGTTAAACCCACAATACATGTATTGACAGCTGAATACATCTTCATCAGTTGACTATTCAGAAAATATAAACACGTATCTACATATTTTAACTTTTAATAAAAAAAATGCATCTTAAATAACGTTTAACTTATGTAAATATTGCTGTCTTGGTAAGCTACCAAGGATAGCTTAAAATATAAAATGTGAAAATGTCTGGCACATGTGAGCAGTTTTAATTTCATTTTCTGTTAATAAACACAGGACTTAAAGAGTAAAATAAATAAAGATCTTCCAACATGTGCCTATCACAGTAACTTCTACCTTGTTGATGGGAGACTTGTGTCAATGCAGCTTCCAATTAAGATATATCTCATTCTTAGCATCTCAGTCACTGAAGTCTCCAGTGAAGATTCATCTTAGTCACAGTTACCTCAATTGGAGACTCATCTAAGTCGCTGTATTCTCCAGTGAAAAAAGATTTATCTCAGTCACAGTTCCCTCAATTTGTGACTTATCTCAGTCACTATCCTCCAGTGAAGATTTATTTCAGTCACAGTTCCCCCAATTTGTGACTTATCTCAGTCACTGTATCCTCCAGTAAAGATTTATCTCAGCCACAGTTCCCTCAATTGGAATCAGTCACTGTATCCTCCAGTAAAGATTTATCTCAGTCACAGTTCCCTCAATTAGAGACTTATCTCAGTCTCTATTCTCCTGGACTTTACCCCAAAATTTCCAGGGACGACTTATCTCAGTTACTGTGCCCTCTGGTGAGGACTTACCTCAATCAATGTACCCTCCAGTAAAGAATTATCTTGGTCACTCCGGTGAAAACTAATTCATTGAAATCTCCAGATTTATCTCAGTGACTGAACCATCTTAAGCCAATGTAAACTTCAATGAAGACTTATCTCAGTGACTGAAATCTCCAATGAAAACTTATCTCAGTCACTGAACCATCTTGAGTCGCTTGAAATAGTAGTGAAGACTTATCTATATAAGATTTCTCACACTGCACCTTCAGTGCCAGTTGATGCCTGAGAAAAACTGGGTGTTGACAGTGAGGGGCTAGCTGGGACACCAGTGGTTGCCATGGTAAGAGCAGGGAGGGCGGGGACAGTCACCAGTTGCTCCACTTCCTCCAGCATCATCTCAGTCTTTTCTGATAGCAGTAGCTATAGTCAGTAATGAAAAAGATGATAAGGGGAGGTTAAATGCTTAATAGTTTGTGAGTTTGTTAATTGAGTAAAACGTCCCACCGAAAGTATTTCAGTCATATGGAGACAATGTGCTGCCACACTGCAGTATTACGG
This sequence comes from Solen grandis, assembly GCA_021229015.1. NCBI lineage: Eukaryota > Metazoa > Mollusca > Bivalvia > Adapedonta > Solenidae > Solen > Solen grandis. Next base: position 93,246,663 of record CM037777.1, read on the forward strand.
CATAGAAATGTGGCATGATACCACACCCAGTCACATTATCCTGACACTGGGCCAACCAGTCCTGCAACTACCCTTATATGCTGAGCGTCAAACAAGGGAGCTATAACAATGGGGGGGGGGGGGGATCAAACCCTACTTTCAGTAGGTAAGGATAGGATTCTTTTTACTTGTATGAAAGGAATCTTGATAAGCACAGTTGATTCTTTTCAACTCAGGGTCAAATTCCACCAGCAATTCTAGCGCTAAGTAAAACTTATAATACTGAAGGTCATATTTCATTTGTCTTGTTTCTCTGATAAAAATACCCGAATATTTAATTTTTTTTTACGATTATTGATAGTTAATTAGGTAATAATTCATTTCAGCAAAGTCATGTACTTCTCATAAAACAATAATAATGGAATGTGCACCTACCTAGTTTAAGAATTTAAGTATTACTTAGTGCTAAGTATTGTTGGTGGAATTGGAGCCAGATATTAATCTAGGTTCTTAACACTAAAAAAATAGATTTCTAACATTCTCTGAAATTAATGAGTGTGTATGTCCTGATTGTGTTGTCTGTTTTAAATATAAGATACAATAGAAGAATTTCAAAAAGATGCTAGAGTACAGGAAAATTCAATTTAATTCCAAGAAATCATGAACATACTGATCATAAAAAAAAAATACTAATCACTCTTTGGAAAATACATACTGACTTAAGAGCAGCACATGCAGATGCCAACACTTGTCTTTTTTTTTTCTTTTCTTTTTTAAAGGGGAGATCAGATGGTTCAAAATGGACCTAAGAGTTAAAGGCCCTTGATGGAAATGTAGCACTTGTGATAGTGAAGAAGCATGTGGAAGAAAACTGATGACAGAAGGTTTAATAGTTTAGAGAACTTTATGGCCAAAGTTTAAGTTTTTCACAACGACAACGACAACAGAGTAATGACAATACCTCGATTTATTTTCCTTGAAAAACAGACAAGCTAAATATGAAAGTAGAAATATTTCACCTTGGCTGATGCCACCACTTGTTGGGCCACCTTTCTGGGCATGAAGGTGACAGCCTTCACAAGGTCCTCTGGGTCAGCAGAAGCAACCGAACTGAGGCTCTGGTACCCAGCATGGTACATCAGCCGGGCCCGACCCTGCATGGAGAATATAAGAGGGAATTTATACTCAATTAACTAACCCTATACAGCATGGGATATGCTATTCTATACCACACTGAACCAACAGACAGCCTAATCACAGACTTGCCTCATTTCTAAGTCTGAACTGGTTTTACTGAGGTGTTATCTAAACTGTATGGACCTTTCCAGTCTTTTACAGTGAAAAGTTGTGAACTAATTTCTATTCATGGATATGTCAATTGCTCATAAACAGTATCAACAAAATGTGGTCAAACATGTCGCCTGTTGAATGAACGAGACGGAATAAGCAACAGAAGACTTTAAAAATTTAATATTGCTAGATACTGAGACTGGAATTCAGGCCAATCTACTTAATCTGTCAAATTTCATGATCCTCATTTAGACAATATTATCCAAATTTTATATCACCAGTTATATCATCATTTGAATTTCAAATTTTTTTGCATTCTTGAAGATTCTACCATTTAATCATTTATACAATACAGAAGTACACAGTGTATCAATCTTACCAGTTTTACACCAGGGATCTCCATCAGGGGTATGAGTTCTGCTGTCACACAGTAAGACAGACGCTTCACAAAGTTTCCCATCAGGTCCTGATAGGCCCAGAATTCCTTCATCTCCTGTTGGGTGTTGAAACAAAAGATACTGATAATTCTAGCATGCTATAAGGCTAGGTGGTAAAGTGTCAATTAATTTCACAATTCAAATCTAAATCCAAGATTTCATTTACCACAATATTTTGTGAGCAATGTGTCTTAATACATGTAATGGCAAACAATGAAATTATGATAAATTAGATTTAAAGTTTAAGGTAGTAGTGCAAAAGTATTGAAATGGCTTCTTCATTTATATGTAATTACAATAACTTTTGCACCAAGCTTTAAATATCTAGTATTGACAATTACTACTCTTGCTGCGGTACATCTTTGCCTCATATTCTAAGAAATATAACAACTATAATCAAGGCTGACACTGACAATTAAACATCAATAAAATCAGCATCATGCATTGCAAAACTTGAAATCCTAAAAGCAAGAATACAGAGTTTTTCCTTGATACTTTCAGATAAGGGACAAATGACCCCTTGATATGCAAATAAAGGGACAAATTTTGAAATATTTGGGGGTCATTTACACCATTTGAGGGTCAAAATGGGCAATTGTGTAAGCCAGGGAAACCTCTGAGCATTTGAATTTATGAGAAAAATGACCACCAAATACCAGTACAGCTTTATTCTATAATAGATTTAAGCTTCATACTAACCTACAGTACCCTCCAATAAATATACAATGCAGAACATTGAATTCTGAAATCCTAGCAGAATAATGGGTAGAGGCAATGTGAATTTTTGCTAAAATTCCATTAAAAAGTTAACCCTTACAATGCTAAATTTCATAATTGGACTTATATTTCTTCATTTAAGATTGTTCCATTAGTTGTTCATGGGGATGCTTGCTGAAAAATTGACTGAATAGCAAACAGTGCAGACCATAATCAGACTGCACGGATGATCTTGGTCTGCACTGGTCACAAAGGTAGTAGTACTGTAAGAGTTATGCAAAACCGTTAACATCAAGCAACGCTACAAACCTCACAAAAGTGGGCGACACAAGAGGCGAAGCTTGCCGCACTGGTGAAAAGGTTCTGGATGAAGCCTCGCTGCTGTTGAAACCTGTCCGCTACCTCCCACACCGACTTCTGCTTCCAGATCTCGTACAACATCAGCGTCAGGTAGAACCGTTTCAGCACAAACTCATCCACTTTCTACACGTAATAGAATATCTTTTAACCCTTTACATCATAAAGATGCATTTTGACCCCTTGGCAAACAGAGTAGACCAAGATCAGAAAGCTTCTTCCATATGCTGTCTGATCAGGGTCTCCTCTGTTTTATCAGATTTATTGTCTGCATGGCAAAGAAGAAAATCAATTGTTTTATATATTGTTCAAAGTTCAGTATATTAATATTCATCAAATCATAAATAAGTATATGAATATTCATGAGGTAATTAGGTAATTTTTTGCACTTGTAATTAGTTGTTATTACAATATCAAAGTGAAGTGATAACCCATCTTTAGTGACAATGAGAGAAAATAAAGTTAATACCAAACAAGCCTGATCAATAATCAGGCACCTAAAGTCTTTACAATGGTATTAATATATTAGAGAAGTGATTGGTGTGATTGTAGGCATCTGTATTTAATATCTTGGAGTATCATGATGCTGTGAATAAATCATTTACACTGGACTTACTTTAACACATTTCTGACTCTCGCAAGTCTGAGTATATCATTTTAAACAACGTAAAATCCATATAATCTGAGGACAGTTAGAGGGAAATAATGTACGCAGTACAGGCAGGCAAAATACATTCAAATTAACAGTTGATTTTACAGTTCTGTAAAATCATTAATTTTTGTTGACATTAAATTTTGTTGATTAACCCTTTCCCTCATATATACTCATTTTGACGCACTCAATAGGTACCACATAAAGCCTGATCTGCAGAAAACCACAGTTAAACCTTACCAAATTCAATTATAAAATCCAGACCACTGAGGAGCAGCGAACAGCATAAAACCTGATCCCGCATAGGTCTTTTCATGGTTTCCTCTATGAGGGAAAGGGTTGGGTTTTTGTTCAGAAATAGGTCTTATAAGAGAGAAGTTTTCGTGGGGATTAAATTTCGTGGAAACAACCCTCAACAAAATTGACGAAATTTAGTGTCCTATGAAAATTAATGGTTTCACAGTGACTGCAACTCACCATTTTTGACTTCTGCTGAGACGCCTTGCGTGCAATGTAGGACTCTGGCACTCCTATCACGCTGGCCACCTTCAGTTCTGATGCTGTCAGGGAGTTCATCTAGAAAACAAGTTATGAAAGGGAAATACAAAATAGCACTAAAGGTAATTGAACACACATTTAGTATAACTAAGAGTAAACAAGTAACAGGTGTTGCACACAACACATGAGTCCCCTACTTGTGATGTGCATATTTCTGATACCATAGTAACAAGAATTTTGGTCCAAGAAAAAAAACAAAAGGACGTGCAGAATCTCTATACTGCCATCTATTCATATACCAATTTTCATAATATTATCTTAAACAGTTTTTCAGTAATCGCGGGATCCAGATTTCTGGACAGATGGACAGCCTGATGGAGGGCAAACCTATAGTTCCCTCCAGAGTAAACACCAGTAGAGGACTCATAAACAGGTTGGGCATTTCACTGGACACCCTCAGAATTTGCTCTTTGTGATGTATTCAACAACACTATATCTTAAATTGTACATTAAGCTGACGTTTAATATAAGATATATGAACAATATAAGATGAATGGACACAGCTAATCCCTTTCACTGTATGATACCAAGTAAGTGAGTGTATGTTCCAGGATACACGGCAGAGGGGCTGAACTATGACCCCCACCAACATACAAGGAACAATGGTAGTTTATATATGGTGTAGCTTAACCAGTCACGTCTACTTCATCATGATTGGTCTGATAACACCAATAACCTCCTAAAAGGCATCCCTAGGAATATGAAAGTGCACAGTTGTCCAGGAGTAATGTACTGTAAAATCATTAATTTTCGCTGACATTAAATTTCATTGATTATGTACCTATGGGAATTTCGTGTGTACATTTATTCGTGGATCTATGTTCTAGAAAATGTGAGGTCTATATAAGAGAGAAGTTTTCGTGGGGGTTAATATTCATGGATAAAGCCCACCACAAAATCGACAAAAATTAGTGTCCCATGAAAATTAATGATTTCACAGTATATGACTCCAGATTTGACACATCTGTACATTTGAGGAAATAAATATTAATGCAAACTGATCCAACCCAGAAACTATTAAGATTGGTTAATAAATGAGGTTAGTAAATGTTGTAAGAAATTGTTAACATACCAACAAAGATATAAGAAAAAAAAACTTGTACATGTAATATGAAAACTACTGTGAAATCATTCATTTTTGTGGGACACTAATTTTCGTTGATTTCGTGGAAGATTTTATCCATGAATATTAATCCCCCTGAAAACCTGTCTCTTATATAGACCTCACATTTTTTAGAACATAAATGCACAAATAAATGTACCAACAAAATTCCCATAGGTACATAATCAACAAAATTTAATGTCAACAAAAATTAATGATTTTACAGTAGTGTCATCTTTTCGTTTCTAAATCTGAATTGGTTTCTCTTTTTTCACATAAGATTGAAAATGGACAACTTCATCAAAAAAAAGTCTGAAGCAAACTTGTTTATATTGTGAGGAATTACTATTTTCTCTCTTTGAAAAGTAAACACATTTCAAAGCAAAATATTTTATGATTAGAAAAAAATACAACTTTATTTTTTAAATTTTCCTACAAATTACTAGAACAGTTCCTTTCTGTTAGCAATATGCTTGGCTACAAGTTAAAATATTTCAACTTTTTTATAGGTAATACAAAAATTGGGTTGGACCACAAGGTCTTACATCAGATTTGGTACTACCCAAAAGGTCAGTGATGAAAAAGAGTTAAAGAACACTTGGTTCAAACAGGGGAAGTCCATATCAGATAACTCCTGGAAGGGTCACCTGTTTGCTTATACAATATTGTGGAAGGGGTCACCTGTCTGCTTATATAATATTGTAGCTAAGATTCTACAGTCTGCACAGCTAAAGAAAAAAATCCAGCGTTTCATATACCATTTACAGTTCAATATAAAATAAATTCATCTAGTTAATTTATACATGAATATTCACAAGGTAAAAGGTTTAAAAAACTCTACTGTAATTTCTCCCTATATAAAACTACCCTGCCTTCACCTGGTTAAAGTAGATGTACCAGTCCGGATTGATGTCTTTCACGACATCGTACGGTGTGACAAGGTACAGCAGGTGGAGGTGGGTGGAGATGACCAATGGTTCCTCTGCCCGCTTCAGGTCCTTGTACAACATCGCTGCATAATCCACGTCTACTGGACCTGGAGGAAGGAGCAGACATTACTTTTCATGGACTTCATTTATCTAAAGGAGTTATAACAGGTATCACAAAAACATAACAGAATTTGGATTTTTTTAAATGAAAAACAAAAATTTTAAGATTTGATAAATTTTCACTTTCTGCAAGCAACGTTAACAGCTTCTTATAGAAAAAAACAAAGGAAGTCTCAAATACAAAAGAAGTGTTCTGTGAAACACGTGGCACCGGCAGAAAGGCCTGACTTAATAGTGACAGACAAACAAATGACAAAGAAGTGATTCTTATGAGACACCTGCTGTAAGCAGAGGTGACACAAGAAAAATGAGATGAAGGGAACCAACCTTTAAATGTGGCCCGGCCCAGTTCTGTTACCTCCAGACTGTGTACAGGGCTGGTTCCCTCTGGTTCCTCCACAGCAGACTTTGTCTGTATAACCAGTCCAGTGTCTATCAGCCTCTGTAGTGCCTCCCTACACACCTGGGGTAAATCTACTCCCAGAACTTCTTGCTGAATCTGACACAGGGATCGTTGAACAAAACCAAACACGTCCTCTGTGCTTGTTGTTACCTACACATCATCACACAACATGGGTAAGAATGTGGAAATCTTGTAATACTTGCAACAACAAGTTGTATAAACAGTATCTGAAACAGACTGCTGCAACTGAACAGATTTAGAAAAAAACTTACTTCAAAATTATAACATTAAAAAATCTCATGTTTCACATTGCCTACACCCTACTGCAAAAAAAAAATAGTTCTGCTGCTATCAATAGAGAAAACAAAAAAATAAATAAATAAATATATTGAAAAAAAAAGGGTGTTTTATAAGCAAATCAAACTATTGTAAAAAAATCCTTATTTGTTCTTAGTGTCACTTGCTGTAAGCAAAGTTGACACATAGGGATCACTTTTCCGACTTCTGTCTGTCCGTCCATCTGTCACACTTTTTTCCGTCATGCTTCAGCAGGTGACACATTTGTTCCAAATAACACTCTTGTTTCATATATCATTTTGTTAAATATTTCTTACAACATTGAAAAAATCAAAACATTGCTCATGGTTGTTCATAATTCTAAGTATCATTATACTTTAAATGATAACTATGAAGATAATCTGATACCTTAAGCCCAATGGTGGACAACAGCAGTGTACGTAAACCCTTCCCAGCGTCATACATCAGGCTGCTGTGACAGTTCTCCACTGGTCCCGCCAGCAACTCACTGACCTGTACACACAGAGGCATGATCAGATGGTGTTTGAAATTCTAATAATGCTTAACCTCATATAGACACACTTTGACACACTGGCAAACAGAGCAGACCCAGATCAAACAGCTCCTGGAAGGGCTGTCTGATTAGGATTTACTCTGCTCTGCAAGGAAAAATCTATTGTTTTATGTACCATTTGAATTTCAGTCAAAAAATATTTATAAATTTTTTAAGTCTGTACATGAATATTCATGAGGTAAAGAGTTAAAGACCTATCAGTATTCAATCACCCAAAGTTATCTTAAACATGTAACTTCCACTATGGACAAGAAGTGCACATTTCCATATTTTAACAGAGAAATGTTAAGCCTTTCCCATTCAGGGCCAGGCAAGCTGCTCAGAGACTCTATCTCAAACAAAACCATGTGAAATCAGAGTAAACCAGGTCAACCATTGACTATCTGTTATCTAAAAGTAGCTGTCAGATAGCATGCAAGTCTATTTGAATACATCTGTAAACATGGGAATGGTCATTTGAATACATCTGTAAACATGGGTAAGGTCTGTTATCACATGTCAAGCAATCACTTTTTCTACCGATGGGACCAGATTTGACTGGACATATAGCCATCTCTTCTATAAAGCAGGGATTTTGAATAATGAAAACCATACAAAGTATAATCACTCTACCTTCTCCCTGTCAGAGCTTTTACATATCAGTATGCTCTCCCCGGAGTCGTCTATCCCAGCCCGCCCTGCCCTGCCAACCATCTGTTTGTATTGGCTGCGGCTGATGAAACACTGGCCCACGTACGGACTCCTCAGAATTACCCTGCAAACAAGATACCGTCCAACCTCAGTCTGAAGTCAAATTTGGATAACAGGCAACCTGTAGACAAAGGACTGAGACTGAAAAATGATTAAAGGCTGTTATTTTCATGCCTTCATCTGTGTACTTTGATAATAAATCATGTCCACAAAATAGGTTTTTGCTGTTGTTTTGTTTTTTTCCATGACGAAATGATGGGCATATTTGAGATAATAATATATAAGATGACTTGCTTTAACTTTATACAATAATGTTCATAAAATAATATGCAAACAGCTTCAAGCTACCCCTATTTATTAGTATTATTAGGTTATTATTAGGTTTATTAGTATAAGAACTCTGCATCTGGGGAATGAAAAAGGGATTTTGACTCACATCAGATTTCAAACCCACAACCTTCTAATCCAGATTCTACCACTACACCACAGCGTCCCTCAGGTCAGTTTTTTTTTAAAAATAAGTCCTAACATTCTTAAGCTTCATACCTCTTTGCTGGAAGGTTCACTCCAGCTGCCAGTGTTGATGTGCAGGTTAACAAACACAGGGTTCCGCCAGCATACGCCTCCTCTATCAGTTTCCGCTCGTCCATAGTGAGCCCGCTGTGGTGGTAGGCCACGCCGAAGTGTATTGTGTTCTTCAGCACCGGACACACCCGACCCTCATTGTCATTACACAGCTCCTTCAACAATTTGTGTCTCTCATCTCGCTTCACCTCCTTCAGGTCCCTGTGTATACAATGAGTTTTAAAAGCGATGGAATAGATCGAGGACTGACCACAAAGATATTCTTATATTATTCATATTATATAGAAATAGGAGGAGGAGGTACATTTTCAAGATCAGCCCTTGAGAGGACCTCTTCATAAAATAAATTATCATTTCATTCAACTTTATTTCAACCAAGACATTAGTTCCCTATATAAACCCCTTCCCTTATTTAAACCTCAAGTAGAACAGCAGATCAACCTGCAAGCATCTCATGGACAGATAAGATTTTGTACACTTCATAACTCATCAATACCATTGGGAGTGAACAGAGAACAGGCTGAGAAATGGTTTAAATCTAACCAGAATTTCAATGACTTGAACTATTGTAAATTGAATAGGGAGTATCTAAAGGGTAACCAGTCTCTATGATAAAAGACACACACTGCCTGTATTTAGCCATCAGTTTGCAGAGCATGAGAGCAACATTCTCACAGTTTTTCTTGGTGGGGCAGAAGACGAGACAGGAGTGGGCAGGGATCACCTCCAGGGCCAGCCCCAGTATGTGATCCGGGTCAGTCTTCTCCATGTCTGGTCGGTACTGAAACATAGACATGGCTCCTTAAAATCTCAGACTCAAACTCAAATGTCCAACTCAAGTCAACATTGAATTTAATAGTCATATCCAATTCTCAGCTTTTTCAGATCACATAGCTAAGATTTGCATGCTTAACCCTTTACCTAATGAATATTTATATACAAATTTATGATTTAATGAATATTAATGAGAAAATTTAAAATGGCACATATATAAAATCATGAATTTTTCTTGCCACACAGACTGTAGAAACTGAGCTACAATATCGTATGAGCAAACAGAGGAGACCCTGATCAGACAGCTTCTATTGCCAATGCTTCAAAATGAGTCTATATGAAGTATAGGGTTAAATTTTCCTTATTTAACACTGATTACAAAATAAGTTCTCTCAACTTAAATAAATCACAAGCAGAAACTTAAGTAGGAATATTTTCAAATTCATCCAGAAAATCAATTTAAAGTAAAGTGTATGAAGCTACAACATACCTGGAAACAGACAATCCTGTCATGTTTAAATCTCTCCTCCTCACATTTGGGTCCAGGTTGTACACTGAAGATGTTGTCTGATAATTTGATGTGCTCTGTCAATTTTACCTGGCACATACAGAACAATTACATTTATCAACATTGACATTCTTTTTAACTCACAGTTGAGTATTTGATATTGTACATTCCATTTGAAAGGACTGTTTTGTTGTTTTTTGGGTTTTTTTGTTTTTCTTTTAAACTAATATAAAGGGTTTATCGACCTGTCTTAATCTACACTGGACAATAACACTTCAGTCATTAAAGAATGTCAGTTATTTTCAAATGCATGGGGAGATTAGTAAGAACAGGTTTTGTAGAACTTTCCTTTTTTACGAAAAGAATATTCATATACATTGGAGCATTTCTGAACTTTTGCTTAAAAAGTTTGTAAAAGGTATTTACGAAATGGTGCATAGTTTCGTAAAACATGTCTCCAAAGTAACTTAGTTATTAAAGAATTCTCAGGTTCTTTTTTAATCTTAAACATTGTATGGAAGGGCATGACATTCTGCTATCATTAGACAAAAGTGTATAAAATGCAAGTTTTAATGTATTTAAGCATTATAAAGGACAATGGATTAAGAGGAGATGCTCCCAGAAGACAAACATACAGGTCGAAAGTCATTGGTATAGACTTCAGCATTCACGAACAGCTTCAAATCTGCTATGTTGTTCAGTGTAGCACTCATCCCAATTATCTGCGTGGGCCCTGGAAAAGGTAAGAACAATGTATTCATTTCTGTCCTTGTCTACGGTGCTGCCTAAAATTTAGCCCACATATAAATTAGAAATATCACTTAAAGTGAATAATACCCCTACATCCCACCATGTTTTCGTGTAATGTGAGTGAAGGATTGACTTGAAAAGGGCAGGATGTGACAAGCATAAGTTATATGTAGCCTCTACTTCTGTAAAATAGTGGTACAATAAACATAGTGGGACTGCACATCCCTATAAATCTCTATCATTAACTATTTGTTTGTGCCAACTTTAATGGCCAATGTATGACATTATGTAAACAAGAAAGTACGATGCTTTGAAATTATTGGCATATGACTCATTGATCTTGGCATTTTTAAATGAAACTTGCAGGAGTTGTTTAGGCATGTGTATGTTAAATGTAAGTCTGTATAATTAAATATAAATAAGATATTCACCTTTTTTTTTCAATCATAAAATATCAAAACTAATTGAAAACAAGAAGTATTCCTTGGAATACATGTGTCACCTGCAGAAAGAAGCATGACAGAGTAAGTGTGACAGACAGACAAGGAGAAGTGATCCCTATGTGTGACCTCTGCTTACAGCAGATGACACAAAAACTACTTGAAAACAAATTTGCTTTTTTTACCAGATGCCTGGAGGATCTTAAGCAGTGTACACTCCAGGGTGGCCCCTCGACTGCCTCCCTCACCCAGCATGTGACACTGGAACAAACACAGGCCTGAAGTTGGGTCGCAATCAGGAATTGAAACCAACTATGAGAAGTACAAAGTAAAATGTAAATTAAAAAGATAACACTGAGTATCATAACAATAACAATGTGCCCTGACTTTATGAATTAACAGACTGCAATGGAATGCAAAATGATCATAGTTCATACAAATTTTCTGTTAGAAGCAAAATTTAAGGGTTGTTCAAGGTTTTTTTAAGGCTTTAAATTCAAAATTTAGGACTAACATAAACCGCAACTTATGTTTTGAATTTTAAGGGATGAACCTCAATTTCTTAACAACTTGATAAACATTTTTTTATGATTAATACTGAAATTTCAAATTCAAAGGCTTTTTAAGACCTTTCTGTTAATTTTATATTTTATGAGTTTATCAAGGGTTGATAAGGCAAAATGTTATTTCAACATCTGTGCAACTATGTATGATGAAATATGATAGAATAACGGGACTCCAAGTTCCAGTTACTCTTTTAAAAGTATGAAGAAGGGAATGATAAAATTAAATACTGTTTATTATCATCCTGTCATTAAAGGCTTCATACTTAACCAACCACAAAAAAGTTTCCCTCAAGGGTACACCAGTAATTATCTAACTAAAGTTTCAAAACAATGTTCCATTCTCATTGTTACCCCAAAATGGAAAAGTTCAACTGTAAAATTTGATCACACTGAGAATTGTGAATTGCTTAAAGCCTGATCTGACTAAATAACAGTATCTAAGCAGTATAGAAAAAATACCTCATCGACCACCACCAGTCCCAGACTGGCCATTCTGTCAGACTCTATCAGACTGTTGATGATGGAGTGACCCTTCTCTATAGTGGCTATATACAGGGACCGGTTGTTGCGACGCTTGGTGGGCGGAAACCTCCCTTTACTGCCGGCATATTCCTCCACATGGAAGTTCAGATCTATTGCAAACTGTGACATGTTCCTCACCTGAAAATAGAAAATAGAGCAAAATCAAACTAATATCTCAACAATTTCATTCCATTGCGCTGATAATTTGAGAAACTGATATCTTTTTAAACTGCACTGGAATATGTCTCAATCATCACTTAATGCTTGAGATCAAATAAAACTAAAGCTATCATTGAGTTTTCAGGGTTTTCAAGTGTCTTCCCAGGCAAGAAAACTATTTTAAGTAACAGTGACCTTGACCCTTTTAGGGTTTTCAAGTGTCTTCCCAGGCAAGAAAACTATTTTAAGTAACAGTGACCTTGACCCTTTTGACCTGAAAATCCATCCTAATCTTCCTCTTCCCATAAGGTATCTACCAACTAAATCTGATCATCATCTCACTCCTAAAATAAGTTATTTGACGGAAACGAAAATCTATTTTAGTAATAGTGACCTTCATCCCATCATCATGAAAATCAATCCCAGTACCTCTTCCCATAAGGTATCTACCATATACACCGTCAGATTAGGCACACCTTTTTTCCAGATAATTCAGTTTTATGGAGTGGGTGGTGCGCCTTATACGATGATTTACAGGTTTTCATATTTTTTTCTCCCCCATCTAATCATTGAAATTTTCAGGTATACGATCTCCACCAGACTACGGAAAAACGTTATCTTTTGGCAGGAATACTGACAACCAGAAAATATGATAATATGCAGTAAAGTATATACCAAACCATAATAAACAATACCAGTTTACTGCTTTTGTTCTTACATGTTCTTCTACTTGTACATTATTATAATAAAATGATCGCACGTTCTGAGGAAATATGATGAAAGCCATTTTTGTTACAAATAAAACTAGAACTGCCATTGTAATGCCGCAAATACCCCCTGCATGTCGCTTTGTCACAGGAATGAAGTTTACAGTTCTTGTTTCAAGTTTAATCTTGATGCCTTTTATACTTTTTGAGTTACGGCCCGGACAAAAATTAAGTATGAAACTTTACAAAGGGCAAAAACTCCAAAATTACGCAACAAAGAGTTATGGTTCATGGTCACTGCACGCCCCCTCATTGAGATCTATTGACATATGAAGTTTCATCTTGATGCCTTTTATACTTTTTGAGTTATGGCCCTGACAAAAATTAAGTATGAAATTTACAAAGGGCAATAACTCCTAAATTACACATCAGAGAGTTATGGTTCTTGGTCACCACGCCCCCTCAATGAGATCTATCCACATATGAAGTTTCATCTTGATATCTTTTATACTTTTTGAGTTACAGCCCAGACAAAAATTAAGTATGAAAATTTACAAAGGACAATAACTCCAAAATTGCGCAACAGAGAGTAATGGTTCTTGGTCACTGCACCCCGCCCTCAATGAGATCTATCCACATATGAAGTTTCATTTTGATGCCTTTTATACTTTTTGAGTAACAGCCCGGACAAAAAACCGACAGACGGACGGCCAGACAGACAAGCTGAATCCAGTATACCCCCCTTACAACTTTGTTGTGCGGGGGGTATAATAAAGTTTATTTTACGGAACTTCAGTATTCATTAAGGGTGAGTTGGAGTATTTAAAAATTGTATTCAAATGTGATTTGTTATTAGAAAAGTCTATCTATAATACAAATTAATATAGTGGTATATTTTGAAATGGTTATTCTGCTAGACTATCAGGAGACGGGAGAGAGTTGACAGGTGGCGATTGTTGCGTAATATCTGTTAGTTGGGAGAATTTTGACAGGTGACATTTTCAAGACCCTGTGTACCCCCCAGTCTGTTAGTGCTGTTTGAAATGCGGGGACACAGTTGAGTAATGCTATCTAATTTTATGACATGAAAATAAAACGATACACTGTCTCAGTAGCAAATGAAAATCCATTACTTTAGCTTTAAGTTGCGCTGTCAAAATATCCGACGGCACGAATTTCAAAACACAAATGCGCCTTATATGATGCGATATATCTTCTTTTTCACGTAAGTACATTGTAACCATGGAAATAAAGGTGTGCCTTATACGTAGCTGCGCCTAATCTGACCGTGTATAAGGTACCTAACAAATTTGAAAACTGTATCTCAATTCTTACAGGAGATATTTGCAACAATCAACACATTTGACACCTGCCCACCCATCCACCTGCTTGCTTGCCCAATGACATAACCCATTCTAATAACCAGGATTTTCATTGAAAACCTGGTTAATAAGTACATTGCATTAGTTTTTTTGGTACATAGAAGCCTCCTGTCCCTACCTTCTCCTGTACAATGGAGACAAAGGGCAAGATGAGGAGAGCATCCTGACGGTGACACAGCAAGGCCTGCAGTATCAGTATCTCCGCCACCAGGGTCTTGCCCCCGCTGGTAGGCAGGCAGTAGATCAAGTTCCGTCTCTCTTTCACTGCCGGCAGCCCTAGACACTCCTCCTGCCAGGCTGTGGATGGAGTAGTCAACAGTATACAATTACTGACTTTTGATAAGGAGGGCATTTAACAATACTATGTAAGGCTTTGCTTAAACCTCCTTTAAGTTTTGCCAAATTCTTTCTCGTACTTGTCAATTTTATTACATTCCAGGAGTGAATTCTTACAAAATTTCTAATGGGGATAAAGTGTGCAATGTGGACAAAATGGAAATCTTAGGATAGTCCAGAACTCCCCACTTCAACAAGTAACTGGTGTTGCACACAACACATGAGTCACCTACCGGTGAGGTGCGTAATTTTTCCATTACCATATCAACCAGAATTTTGGTCTGAGAAAAAAACCAAAGTGACGTGCAGAATCTCCATACTGCTATCTATTCATATACCAATTTTCAAAATATAAAACGTTTTTTAAGTTATCGCGGGATCCAGATTTCCGGACATCTGGATGGACAGACTGACGGAGGGCAAACCTATAGTCCCCTCCGGGGTAAACACCGATAGGCGACTAAAAATCATAGTATGGACCCTAAAATTCAATTACAGATATTGATTATTACGCACAAGTAACAAGCCATACCATACAACTTCTTGATGCCTCTGTAGTTCTCAAACATGTGTTGAACCTTGGATGGCAGCCCATAGAAAGGTCCGATGTCGGAGGTCGAGGACCCCATCTCCGCTTCCATCATTACCCGCTGCAGGACTTGTTCCCTTATCTGTTCAACCATTCGACCTGGGGTGACTGATGACCTTTGACCTTTGTTCTCCTGTGACCATATTGAAGTGAAAATAAATTTGGTCATTCATTATATTAATATCATTTGCAACATTTGAGCACAACATGTAAACAAAGGGGTCTGGCACATAAAGTGGGTCATACATGTATAAAGCAGGAAGCTTGTGAACCTTACAGCAAGAATTTTAGCACTGTGTCCTATACTTATTAGAATTACTGGGACTCATTATCTTGAAAGATATGCATCCTCTAGATGCATTTTTGAAATTTGCATTCACTGTATGATATAGTAACTTTCAAATGCATGGTTTCCTGTTTTCTCTCATTTTGACACACTTTAAGTTTTATATACTAAAAGTTTTGTATATAGATTATGATTTATATACACATTTTGATGCTTGATTTAAATTTTAATATATTTCAGTCTTTTAATCCAACTAAAAACATAATTCTCAAGAAGTGACCCAAAAAGACACTCATAATACCACTGATCCAACTTCTTTCTATCTGTCACTTTAATTTGCCTATCTTCAAGGTTGTGATTTTAAAAAACATACATCAAATCGGTCATAAACAGTTATAATTTAAATCCAATCATTTTTTTTAACTGTTAGCATACTACAATTTTAGTATTTAGCATTACCCATAATTCATATGTTTTGATTCACATATATCAAGGTGGACTCCTATTCCTAATTTAGTTATCCACTTTCACTTTTAACCACTTTCATTTTCCCAGCCATATTTAGAAAATGTGATGCACCAGGAAAAAGGCATTACTAAAAATAAAGAGCCAATGAAATTGTGGAATACCAATGATGACATTGCTGTGCAGACAGAATAGGAAGTTGTCAGCTCTAGCCTGTGTAAACACACGTGCATATGTGTATATACACAAGCCTGCAAAAAAAAAGACTGATGTAATCCTGATTTTGTCTGCATTTTTAATGAATTTTAAATCCAAGAGCATTTCTTTTTCAAACATGTCAAAAATTGTTTAAGTGAAAAAGGGGAGCAGTCCTGAACTCCCTTGGGTAGATCTACATTGAGTCAATTTACCTATTTTATCTCTCATTAAAATCACTTAAAATTATATACTACAAAGTTATTTGATATATATCAGATATTGATCTCACAGATATTTCTGGTTTTCTAACGGTATTAATGCACTTGAAATTTATTGATTTTTACATTTATAGAACTATAAAAATTTATCACTTCATAAATTCCTGGTCTTCAAAAATATTGTTTTTCACAAAATTCACGCAAAGTTTTCATACATTTACATTGAGAAATAATCAACAAAGAATTTTAATTTTTTTAATGTATATGAAATATCATTCAGTATATGGTGTCAAATTTCAGTACTACTTTGTAAGCCTGAACAATATAGGTACATTATACTCTCCCAAAAACCAAAATGCAGATGAGGCAGGCCCTCTGCTTGGATGCCAATGGGGTACACTACAGGTTTATAAATTTGAAAGATTCTAAGTTAGAAGATCTTACAAATACAGAATGAAATTCACAGATTGCCAAATCTCAATTATCACTCAACGACATCAACGTCAGTACATACCTGTAGCCTCTGTTTTATTCTCTCCTGCAGGGAGCCAGGGTGTTTCTCGTTGTTTTCACTGGTTTCCAGCATCAATGCTGGAGATATGCCTTTAGAGCTATAAGACACAGCTTTAGCATCTACCAACAAAGTATCAGCTGTACACATATTTGAGCTACTTTGTTCAATATGATGATTTCCAGTGGATGAGTTACTTTTCTCTATATCCATTTTTCCAATGCAAACATTTTTATCCACATTTAAAGAATTGTTTCTCAATATGCTATTAAAATAAGTGTCAGAATTCAAATGTTTTCCATTTTTATCTGATATAGTTTGAGGTTCATTTAAACATGGTATAGAACAGGGTTTGTTGGAACACTCTTTATTTAGCAAATCTTTTTGCAAATCTGTTCTATTTTGATCCAAAGCTTCTCCCTGAGTGAGTAAATCCTGGTCAGTGAAACTGTCCCCAAATATATCACAGTCCGAGGTATCAAGATCCTGATTATTCACCTGAGAGTCAATAATCAGACCTGTCATATCACACATACCGGTACCCACAACCTGTGTTTGACTGGTTCCAGGCTGGGTTCTCAGTTCTTGCGTCCCTATCACAGTCTTCCTGTCACTGTCTAGTGTTCTGTCACCATGGAGACCAGGCGTCAACAAAGTATCATGATACTGTGTGTTTGAAACTAGCTGCGTTTGAGTTTGGGTACCCAAGTCTTTCCTCATACACGCATTATAAGGTGTACAGCAGAATTTTTTACTGTTGCCATAGTTTTGACTTTTGAGTAAAGTGTCTGACTGCGTGTTTTCTAGGCTAGATTGCAAACTCTGATCTTGCTGACTATCTATTGCATTAGATCTATACATAGCTTCACTTGAACTGCTCAGGTCTAAATCTCCAGATTTGAAAGGCGTGCACCTATACTTCACTCTACTGCAGACATCATCTTTAAGTAGTGTAACATCAATAGAATCACATTCCTGGACTGATGTCTGAGATATCTGAGATTCAACCATATCCCTTGTTCCTCTCTCAAAAGGGGTGCATCTAAAACCTTTAGAACAAGGTCCAGTTTGGTCATGATTATCCACTGCATCAAGCTGAGTGCTGGAAATTATTTCTTTTGATTTCCAAGCTGAACAGTTCAGGACCTGTGAATTGTTCCAATTTCTATCTGACAGCCTACCTGCAAGTTCATAGCTTAAATCTTTCCCTGACTGATCAAGTGTTGTATCTGGGTCACCATTCCTAGCTGATCTCTGAGAAGTTCCTAAATGCTCTCTTCCCCCAGGACCTTCTTTGTCTTTATTTACTGGGTCTGGTTTTCCTTTTGGTTGTGTAGCCTTATATCTGCTAAATCTTGATGAGAAATATTGGCTCTGTGTGGTACATATGGACACATTTGTTACATCATCTGGAATGACGTCCTCGTCAATAAGGTCATCAGGGTTTCTCTCTATTTCATTTTCATTTGTCACCAATGTTATTCCTGAAAGACTGCCTCTAACTCCTTGAGTATATGCTTGTTTATGATTGGCTGAGATTTGTTGTGTTGTGGAACCCGATTGGCTGATTTTGTCCAAGTCAATATCAGCAAGCAGGGCATCACTGGTGTCCAGCTCCGATACGCCACTGGATCGTCTGCGCTTCCTTGACTGTATTCAAAATACAAACTTAAGTTAAAAAATACTTCAGTATGATTTTGAAGCTCAATATACAGCCTTTTGATTTCTTGCATCTAAGAAAGAACTTCAATAGGTACTTTTGAGAAGTGGAACCCTAAAATTACCTGTACATGCTAAACACCAAGCAAAGTAGCTATACCTGTTCCCATTTCAGAGTAGTCATTAAATAAGACATCAACGATGTATGTAGTTCTATCAATGTTTTAATTCTTTATTAAACAAGAGGCCCATGATGGCCCTAAATCGCTCACCTGAGATAAAAAGGTTGACCCAAGGAACATCTGTACCAATTTATTTTAAAATCTGGCCACTAGTTTTGAAGAAGATGATTTTTAAAGTTTTCATTTTTTTTTCTTTTTGTTGCCATGGCAACCAGAGTTCTACATGGATCAAGTTTTTTTTAGCAACTTTTGTGAAGGTTGACCCAAGGATCATCCCTGCCAAGTTTAATCAAATTCTGTCCAGTGGTTTCAGAGGAAATGTTGATTAAAGTTTTACCTATATACATATAAGGCAAATAAGCCCCGCCCCTAGCGGCCATGTTTTTTACGGATCAGAAAAATTTTAGCAACTTTGGTAGAGGTTGAATCAAGGAACATCTGTACCAATTTATTTTAAAATCTGGCCAGTAGTTTTGAAGAAGATGATTTTTAAAGTTTTCATATTTTTTTTCTTTTTGTTGCCATGGCAACCAGAGTTCTACATGGATCAAGTTTATTTTAGCAACTTTTGTGAAGGTTGACCCAAGGATCATCCCTGCCAAGTTTAATCAAATTCTGTCCAGTGGTTTCAGAGGAAATGTTGATTAAAGTTTTACCTATATACATATAAGGCAAATAAGCCCCGCCCCTAGCGGCCATGTTTTTTACGGATCAGAAAAATTTTAGCAACTTTGGTAGAGGTTGAATCAAGGAACATCTGTACCAATTTATTTTAAAATCTGGCCAGTAGTTTTGAAGAAGATGATTTTTAAAGTTTTCATATTTTTTTTCTTTTTGTTGCCATGGCAACCAGAGTTCTACATGGATCAAGTTTATTTTAGCAATTTTTGTGAAGGTTGACCCAAGGATCATCCCTGCCAAGTTTAATCAAATTCTGTCCAGTGGTTTCAGAGGAGATGTTGTTTAAAGGTTTCTCTATATACATATAAGGCGAATAAGCCCCGCCCCTGGCGGCCATGTTTTTTTACGGATTGGAATAATTTTAGCAACTTTGTTAGAGGTTGACCCAAGGAACATCTGTACCAATTTATTTTAAAATCTGGCCAGAAGTTTTGAAGAAGATGATTTTTAAAGTTTTCATTTTTTTTTCTTTTTGTTGCCATGGCAACCAGAGTTCTACATGGATCAAGTTTATTTTAGCAACTTTTGTGAAGGTTGACCCAAGGATCATCCCTGCCAAGTTTAATCAAATTCTGTCCAGTGGTTTCAGAGGAGATGTTGTTTAAAGGTTTCTCTATATACATATAAGGCAAATAAGCCCCGCCCCTGGCGGCCATGTTTTTTTACAGATCGGAATAATTTTAGCAACTTTGGTAGAGGTTGACCCAAGGAACATCTGTACCAATTTATTTTAAAATCTGGCCAGTAGTTTTGAAGAAGATGATTTTTAAAGTTTTCATATTTTTTTTCTTTTTGTTGCCATGGCAACCAGAGTTCTACATGGATCAAGTTTATTTTAGCAACTTTTGTGAAGGTTGACCCAAGGATCATCCCTGCCAAGTTTAATCAAATTCTGTCCAGTGGTTTCAGAGGAGATGTTGTTTAAAGGTTTCTCTATATACATATAAGGCAAATAAGCCCCGCCCCTGGCAGCCATGTTTTTTTACGGATCGGAATAGTTTTAGCAACTTTGGTAGAGGTTGACCCAAGGAACATCTGTACCAATTTATTTTAAAATCTGACCAGTAGTTTTGAAGAAGATGTTTTTTAATTTTTTTTTTTTTTTTTTTTTTGCCATGGCAACCAGAGTTCTACATGGATCAAGTTTATTTTAGCAACTTTTGTGAAGGTTGACCCAAGGATCATCCCTGCCAAGTTTAATCAAATTCTGTCCAGTGGTTTCAGAGGAGATGTCGTTTAAAGAAAATTGTTGACGACGGACGACGCACGACGGACGCAGGGCGATCCTAATAGCTCACTTGAGCACAAAGTGCTCAGGTGAGCTAAAAATTACAGAATAACTATTAAGTTACTCAGTTTATGTTCAAAGTTCTTTATAACACTTAAAATCTATATTTTCTCCATCTATGTCAGAAACTAGGATGAGGGCTAGAGAATTTCATGAAATAGGAGTCTTAATAAGTCTATTTTAAGTAATTGTGAGTATTTCAAAACTTTATTTACAGTACGTCGGAAGCACAGCCTTATCATTTGGGTAGAGTTGCATTTTCATGTTCAAATTTACTACACTAACACAGTCATAACAAGTAATAATTATAACATTGAACTGTTACTTAGTCTCCTAAACGAAGTTTCTCCTTAGACAATCATACACAAATGGTTTTTGAGAAATAAGGTCATAAGTAAAATTGAGGGGGTGAGGCCTGACCCCTTGGTGACCCATGTGAACAAAGAAGTACCATTCAATCCATTTCATCATGAGGAACAAGAATATATATGGTTTAGGGGTGGGGATCTGAACAGTTTTATGAGATATAAGGTCTTAAGTAAAATTTTGGGGTGGGGCCTGACCCCTGGGTGACACAAAACTACATTTGTGTAGTACTATTCAAATTTTCTCATTATGAGGAAAAAATATATGATTTATGATTGGAAATTTGAAATGTTTAACCAAAATACATTTTTTATGCAAAAATCCATCTTTGAGGTGGTGGGGCCTGACTCCAAGGGCCCCCCAATTTACAAAAATCAGGTAAGCACCACTACTCATTGAGGACTATAAGTGTGTGAAGTTTTGTAAAGATAGGTCGAGCAGCCTCCGAGATATGGCCCATACAAAGTTGCTGGCGCGAGAAAGAATAAGAAGAGAAACAGAGTTAAAACAAAAAGTTTCCAAACTTCATTTGGAAGACTTAAAAACTTCATTTGGGAGACTTAATAATAATAATTTTATACATTTAAATTGTAATAATTTGGGCATAAATAAACTGCAATGTATTAACATTGCAATACATGTACTGGTATTTTGAACATATGCAGTACAATTATATGCAAATAAAGATGTTAAAGAAAGACTTACTTAAATTCCTGCTATATTACATTGATTTAAGTTCCTTTTCATCAAAAGATAATAATATGGCAAAGTCTTACCTTCAACAAAGTTTTCTGATTCTCCTTGTTAATACATGGTGAGGTGTCTAGGCTACTAGTTCGCCTTTTAGACCTTAAAACCCTGCGACATGGTCCATCATCAACATCCATCTTCTAACATCAGTGGCCTCCCATCCTGCTTCTCAGAAATCTTGGTAAGTAAAACAAATGGAGTGAAAGTTCCCCACTTTTTAACTTCCATGATCTACTTTTGAGCTTTAGGATCTGGGTCATATATACCCTCTCATATTGCTGAACAATTAAATACAAAGTGATTTGAAAATTCATTTAAGGTTGTGAAACACCTAGGAAAAGGTCCATTACACCCATCTTTGACCTGCTGCCTAAATGTGACCTTGACCTTAACAAGGAATGCAACATTCAACAAGGTCATAATAGGATACGCATTTTGATACATGAGTCATGTATCACAATATGAATCAGGATTGCACAAGCATGAAATATTAGATGTCCGGACATCCATGGGTCAAAAAATGGATGTCCCAGTCCTGATACCATTACAGTTCTACCGTAGTAGAAATCATGTATGTCTAATTTCATTTACAGTACTGCACTTCATTTAACATGTAGACTTTAATTTCATTATTCATATTTCTTTGCTTATAATCAATTATAACAAATATTTTATTTTATAATATTAAATCTTTAATATCAGGCTGTTTTTTTTTTCTGACCTAAGATTATGTTTACTGTACATAATTATCTTTTTCTATAAAAAAAAAAATATATATAACACATTTATCATATCAAAAAATAGTAATGGTGAATATGACATGGGTTTAATGCACTTTACCATTATATATTGTTTTCCCCTGTGCACAAGTGCAGCAGGTTACCCTAATCCTAACCCATAACCCTTGGACATGAATCCAGGGCTTTTTTTCCTTCTTTATCAGGGCCTGTTCACAGGCCCCTTCCCCTATGAAAAAGTCTTCAAATTCATGCAGTTTATCCAAAAATTGCATCTTATCTCAGGATTTTTCTTTCCCCTATGAAAAAAATGGGTGATATTTTCCCCAAAATGTGATATTAAGGCCCCTTCCCCAACATCTGAAAAAAAGGCATGTGCATCTGTGGCGCATGTGCATGAGTAATCTCTACTGAGATCTGCTCCGGTTATTTTTTTCGTATTGGCCTCCGCTGGATCTCTACCCAGGCCTTATATAAAAGCTTCGGGAAATTTACACCGATACCCCTACCTCGTTTCGGCCGTTCAAACTGATTGTTTTAGGATGCACACCTAAAAATCCACACATGTCTAGTAAGAAGACATGTTTTTCTTTCCATTTCATTCAACATCATTGTCTTAGCTTACCGATTTTACCAGTTTTACAGCTACGGACTCACGAAACCTCCAAACTCGCCGTTTAAACCGCCATATTGTTTACAGGCAATGGTTATCACGTGACTAATCCGTGATTGGATAACTACAGTTAGGTTCAACTCGCGGGTTATCTGGTACAGGGTGGTGTGTGGTTTTCTCGATCTATAAGTAAATAGAACGTATTTCACATAAACTTTATTTTGAAAAATTGTTTTACAGCAAAATTTCTTTGATATTGCCAGGGCCAACTTATTGGCAAAGAGCATTTACCTTTTGCTGTTGAACAGTCGTAACTGAACCGAGCTGTAGTTTAAACTGCTTTGCCACTAGTCACGTGATCAATATTTACAAAATGTCTGTTTAAAACTCTGAGGTGAGCGGTTTGGTGTTTTCGGTCGCCATATTTCATGAAATCAGCAAGCTAAGACAATGATGTTGAATGAAATGGAAAGAAAAATATGTCTTCTTGCTAGACATGCGTGGATTTTTAGGTGTGCATCCTAGAACAATCGATTTGAACGGCCGAAACGAGGTAGGGGTATCGGTGTAAATTTCCCGAAGCTTTTATATAAGGCCTGGGTAGAGATCCAGCGGAGGCCAATACGAAAAAAATAACCAGAGCGGATCTCAGTAGAGATTAGTGCATGAGTGAAAAAAGATTGCATACCAGTACAGGGCAATCTAGCACATGACTTTGTATATTACACGCTCGGATCCAGCCAACTACGTGCGGGGTGGGGGGAGGGGAGCTCAAGCCATCTATGATGAAAATTGTTGTAGATGGTGGGTCCAACGGTTTCTTAATGGGGGTTTGGGTTTTCCTTTCTTCTTCTTTTTGTCTTTTGACCCCAATTTGATGTCAAAACACTAGAATACTATATTTTCTGCATATTTTAAACATAACAGCCAAATCTTGTTTCAAATTTCAATTCTAATTTTCTTGTTTTTCCAAATTGAAAGTAAACCCGCGAAAACTGATGACATTTAGAAACGAAACGTATTTCTGTTTACTTTATATGTAAATGGCTAAAGATACTTGTGGATTAAATGGCTGAATATAGTTGTGAATCTGCTCTACAGTGCTAAATTATTCGCTTATTTTAACAAGTCAACAAGCTGAACAAGACAACCACAATGACATTGACAGCTTAAACTATAAAAGTAGCCCATAAAAGTAAGACATTTTTTTTTTTAAATCTTATTATATATAGTTTTATTGAATAATACCTATATATATGCAATACACGCCCTGTTGCATGAAGAGACGGCCGAGTGCACAGGAAGAAACCGGGTAGAATCATCGAATTTTCGTACACCAACTTGAAGTCCAGTCCAACAGATGAAATTTACGAGTTTGAAATATGCGCCATCATGCTTACTTTTCATATGTCTGCTACATCCGGTGAAAAACATGTTATGTTTAAACTCCGGGTCTCTAATCAAATTGCGGATTTCTTAGTACTAATAATGATGATTGATTTACAACAATATAAAAGCATCTTCATTTCATGATGAATCATATCATATGCATCATTTTGGTGTCATAGTTTTAGCGTTCATGCATGATTGCAGATCTGAAGTTTGATGGTTTGAGCCCTGTTTAAGAAAAGAAACTTTCATGACCTTCCCAGGTGCAGACTACTGGTCCAGTCCAGGAAACATTTGCAACAAGAATTATCATTGAAGATGATGAATACTAAGTGCTGAAATGAATACATGGGTACCCATGGGTTTGGTAGAAAATTGCCGGTACCTAGGTACAAACTTATTACCCGTTATCCTGTGTTGGCCTTTTCTATTACGATACCTCATGTCCTTCTTTCTTTATAACATGTTTATATATGTAAACATATGTAGGTAATACAAGGTCCGCATC
>CM037777.1:93272036-93286547 GCA_021229015.1 Solen grandis
ATTTGTTTCAATTGCAGCAAATAAATACAGACTTTATTGAACTAACAGGCTACATAATACATCTCACGACATTGTCCAGGTCAGTCTATTCCATATCCGGCAACAATTCTCTGGGCCTGGTTACCACTTCTTGCCTGTAATAAATATTTAGTCAGTGGCATGGAACATAATGCGCATATGGGACTCTAACACTCCCGCACCGTCCTATATGTACGTGTCGTGTAGTACATGCATCTTAGCACAATAATGACACTAACATACACCCTGCATGTGACTGAAAATCAAAGAACTTTATTTGTTGAATGTTGGAATCATATTATAGAAAGGTTATGATGTTCTGCTCGATTCAAACCCACTGGCTGTTTATTTTGCAATGCCATTTAATCGTCAAAGATGAGGCGGGGCATACCAGCCAAACAATGATCGCCATCTCGCAATATTGCTAACATTGTTCAAGTTTACCATATTAATTTACTGACATACTTATTTCCACATTAAATATGAATATGTCTGACGTTTATAACTTACCATAACCATAACCGCCCCAACCACGGCCCCAACCGCCATAGCCGCCATATCCGCCCCATCCACCGTAATACTTCCTGGGCCACCATTTACCCCATCCGCCTCCCCATCCACCGCCCCAGCCGCCGCCCCATCCGCCTCCCCATCCTCCTCCCCAGCCGCCTCCCCATCCTCCTCCCCATCCGCCCCAGCCGTAGCCGTGGGCTGCAGCGATGGCGACCAGAAGGACTGACAAGCACAGCAGAGTCTTCATCGTGATCTATAAAAAGCGGCAGCAATTTGTTTGATTCACATTTCTTTGAATCTATCACAAAAGTTTATGTCACTGGAGACCATGAAATATAAATTAAAACGTGTACTCAAATTAGATATCAGGATTCAATCATTTATCTTGCAGAGGGATTCAAGAAGAAGAAGAAAAAAAAAACATTATTACAAGCTTCTCTCCAAGGTTTTTAAATTTTGATAAAGTTGTATTTCCATACATAGAATTTATATATTTATTTTATATATTTATTTTATATATTTTATACACACACAAGCTGAACTTGATAAGCGTGAGTGCATTTCATTTATACAAATTTGATGGTTTTGTGGGGATAATTTCATTAGCTCACCAGAGCACAACGTGCGGCGTCAACAATATTTTTTAAAAACATCTCCTCTGAGATGCTTGGTAGAAAGCAATGAAACTTAGCATGAATGATCCATATGTGGCCCTTTACAAAATTTGCTAAAACTTGGTCCATGCAGAACTCAGGTTGACATGGCAACCAACAGACTTTTATTTTTAAAAACTTCTCCTCTGAAACCAGTGGTAATAATTCAATTTCATTTGGCACAAATTGTCACCGTATGGCTGTCTACCATAATAGCTAAAATAAAGTTGATCCCTTGAAAAATGAGGCCCTTAGTGGGTTGGCTAGTTTCCTTATATACTATATACAAAAAAAAAATTATCAAAATTATTTTTCTTTGAAACCTTTTCAGAATCAAATTTCATTCAGCACATATGGTCATCTCATGGCTGTCTACCATAATTGCTAAAATAAAGTAGATTCCTTGCAAAATGAGGCCCCTGGGGTTGCTAAATTCTTAATATGATTTATATATAAAACAGGGCAAACTTATATGTAACCGATTGTCAAAATGCAATTTCATTTGGCACAAATCGTCATCTCATGACTGTATACTATAATTGCCAAAATAAAGTTGATCCCTCGAAAAATAAGGCCCCCTGTGGGTCGGCTAGATTACCGATATAATGTATATAGACTTAAGTTGATGATTTCAAATTTCTTAACTTAATTGATTTTTGCTATATAATAATGATAATCTCATGTTCACATACCATAGTTGTTTATGCATTTCTGATATCAAGAAAAAAATAGGTCTCCAGTTGATAGACTAACTGAAGATTTCTTTGTATCTGCTGGATGTACCCAGGTAAAATAAAGTGACATGATTTTTTTTTAATAAGCGTGTGCACTCTGGTAAGTAATGTAGGGCCATATGTCCCTCTTATTAGAAATATTTATCTGTGCATAATGTGCCATATTACATATACATGCATATGATTTACTTTTGGTAAAAAAGTCAAGTACCGTTCATTTTCTTTTAATTTTTTTAACTTATTTATTTTACGTCGATTGCACAAGTTCTTACGACTAGAACTAATCCCTCTCGAAAGTTACTGGATTGGATCAGTACTTTTTTTTGTTAAATGTAACATTCACACAATAAAAAACCATACACAAATACATTACAATAGCGTACTAAAGGTTACAATGCATAATTTCTTTTTTTCTATTTTCTTGGATTGGATCAGTACCTTGCGCCTGGGAAGGTCATGGAAAATCTTTGCTCCCAACGGGGTTCGAACCCACACCAGATATGTTACTACTGGACCACGACGCCTATTTTAGGTTGTCTGTTGTCGATTTTTTTTTATACCATTTGGTTAAAAAAAAGTTATATCGAGAAAGAGACCTATATTTGTATATGATGCTCCATTAAAGATAAATTGTTATCATTTTATGGCATATTTGTTTATTAATATCGCTTTTAACATGCTGATTTAAAGACGATGTAGCCAATAATCACCATTTTCTTGAGAAATAGAATATGGTCCAAGAGTATGATATATTCTGTGTTGTGTAAATTGTAAATGTTTTAAAGAGAAAAAGTAATATTGAAATATTGTATACAAAATTTCTCTCCCACCCCCTTAAATCAATCTTGATGAATACATATAATTTCATCCTGAAACTAACTAACGAACCATAGAAAGGTACTTACCAAACTGGCGAGTGTGAAATCTCCCCGAGATCTGCCCGTCCCTCTCCTAGCCGTGTCTTTTATACAGTGACGGACACAATGCTGCTTGCATTCAAATGAGACTTGATAATGATAAATCATGGTCATCAGACAGTTGTTATGTGGGGCAAAGCTTTAAACAGGTCATTAAAAATATATGGATAAGTTCTATATATCATAATAAATTACATTTCGATTTTCTTTATGCCGTAAAAGAGATAACTTATTCAGTACATGCTCTTTAAGTCATTAGCCGACTTTTTATAACGTTAGAATGATTATTGGGGTTTAAATAAAATGAAGCATCAACTTTCTGACCACAGTGATAAAAGTCAAACCAGATACTATATAAAAGTCACATATTTCCCTGATTTTTTTCTCTTAACATATTTCATTATATATAATACGACACACACACACTCACACCTCGTCAATCCAATCGGTTCCCTACAATATTCTATTTATTGCATTTTTCTCTAACAGAAAAATTCCAATTCTTTTTAAGTGCTTACATTAGTTAAAGTAGCCGGCAGCCGACCGCATACGATTTATGCTGCTTCACGATTGCTATCAATGACATATCTTTAGACATACAGATGCCATAACTAGTGGCCAGTCCAGTTAGAAGTGCATATAAAATTAAGATATCCAAAAGTTCATACCATGACATTACTTACCGTTGAAATTGAAAAGCAAACTAATATTTTAATTTAGCAAATATATTGTCGAATTTCTTCACTCGTTATCTGCAACAGATAGAACCTTCACTGGCTTTAAGGCGAGTATGTTTAATTAGAACTGAATAAAGGTCATGACTTATAAACACAACTTATACAAAATTTTATTTTGAAAAAAAAAATAAAAATACCGAACCATAGTTGATCCATTTACGGATGTTCAGGCCGATATTGGTCTGCACTGGTCGCAAAGGCAGTCACAAGTGCCCACAGCATTGTAAATTCCAACTTCATCTATACAGTATTAGGACTTATAGATGTGTAGCCAGACCTGTTGTAAACAATCACACATGTTATTTATCTCATTATTATGGTAAAAGACAGTTTGAAAATCGCAATTTTGACATAATGTATTGCTGTATCGTTGGCCGGTGGCCTTTACAATAAAACATCTTGTATCTTGTACAATTAGGGTATTAACTTTACTCAGCTCTTATGTCGTTGTTGGTTCGAATCCCGGTCTAGGACTAGGTACCTTCGATATTTCTCGTGAACTTTGCGCGGGCCTACGTGGGTCTTGGGGTTTTCCCGGGATATTCCACCACCTTAAATGATAGAGCTGGACGTCACGATATGACTGAAATACTTTCGAGGCAACGATAAATTGTGATCAAACAAACGATTAATCGATTTATCCAGCTATTATTAAAATTAAAAAAATGGAAACATACACACATTGCTTTGATACTGTGAATATACTTGAAAAAATTCTACTTGCCAGATAATAACTGAAATGTGACAAATTTTCAGAAAGCTTTCGATAGCAAAGTTATGGTGGCATATTTCTGCCAGCCACTTATCCACTTAGCTATGTCGAAACTTTTCTGAAAAATTGTCACATATTCGGTTAGTATCTAGCAAGTAGAAAATTTTTAAGTTATCCACTTAGGTATCTTAACAGGAATAAACTGTCTGTTAGTGCCCACTACTGCCAATCACATATTCACTTAGGTTAACTGGATATCATGATTGTTTCCAGATAATTATGTGAAAAAAGTGCCTGTTATCCACATAATTTAACTGAATAACACGAAAAAAGGCGAGATATCTACTTACCTTAAGTGAATATATAGCTGGCAGTAGTGGGCACAAACGGGCAGTTTTGTCCTGTTATGATACCTAAGATGATAACACGAAAGTTTTCTACTTGCCAGATACTAACTGAATATGTGACAATTTTTTAAAAAAAAAGTTTCGACATAGCTAAGTGGATAAGTGGCTGGCAGAAATATGCCACCATACTAAGTGGATAAGTGGCTGGCAGAAATATGCCACCATAGAGATCGTTTTTAGGCTTCCGGTCACGTTTTGAGAGTTACACCGAGTAACACCATGATGTGAAAAAAGTTACCGCGTTTTTTGTTGTTGTTGTTGTGTGTGTGTGTGTTTTTCTTTATATATACATAGAATCTCGAAAAACGAAAAATTTACTTACCGTAACCTAATTAACCCAACCCAAACCCTCAACCACCCTAAAACCCTACCCCAAGAGTGCGTGCACATAAGCACTTCGATCATCCGTGCGGAACTTTATTTGGAAACAGAAGGTACACGTCATTTTGTTTTTAAAAATATTGAAACTATGAAACTTTCATAGAGGATATTTGTTTGTTTTGAGTAGATATATCTCATCGGAAAGTGATACAACTTCAATATTTTGTGATAATTGTATTACTTCGATATGAAATACATTCCATATTCACCCAAAACAAAGAAATTTTCCTTTTAATTAATGCTAAATGCTGCTACATACCCTTCATAAGAGATAAAGTAGTTCCGTCAGATTTATATCACTCACGCTGTGATAATAATGATCAAACCGTGCCGCCGATGAAATGGTTTGTTTGTTTGTTGGGTTTAAGTCCCACCGACAGTATTTCAGTCATTCGGAGACGATGTCTACTTGAGACAGATATAGTGCTGCGACACTGCAGTATCACGCCGTAGACGTGTGACATGATACCACACCCAGTCACATTATCCTGACACTGGGCCAACCAGTCATGCAACTACCCTTATATGCTGAGGAGCTATATATTATATATATATATATTATATATATATATATATATAAATAACAGTATCATTTATTTACGGCGATGAAGTTGTGTGTGCTTCGTTTTATTTTATTTGTTTGCTTGTTTTCTTTTTTTTTTGGTTGGGTGGGGGTTAACATTTTTCCTGTGAGAAGGGGAGGGGGGTTTCATGAGATATATTATGTCTATTTGAGGCAACATGCTATTTTAGCTCACCTGAGCACGTAGTGCTCATGTGATCTTTAAGGATCGATGGCTTTCGTCGTCTATAATTGTTTCAAAACGACATCTCTTATGAAACCACTGTGCCAGACAATGCATGGGTACTAACAAAGCCCTACCATTCCGAGGCCGAGGGGTAAGAGTGTCAGTCTAGGGAGTGAGACGGCGTACGTTGGTTTCTATCCTCGACTGTTACATACCAAAATCATCAACAGAGGTGATGGTAGCTTTCTGTTTGATGTTCAGCATATATACAGGGTAGTTTCAGGAGACAGGATAATGTGACTGCATGGGTGTGGTATCATGTCACATGTCCACGGAGTGATACTGCAGTGTGGCTGAATTATATATGTCTCCATTAGATATAGTCTCAAAAATGACTGAGATATTAAAATTGTCGGTGGCACGTTCATCCCTCCATTCAAAGCCACATATTTCTGACAAAACCAGGGACTCTAGAGTCCTTGATAAAACTTATACACTGTATACCGCCCGCGTACGAGGCTAAGTTTGAAATATAGAAGTATTCAACTGGTGTGTATACAAATGGAAATTGAAAGTATTTCAGAAGGCGTCTCATTCGTGAACGGTAGTGATAGAAAACAGTTGATATTTGTCACAGTCAATTATCAGTTCAATCGGATGGGGTATAATCGATAACTTTCCGATTAATAATCGCTTGAACCAAGGGCACTTAATTATACACTCGACACAGTTTTAGCTTTACAATGCTGGAGCAGTTAATAGGTTATACTTGTTTAAAAGGGGATATTTAAAGGTTTTCCTATAGAAACCTGGGTAAAATCAAGAGATTCAAGATTGATGCACAACAATATGGTATATATTTTTTTTACAACGACGTCGCGGAACGGATATGTGTAAATCGATAATTGTCGCTCTTCAGTAAAGTAACTGATCCTCGGCGACTAGCGACAATCGAAACATCACTAGTGAACAGACATAAAACTATGCATTATATATAACAGAAATATTTTTAGTAAACGAAGTATATATGAATTAATTGTGCGTATATACGTGTAGATGAAACCACCAAATTCAAATTTATTTATTTGGGAGCAATGCATCGTCGGATACCCCCGGCTGACATATTCAGTTTCACTACATGACATCATATAACACCTATAGATGATCTATCGATCGGCCGTTGGTATTCGACGATGGGAGCAATATAGAATTACAATATCTAAATCAATTTCAAAATTAATTTAGAAAAATGATATATCACCATTTCATTAATAAGATTTGATTTAATTGAAGTTTCTGTTTTGTATTCGTAATTTTTCAATTAAGGAATTCCATCCATCATTAAATTATAATCATGGTGCTTAAAAAGACTTCAGTGCATATACAAGCATCCATTGACCTAGAGTTATAGGCTCTTTCACTCACAGTCTATAAAGACTCACATTTACTACAAGATTCACAAGACCACTTGATGGACAATAATCACAGTATAATACTGGATGGATTACCTTAAGCCAAGCTTGATACTAATTTTGAAGATCTCCATATCTCGCATTTGTACTATAATGAAATGATATTCGTTTTATACTTCATGACTTGATTGCAGTCAATTAGTTGTGTTTCTATGTTTAAAATACAATATCGTGATACGGCCTACTCTTAGTTGAACGTTTCGAATAATTTTAAACCGTTTATCTGTAATTTCGTCAATGTCAAACTATGTTTATAATACATAGTTCCTACGTGATGTCATATATATAAGCACTGATAAGACATTTTTGACGGTCATTTATATAACAAAAGTAAGTGCAGGCCGAAATCTGAGAATACTTGCTACATTTTGTATTTTCTTAAATAAGCACTATGTATTTTTCATTCTGCCTATCTGAAATCTATATCTAATTTAACAGCTTTTATGAATAATTTTAATCATGAAAAATATATTTTTGATATATTTAAGGAAATTTAATTTTTTTTTTTTAATATTTGTTAATTTTATAAATGAATATTGCTTTATTAAAAAAAAGTCTGACATTCTTTTCACAGTCATAGATCTATACTAATATTCTAGACTTGATAATGGTGAAATGGTGTACGTAATTGTCGATTTAGAATGTACTTTGTTGCCTTACTTTTAAAAAAGATGTATGCAACAATTACATTGTAATTTTATATAGATGCAGGGGTAGAATAATTCTTAACATCTAGACTTTGTAGGTCACTGTTTCTAGAATGTACAATGTTATCCTTACATATATATCAGATGTATGCAACATATCTTTATTTCAGAAAATTTAGGTACATCTAGATGAATAAATTTTATTATTAAAACAAGACCCTGACCTTTTGACCGCATTGCTATTTTTAGAGAATGACAACATCTCAGAACATTCGCACTTTCTACTTTCGGACGGATATGTGTGTTTTGACCGAAAAAGACCGAAAATCCCAAATCAGCAAAATATTGAGCGAGATGTAAACAATGAACCCCGGGAAAAAGTTTAGCTCGTACCCAATCACATTCTAAATTTTGATCACGTGACTTTATTTCGGAGGACGTAAACAACCTAGCTGCATATTTGCTCAGAGAAAGAGAGAAACATATTTTGTTGTTATTTTTCACTAAAATTAAAGTCAACTTAATTCACCTGCATCGGAAGCAACATTGAAGCTTATTTATTTATCAGGTGAGGGCAGTTAGGGACAGACATTAGTTTTAGTGTTCGAAAAATGGCTGCAAAAGTTAATAATGGCGTGATGGCTGAAGAAAATGGCGCTGATGATCCCGAGGCGATGTTGGACAGCAACATGGAAGCATTGAACGGTTTGGAAGACCCCTCAAAACCAATACGACTGATAAGGAAGGCCAAGAGATTTCACAGAACCAATTCAGGTGGAGATGCACCCGCAACTACGCCAGCTGTCCCACAAAACGTGAACTTGCAAAACGCTAAAAATAGCAGAAAGTCTCGAGATGGTCGAGGGAAAGGAGACCCAAAGAAAGGTCTGTATATTTCTTATTTTTAAATTGTTCATTTAGACAATGCTCTTGGAAAGGAATGAATGGTAATTTCAAGTTTTTCGATTTAGAAAAAATGACATGCAAGCGTTAAAGAGAGTTGATACTGTTCAGTGGATTTTTGTGTTGACAAAAAACTAACAAGGTCAAGGAGCACGTGCTCTGCAAACTCCCGTGCACCTGCGAAAAATTATGGACACACAAATATACTCTGTGAAATTGAATGCAACTTAACTATTTATAGAGTAAAATACAGTTAGAAAACTAAGTCTTGATTGCTTAAAGAAATTATTGGAATGATAAGAGTCTTAATGATAGTGACACATTAATTTTATATTGATCTGTCAGACTTTCACACTTTGGTATTCTTCCCATTGCTTGGATAACAATTTAAGACAACCAACAGACACAAGAACATAAAAGAAAGGAAAAACTTTTAATAGCTGTTGTTATTTAGCACTATGTTATAATCATCCATTTGTTCCTGATTAATTTTGCAGTGAACTTTTATTTGCAATTTGTTGGTGGATGCTAGCCCTAAAAAAATATTGTTTAAATTAGTTTTTTTATATTGTCAAGATTCCTGAAAATTACCAAGCAATAAATAGAAATATGAGCATTTGTGCATGTTAAAAAAAATAATTTTAGACAGTTTAATGTTTCAGTCATGTGTGAAGAATGCTATTTAAGTTTTTAAAAAATCTAAAAAGGACTTTTAATCAGGGAGTTATGGGTAATGGGCATTAAGAATGTGCAACAAAATACTTAAATATGCAATACTATGTTGATAACAGCCATGTTTTGTTGTAAAGGTGGTGCTGGTGGGAAAGGCACGTGGGGTGCCCCTGGAGATGAGCTATTTATTGATGACAACTGCCGTGACATCAACGACCCCAACTATGATTCGGACAGTCAGGTAAACACGATCATGTCCTTTTTTTTATATTGCTTTAAGTAATTATATCAGACATGAACTGGAATACTGTAATTGAGGTGTCATATATTACATATCTGAGACAAGCAAACTATTCATTTTTTATTAATTTAAAATAATAAACAGCAATTTTTGCTGCTCAAATTCTAACACTGAAAGTATGTATCCTAGTTTAATTTTAATAGTATTGTTTAATTTATGCATCCAGTTGATGCATTGAAATGACAGGATGTGTAGGTAAAAAAATCAGAGAAAAGAATACTTATTTGCCCAATTTCACTGATTCCTGTACCATTCCCAAATCGAGGCATCTTCATAATGTAGTAACAATAGTTTTTCATCAAGCTCGCAAAATTGAGAAATAATCCATCTTGGATGAGTCCATGCAGATGTTGTTAATGGCTTGGTTGGGTCCCTTTTCAGGGAGAGTATGTTGTGGAACAGATCAAGCCAGTGGTCACTCAGGAAGAGTTTGATAAAATTGTCACACCCATCATGTTGGAATATTTTGACCACGGAATGACGAAAGAAGTGGAAGTAAGTTGTTTTATTATATATTTTAAGGCAAAAGACACACTGCACTTTATATTCAGACTTCCTCAGAATCATTTCATGGAATGTTGCCATGTTTGGTACCATTTTAAAGGCTTCTTTTATCTACTAATGTAATTTTGTTATCATATTCCGTTTGGTTGAAGCGTATGATACGTCTAGTTCAGTAAGAATCAAAATAAAGAACAAAAACAGTAGAATTGCCTCTGCCTAGCATCATCAAAGCATCGATACACTGATATTCTGAAAGTTGTTTGAACATTTGAAATGTACATTGATATTCACACTATACAAATGCAAATAAAGATTAAAAAAAAACAAAAAAAAACAAACCATTTTACCACCTGTGTATACATGATGCATATGGAAGTCATGCAACATTGTTATTTGGGCAATTACGTAAAACCTAGGCATAGTCAGACTGATATCTTTTTGTGTTTATAGACCTTAGATACCATAACAACCCAGATTCTTATGTGCCAAACTTTACAACAGAACACTTTGTAGAATAACAGTTTCTTTTGTGTTGATTACATATTTTCATATAGAAATTCATATCTTGTTTTACACGAAGTTGTGTTTGTGTAGTGGGGATATTCATCACCATCGGTGACAGCTTTTTTTTTTCCTTTTTTTTTTCAAATAAATATATGTTAGAAAAAAAAAATATATATATATTTAGACCATTAATTGGGAAAAATTGATAGATATTCTACAACTTACTGCCATTATATTTTAACTTTATCTTGATCATGCTATTGATTGATTTATATATGAAAACAAACTTCATACAAATGTATGTCCTTTGTTAATCAAACAAATTGAAGTGTGCTACTGGGTATCTTGCTCTTAGTTATCCATCAAAAATGAAGGTCAAGACCTATTTTTGCTGTGAGTCTTGCTTACAGATGAAGTCTTCTTTCTGTTTATGTTTTAATTTTCTAGGGGTTACATCAGACATTAACATAAGTTTGGTGTTATTTACTTAAGCCAGGTAGTCTGAAGTGCCATTAAAATATAACCTAATGTATTTACATAGCCAAGTTTGACTGGGTTTGAAATTAATAGTTACCTGATTGTCCCAGACAACCAAATTTTGGGTTCAAAATCAAGATTGTGTACATGTTAAATAATCTTCTAACATTAAAAAAATCAAAACTAAATTTAACAGTTATAAAGCAATAATTTGTATCCAATTTTGACTATCAAGAAATACATCTTGCAAAATTGATGTTTTGTCAAAAAAGTAGCAGTGAATTCAGTTGAAACAAATGGCCAGGGCAGTTATGTCTGGTCAAAACAGCTTATTATTTAGACCATTTGTCTTTTGGTTCTAGTGGATAAACGTTTGTTAGTCCTAAGTCTTGAGTTTTCTTCCCAAGCTTGTTTTTGGTACTTAGGATCTGTTGAATGATTTTCTACACACTTGATATCAAGACACTCAGATATTGATAAAAGGTAATTTTCACACATTGACAGGGTGATTTTTTAACTCCAGGCCAGTTTGGAGGAATTGAATGTCTCCAAGATGAAGCCACGGATAGTGGAACTAGCAATAAGTCTGGCATTGGACCGTAAGGCCAGTCATCGAGAACTCACCTCCATCCTCATCTCAGATCTCTATGGCAAGGTGTTGCAGCCCAAGGAAATTCAGATCGGAATGGACAATTTGCTCAATAATCTTAATGACCTTATCATTGACTCTCCCGAAGCTCCAAAGGTAATTAACGCTAGAAAAGGTTTTTAAACTTCTGTACATTGTTGATTATTTGCATTTAACATCCAATAAAAAAAGTCAGGTCAGATATTTTGTTTGCAGAAATCTAAAGAATCAAGTTAGAATAAAAAAATAAATGCTGCTCTGAAATATTCAGTATATTGGTGGGTACTTAGATCTTACCTGATAAAGTATTTAGATCAGGCATGTGTACTTAAACTCAGGAATTCCACTTGACTTAGCTCAAACTTATTCTCTTAAATTTAGGGGGCAAGTTTAATTATTCTCCTGTCTCTTATAATACATCTAAATATTTCTTAACAAATATTGTTAGTCATTAAAGTAGTAATTTATATCATTTTAGTCACTACAATATTAGTATCAGAGGAATTGTGAAGTGTGTTTCTACCTAATTCAAGAACAGAGGCAAGTATTGCCATTAGAAATTTGAGCCTGGCATTTTAAAATAGCAGTTAAAAGTTGCAACATGGACTTATATTAGACATGATTTTGTTATTTAATTAGTCAACATCGTTTTCGTATAATTTTTCAAAGATTTGTCAGTTCTGAATGGTCCACACTTGACAGGGATACAATGTGAGATGTTTCAACATTATAAATAAATTATTTACTGAACATGTACAAGTTTGTTCATACATCTATAGGAATATAATTTCTGATCAAAGGTGAAAAAAAATCATTGTTGTGACAAGAATTGCCAATTTACAAGTTACGTGTTATTGTTTTGGTACCTCATTGTCAGTTCATCAGTGAACTGAAAATGGATTTCTTTTGGTGTGAATACATCTCTGTTGAACTAATGAAGTCATTCAATCAATACTTAATATGAAAAAGTGTAAAAATATGTAATACTAGTTTGGCTGTTTCGTTTCTCTGGCAGTTCATTCCATAGGTTTTCTGAAAAGTAGTGATTCAATAATCTGGCAGCAGGGATAGCACAGTTTAATTGGTCACAAATTTATCCTCATCCACAATTTGTATTTATTTTGTTTCCGCTTCATATTACTTGTGTAATACAAAATGTAGTGACTGCATGTTCTCCTGTCTCGTCCTGTTTTACAAAAATTTCCAATATCTTCCCTTATTGTTGAGTCAAGACGGTGTAGCTGGATATTCACCACCTGTACTGATAGGTAGTCCTTCCTTATTGTTGAGTCAAGACAGTGTAGCAGGATATTCACCACCTTGACTGATAGGTAGTTCCTTCCTTATTGTTGAGTCAAGACAGTGTAGCAGGATATTCACCACCTTGACTGATAGGTAGTTCCTTCCTTATTGTTGAGTCAAGACAGTGTAGCTGGATATTCACCACCTGTACTGATAGGTAGTCCTTCCTTATTGTTGAGTCAAGACAGTGTAGCTGGATATTCACCACCTTGACTGATAGGTAGTTCCTTCCTTATTGTTGAGTCAAGACAGTGTAGCAGGATATTCACCACCTTGACTGATAGGTAGTTCCTTCCTTATTGTTGGGTCAAGACAGTGTAGCAGGATATTCACCACCTTGACTGATAGGTAGTTCCTTCCTTATTGTTGAGTCAAGACAGTGTAGCAGGATATTCACCACCTTGACTGATAGGTAGTTCCTTCCTTATTGTTGGGTCAAGACAGTGTAGCAGTATATTCACCACCTTGACTGATAGGTAGTTCCTTCCTTATTGTTGGGTCAAGACAGTGTAGCAGGATATTCACCACCTTGACTGATAGGTAGTTCCTTCCTTATTGTTGAGTCAAGACAGTGTAGCAGGATATTCACCACCTTGACTGATAGGTAGTTCCTTCCTTATTGTTGGGTCAAGACAGTGTAGCAGGATATTCACCACCTTGACTGATAGGTAGTTCCTTCCTTATTGTTGAGTCAAGACAGTGTAGCAGCATATTCACCACCTTGACTGATAGGTAGTTCCTTCTTGGTTGATCATTATCAGGGTTTTTTTCTCACTATATTGGGAATCATACCTTACCTGTGAATCAAATTGAGAATTTTTTATTTGAGAGAAATGAACTAAGAGAATTGAACTAATCTTTTAAATGAAAAAATACTGATACCTTTGACAGTTTTATTTCCACATGAAAATTCAACACGCTTCTTGTATTATATGGAAAATAACCAGTAAATAAATTCCGAGTCATTAAAATGAGATTTTTTTCTCACCTGTTGGGAATTTTTAGTGATTTAGTGAATTGTTGGGAACAAAACAACACTATTTTTGGAATGGTTCCGTTTACCAGTGTATTCTATAAAGATAAGGGATGTATGTAACAATACGGACAGATGCGTTTGTATGTGTGTAACATAAAACGCAAAAATATGACCTTAATGGGACACAACGTATTTAGATGACAATATAGACATTTGTACATAACATCAGAACCTCTGTAAATGAATGCAATGGCGCTACACAGGATTTACATTTGGGGATCAACACTAGAAAATATTCCTCTGA
>CM037777.1:93286647-93336647 GCA_021229015.1 Solen grandis
TTTGCCGAGCATGTTACTCATATGTGCTCTATTCATAAAGCTTCTTTTTGTAGCTGGAACAATGAAGTTAAATTAAAAAAAATCCCTTAAGAAACTCTATGCCGGTAAATTAATTTTATTTAGTAGTAATTGTTTTCGACGATACTGTCAAATAAGTACTTGTGGCTATATAATATAATTGCCAATTAATAAATGAATGATAAAATTAATTCATTCACCTGTGTAATTAGGTGTGATATACATGAAGGTAAACACTAAACGTTCAAACCAGTTATAAATTAATACAATTAATATTGCAATATAAACGAAACTTCCATTTAATTTGGATTTACTATTTATTTAATAAATGATCAGTAATACTCCTATTTAGATCTGTATAAGCCTATAAACTTGTCATTAATGATACAAACTATTTTGTTGTAGAATGAGGAACCTATGCGTGTTTCAGCATAATCAAGTTAAAAATAACTGTCAAATAGACTGATTCATCCATTAAACATACGAGTCGCTACCCTTAAAGCCAATGTTCTAATTTTGATTTTTTTTTCTTAATTGTTCCCAATTAAGAAAACAACACAACACCTCGTGAATGACAAACTTGTCTTGAACTAGTAACAAGGATAATGATTTTCCCTACTGACGAAAACAAGTAAATTGGCATAAATCAGTAAATACAATGTATAGGTTTGGCAAAGACACAAATACAAAGATACAATACAATCAAATTAGGCATTTAAGAAACAGCAAAACTGTTATTATTTATTGTTGTTATTCGAATATCAAACGCTTCTTTCATTAACTTTGATATTTTATGTAACAGCTTTTTATTTTTTGGAGACATCATGTCAAGAATTTATTAACAGTAGGCCATAATATATTACCTAAATATTTTTCGAACATCGTATATCTTGTTGAACACAGAAGGGCATGATCTTCAGGTTCTATTGCATTCAAATTGCATAATTTTCATAACCTATTTTCTCTTTCAGTTCTTTTGTTTTCCCAACTCACTTTCAAAGTCATGTGAGCACAGTCTTAGTCAAGTGAACTGCTTTCGATATGATTCTTGATTTATGTTTTGGTAATTTTCATTGCAAAATATGGTCTTAAAATGTTCATATTTCTATCAAATTCATGAACAGGTTTGAGAAACCAATATGCCCAATAATAGAGTTTGAACTGATTAAAACAACACACGCGTATTTTTTTAAAATAGTATTATAAAAGATCAATTAATATGGATAATTGTCAATCATACAGCGAAGTCTCACTAAGACGAGATGGATGAAAGACCCGAATACGTGATCACTTATCTTCCGTAAGTCTGATGGAAGGTTGTCTTACATAAAATTAATGATTTAAGAAATATAAATGTAAACATAAAAATAGAATACACATACTGTCAACCAGACACATGCGCAAATCATGTATTTTTTATATATATTTATTTATATATACATGTAATTACGGATACTCATGATGATAAAATAGTGCATGCATTTAACGTGTTTTCACTGCACAAGTATCAAAATGCTCAAGATATTTAATCAACTTCTCACATCTATACGGTACGTATGCAACTGATTGACACTGGGTGTTGCCATGGTGATTTATCGTCTTTAGCATGTCTAGTATGTACAACGTGGTTTATGACCTTGTGTGGTACTGTATACGTATGTAAGCTAGCGTGTTGCTTACACGCTAATTCAGCAGTTACTTTAAAGACCTTTTATAATCATTATTCTGTATGATATGCTTTAATCGAAAATATAATCTAAGATTATGAAGGAATATATATAATGTCGAATTAAAAACTGAAACTAATCTTGTGGTTTATGACCTTTTGTGATACTGTATATATAAGCTACCGTGTTGCTTACACGCTAATTCAGCAGTTACTTTAGAGACCTAAATCATAATTACATTTGCACTCATTATTCATATTATCTGTATGTTATGCTTTAATCAGAATTAATACACAATGTCGAATGAAAACTGAAACTAATCCCTCTCGACATTGCAAAGGATGAACAAGTAGGTTGTGCTTTGGACAAACACGAATCATTTCTTCATATTATTTACGTTGCCAAATGCCATTGTTGTTGTTGAATTTGAAATTATGCAGTGACGCAGAATGTATTGTAATAAAGTGTTACTAATACATGAACAGTTCAATATTGCATTATTAATTTTAGAACTATTACGCAGTAATTGGAAACAAGTAAATTAAAACTGATTAAAAAAAAAAAACTTACCTGGTGGTTGGTTATCCTATATCCTTATTTTTTTCTCCTTACATTTGTAAATCAACAAACACCGATCCAATTTCATCAAATATATCCAACACTTTCAGTTACACTTGATACAATGGAATGAAAGTACATTTTCTGAAATATTTATATGATTCTATGTGTATTCCAGTCATGTCAAAACCCAGGGTAACATCCGCTGTACTAGACACTGTGTCTATCCATCTGGTTGACAATTAAGAACAGAACATATTTTATTTGATTTAAAAAAATTAAAGTATAAATATTTGTTTATAATTCTTTTTCCAGAACATCACGTGAACAAGTAATCAAAGTCGATTTTTAACTAAGAGGCTGAACTAAGTGTCATAAGACAAACTTATGCGTAAAAAAATGCAGATTTCAAATATTTAGCAAGATTTAAAAGTGTATCAACATTTTTTGTTTGAAGTAATTCTAAAAATTTAAACATACTAGGTCTAACATAATAAAACTTATCAATAAATTTCTTTCTTAAATTTAGAAAACATGGGCACTTAATAATAAAGTGATATTCATCCTCAATGTCGTTACTTCTGCAAAATATACAAAATCTTTCTGAACGAGGAATTCTATTTCTACCATA
Organism: Solen grandis; assembly: GCA_021229015.1. Lineage (NCBI taxonomy): Eukaryota > Metazoa > Mollusca > Bivalvia > Adapedonta > Solenidae > Solen > Solen grandis. The sequence continues at coordinate 93,289,522 of CM037777.1, forward strand.
GCGACCAGTTTGAATATGTAAACTATGTGATGACAATCTTAATCTACAAATATAATTTCTTAAGTCATAAGGTAAAACATTCAAATAGCCTTCATATCTTTTAAAATTTAATAAAAATTTTTCATTAAAACAGTTTGTTGATCCCATATATATGCAAAACCATTTTTATATAACATTTCTTTTACATTTAAATTCAGTTTTTAATAACATATTTTCAGTATTTAACAAAACATTTATTTTACATTAAGTATTGATTTACAAAATTTTAAATGTATACGTTCTATTTATTTTGATTTACTATATCCCCAAATTTCTGATGCGAATCCGAGTATAGAACCAACAAAAGAGTCAAATAACTGACATAATAATTTAGGTTTTAATTTAAACTTTTTACAATTTATCAATAATACATTTAAGGCTTTTAATGCTTTTTCAACAATGTGTTCTTGATTACGTGCAAAATTCCCTGTATAATTAAAGACAGTCCCCAAATAATTAAAATCATTAACTATTTCTATTTCTTTGCCTTGAAAATCAAATTTTTCATTTTGATATAATTTACCCCTTTTTCTAAAAACAATAACCTTAGTTTTTTTAGTATTAACTTCCAAACTCCATTTTTTACAATAAGTATGCAAAGGGCAAGACTTTTTTGTAGCTTTTCCGGTGAATCATCAACAATTACCATATCATCTGCAAATAATAAAAGTATTAGAACAATATCATCAATATTCAATCCAGATGAGATATCATTTTGTAAAAACAATTCAAGGTCTTCTAAATAAAGGGAGAACATTATCGGGGAAATTATCTCCCCTTGCCGTAACCCAACAGAATATTCAAAGAACTCCGAATAACTATTACATGCTCGTACACACGACTTCACTTTAATATACATATCTTTTACAACTCTTAAAACCTTCCCCCCTGTACCTTCTCTATGTAACTTCAACCACAATCCATTCTTATACACACTATCAAAGGCCTTTTCAAAATCAACAAATACACAGTACAACCGTTTATTTTCATTTAAATATTTCTGTACTAAAGTATGTAATATAAACAATGCATCCACAGTAGATTTACCTTTCCTAAAACTGTGAGTCAGATAAAATATTGTTGCTTTCACAATAAGTTACGATTCGATTATTCAATACTGTATTAAAAATTTTCGAGAAACAGCTGACAAGCGTGATTCCCCGATAATTATTGACATCTTTTTTGGGACCTTTCTTATGTAACGGTACAATTACACCTTCTGTCCATCTATCTGGGAAAAATCCACTATCTAATATTGCATTAAAATATCACACATATGTGCTGCTAAAATATCAATACTTTCAATAAAATATTCATTTATTAGTAAATCCATACCCCCAGCTTTTTCCCTCTTTAATGACTTAGCTGCTTTAAAAATTTCATTTACAGTAATTTTTCCATTTAATACATCATCATTTTGAAAATCATCAAAATCATTATCAATATGAACACAATCATTATCAAAATTAACGATTCTTTTTTTCTAAATCGCAATAATCTTTAGGCTTACGAAAACGAAGATTTTCAATTTCAATAAGTTTTTTATGTTCAAATTCTCTTCGTTTTTCCCTAATTAACTTCTTATAATTTTTCTCACAAACACAGAAAGACTGCCTATTTTCTTCCGATTTAAATCTATTAAATGCAAACTGTGCTTCTTTATATAATCTTTTAGCTACACAACATTCCATGTCAAACCATTCTTTATTATTGAAACAACAAGTATCTGTAAAATGTGTATTACTAATATTTCCATTAACTGTTTTACAAAACAAAGGATCTGTTACATCACGTATAATATTGGTAAAATTATCAACAAAATGATTAACAGAATCATTATCTACAATTACAATATTTTCTGTTAACTCATTAAATCTAGTCAACTGAGCAATTATACCACTTCTAAAAATCTCCCTTATCCCAGATACACTTAACCCTTTTCCCCACATTTGGCTTACGCAAGTATATATTACATTTAATTGAAAATACAACTGGAGCATGGTCACTCCATTCATTAAATGACTGAATCATAAAATCCGTGATACACGAAAAATTCTTTTCTGTAGTAATTACATAATCGATAACCGATGCTCCATTTATAGAAACATATGTGTATTGGCCCTCTACGTCACTACCTAGACGTCCATTCACAGTACGATAACCCGTAGACTTACAGAGGTCAAGCAATTTCCCCCCAAACAAGTTACATACTTTATCAACAGAGGCCATCGAAAGGGGCGTGTCAGGCATATAGTCCATATAATCAATTTGTTCATTATAACTATCTAAAGCAATAAAATCATCCCGTGTCCCAACCCTACTATTAAAATCACCCACCAAATATACCGAACCCAGATTGTCAAAGTAACATATATCAGTTTGTAGCAATTCAAATAAATCTACTGGTATTACGTTATAATATGGCGAATCAACACCCCACAAGTAGACTCCACAAATATATAAATCATTTTCAAAATTAAAAAAAGTTTTATCTAACTTTAACCAAATAATTGTATCATGATGGTTCCGTACGTCTACACCTTCCTTGATCGTATCCTTGTACAGTATAGCTACACCTCCGCTCGACCTCCTCGCGCTTCTATGTTTAAAGTTTCTATAAAAAATTTGAACAGTGTAATTTTCTGACTCTAAGTTGCTGTCTTTACTGAACCACGATTCAAATAGAAAAATTATGTCGTTTTCATTTAAAATACTCACAAAATCATCTGCCTCCTTCTTTTCGTCAGTCAAACCATTCACATTCCACGATAGCACACGCAGCTCACCCTCAGGGGGCCCCTATCTATTATTGTCACGCACTGGTTTTCCATCTATAAATAGAGTGTCATATGACAGCCACGCGCGTTTGTTATTATTCCGGGCTTCCTTCAATTTCGGCATCAATTTCCTTCTCTTGTCGACCACTTCCTTTGGAAACTGCTCGTGGATGTAGTAGTTTGTTCCCTCTAAAGTTTTCCATTGCTTACGCACCAATTCTCTTTCCTTGAACAGAGTGAATTTGGCCACCATTTATCGGCACCCGCCATCTGACCTCTGACCCATTCTGTGTACTCGTTCGAAGGACATATTGTCAACCAGATCTTGAGCAATCTTTATCTTTTCTGCCAAGAATTGTCTCAGTTTCTCCTCACAGTCTTCTGCAACACCTCTTGCCTCCTCCTCTATGTTTGCGAAGATCAAATTATTTCGCATAGACTGCGATTGAAGAGACACTACTTCATCTTTTAACCAATCTCTTTCCTTTTCTAACTGAACAACTTTGTAACTAACAACTTCCACCGAAAAATCTACACTCTCTATCTTCTCTTCAGCCCTCACTAATCTTTCTTCTGTGTTTTTCTTGATGTCTTGTACAGCATTCCATAATCTACTCAAGTCTTTTTCAAAAGAACCAACTTTATTCTCCAATACATCCAACTTTTCCAACCTTGTCTCTACTTGAGTCATTTTGTCATTCATTTTAAGAAGCAGTTGCATGATGTCTGCGTTGGAAGGTGATGAAATCGGACTGCTAGTGCATGCCATGCTTATCGGGTGGGTGGGGAGTAGCTCAACTGGCGTGTCTTTAGACTCTATTAATTGTTTATGACATTCCTCACCACACTGAACAAATAAACTTTCTAGAGACAGAACAGTGTCGTTGTCATCAAATAAAATAGAGTTTGTCTTAGCCAAAAGCTTACTTACACGCACTTCACCTGTAAGAGACTCTGTGTACCTTCCCGCCTTACACAAACTGTCATTGTTCTCACTGTTGCTGCTCTTCTTTCTCTTATCTCTCCTATTTCTACCCATAGAACTTTCCAAGATGTTAGTCCAGCACTTCACAAGCACTCACAAACTAATACAACAACTTATAAACAACTAAAAAAGCTATATCCATCCATATATTTATCTTTTTTTCAGAGCTCATTGAACACACCATATTCACCTGATCACGTGACCTGCACCCCTGACGTGACCTGTTGACAATTAAGAATTTGCCCCCACCCCCAGGGTGTTGAGTAATACTCTAAGGTGTCAAAAAAGTCCTAGATGTAAAACAAGACCGGAAACGAATATCAATTAATGAGCAGTTGTATTTATTAATTTTTTTTTTTAAATACAGATTATGTCTATTTTTTAATGTTTTTTTTATAAAATAAACAGATAATTCAAGTATAAAAAGTGAAATAATCAATGATATGAATGAATGCCTTTTTTTATCTCTTTTTTAAGTTCTACTTCCATGTGAACGCATATGCATGTATGAAATAAATGGATCACCAAACAAGAGTAACTGAATCACAACAGGAAATAAACATAATTACCGAAAACAAATGTTAAAAACAAAAGTTTGAAAACAACAACACTTTCATCCTTCAGTCATGGCATTTATATGTTCATGTAGTTTAACAGACAGTTATACGATACACATAATACCCCACTACCACCATTTTCTTTGGAGCAGAAGAAGAACAGAACTGATAGAAAATATATGCTTCATTTAGATTTGAATACACGTTATTTCAAACCGTTTACGCTTTTTTTTCTGAAATAGTAGTCAGGAGTGATATTCTTTACAATTTTATAGAAACTAGTTGTGCTAAAAACAGGTACAATGTAGTAGTACGTACATGTATTCATGATTTTATTTCATCGATATATTTTTATTATCATATGGAAAATACTGAACAAACACGGAGCTAAAACTATCCCTGCAGTCACGTAGGCCACAAATGTATATGTCTTCGCGTGCACGCGGTTCACGTAATAAGTTGAAAGAAAAAAAGAAACACTGAATTAAATAAAAAAAAAAAATAAAGTTTTTCTGTATATCTCACTTGATTCAACATGTCCTATGTTGATATAGTTCGATCTTTGAAACGTGTGCTACATGTACACATATTTTGTGACCGATTTACGGAAACATGTCTTACAATTCTTGAATATATTGTCTGTACATGTGATTAAATGGTCTGCGATTTCTGTAATTATGAAATGATATATAAAGTACAGGTGCGAATCGAAGCTGGTACTGTAATCTGTATCCGGCCTACTGTTCGCGACCGTTGCTTTTCAGGGGAACCGACATTTAGCATGTCCCTATTTCCTGCGTAGGTATTTTCGATTTAGATCTACTAGATATTCTAGTAACTTTTTTATATAAACATATAAATGTATTAATATCGTTGTAGTAAAGCAAAGGTAACATAAATATACATGATACATGTTAAACGTGGTTCTCTTCATCATTGTCAAGTATCGTAAATCGTAAATCGCAGATAGTAAATCGCAGATCGTATATCGTATGGTATCAGATTTAAAACGTATCGCATCGTATCGTATCGAATCATATAGCCGGGAAAAACGTCCAATCGTATACCGCACATCGCAGATCGTATATCGCATATCGTAAATCGTCCGTATTTCTATCGTATGCCAATCGTATTTTTTTTTGACAACTGATACGTTAGCACCACTGTATCAAAATGTGACACGACTGACATTTAATGATCATAAATTGACAGTCCCCTGGCTAAAGGTAATAAAAACTAAATGTCATTAAATAAATAATTAATGATTAAGTATCTGTCGGTTCTGTCATAAAATTATTTTACCTACCAGTGACATATCAAACAACAGAATCAACACAAGAATGCGTTTGATGGTCTCTACAATCTAGATGCGCTATAAGTACTCAAGTACTCAAGACAGATGGCTTCTATTTGCTTTTCAAATATATTTGTTGGTCTTTTTGAATTTACTGTCTCTGCAACAGTATTTTATATCAAGAAGCGACATTACAGAGACACCTGTCAACCTCAGAACGGCTTGAGGGTTTATCACATGAAACACCCAAGTTGACTGGGCTGGGACTCGAACCCACATCGTCGGGAGGCTTATCTTATCATATCTTATATTCACAAACTCTTAACCATATTACAAGGTGACATGTTTAAGGTATTTGAATATGTATTTATTTCATTTAAAGGCCCATGGATGTCAAAATACTATCATTGTTTTCGTTTTGCGAAAATGTCCCAAAGAAGATCCGTAGTCAGAAATTATTTGAAGTTGAAAACCGCCGCCGAATAACAATTCGTTTATCTGCTACGTCACCATTTTATGTACTCATGATTCGTTAATAGAAGGTCTAAGGGAAACGTCAGAAAATTGACGAAGTTAAACAGTTTTTCTTATGTAAACACAAATGAATGATCTTAAGTAAAATATTCAATCTTATTTCTGCATTGTACTATTGCTATGGGCAACGAGTATGTACAGATTACATCTCTTAGCAAATATGTAACACAAATTTAAACTAAACACTGCTTTTGGAAGAATAATGGAGCTTTGTAGCGACACGTTTCAAGGCATTTCTTCTTTTACAAATGTTCAACTTAAATACGATAGCGCATATCTCTGGTGAAAGTAATGCTGCCAAGACTAAATGTATTACATTGAAAGAGAAGAAACGATTTGTCGTTCTTTTGATGTAATTCGCTCATTTTATATCAACTGACGATAAGAGCAAAGGATTTCCAATTGTCAGAATGATTTCGTAGACTGGATTAATTCTTTATTTTTCATTTATCGCCTTTATAACCTCATATTTCCACTCTTTACCGCGTCCAGAACCACGGACAAGTTCCGGTTCTGTTGCGAGGCGAACATTAAGGGTCAGTGCCTCCCCGAGCCGCCAGATGAGTTTTCCTCATGTACCGAGCTAATGTCAAACTACGTGCTGAAGGTCAGCATCTGGATTCTGGGACTGGTCGCCTTCAGCGGTAACCTTGTGGTGGTCGTTTGGAGATCACGTGACCTTCGGAACGGAAAGGTCAGATGATCGTTTTCAGTTCAAATTTCAGTTTTTGTGGAACTGCGTGTTTATATATAGACTAGGCTGCTTATTTTCAGCAAGTAATATAGCCCTGTCAATCAACTTTTAAAAATCAGTGACATGAATAAAGAAGCAAAATGCTGTGTCTTCAAATGTGTGTTATTCATTTTTGATGTGTACAAATAAAAACACATATGTGTACATGACACAGCACATTAACATAGAAACATGTTCATCTTGTCTATTTGGTCAGTTACTACACATGTTGAGTCCCCGGACAATCACTTTTGCAAAAGATTAACAGTTGTAGGTTGTATGAAACTAAGTCTTGAAATGATCACAGGTAATAAGCAGTAGTTAAAATTCGATGGAAATATTCTGTAAGGGAATCAATCCATGATAATCCTGGTCCTACAAATAATTAAAATCAATTAAGTGCAAATGCTGGACCATGATCATACTTTAATGATGGGTGGATTACCTTAAATTTAGTTCGATCTAAATGAATGCAAGCATCCACTGACTTGGAGTTATAGCCTTTATTGCTCAAAGTCTATACAGGCTTGCATTTACTTTAAAACTCCCTAGATCATTTGCTGGACCATGATCATACTTTAATGATGGATGGATTACCTTAAATTTAGTTCCATCTAAATGAATGCGCGATTAGTGACCATGAAAATGTTTGAGTCATACTCTATGATATAAAAGTAGTAAGTTAGGATAAATTATCGAAAATAAGGTGGAGCCAAGTGGAAAAAAAAAAGAAAAACAACACAAAAACTGCATTTCTTTTTCTCCCGAGTTGTCCGTATTTATATTGTTGATAATGTCATGTCCCATCTAAGCAGATAATGCCATTTCTTTTCTCTAAACGAATTGATGTTTTCAACTGTATATGTAAACAGGTAATAACTAAAATGCAATAACTTTAGCCATCCCTTTTCTTCTTTTTCAATTCAATAGAAAAGCCACCTTTCTGTGACTTGGTATAGTTAGATGATAAAGTTGACCAAAGTAACCATTTTAACAGGCACTATTTGTTTTCTTTTAACCCTTTCCCTCATAGAGTAAACCATGAAAAGACCTATGCGAACAGCATAAAACCAGATCAGCCTGCGAGTAACTCGCAGGCTGATCAGGTTTTATGCTGTTCGCTGCTCCTCAGTGGTCTGGAAATGAGGATTTTTTAATTAAATTTGGTAAGGTTTAACTGTGGTTTTCTGCAGATCAGGCTTTATGTGGTACCTATTGAGTGCGTCAAAATGAGGGAAAGGGTTAAATGGCATTTTTATTATGGAAACACGTTGGATGAACAAAGTCCCCATATAATCATGTTTAATTTTAATTATTTATTTTAGCGCTTTTGCTTTAACATATTATATTGCTCAATATAAACATATATTTACAACAAACCAAGGTTACTACAATTATATAGCAAAAGGGTTGGGCTACAAGTTCAAACACTTATTTACAGCACACCCCTTCAAAAATATAATTCAGCAATTAACATGGCAATACTTATACTAATGCAACAAAGATACATAAGTGAACAAATATAATTTCAGACGGTAGACCGAACAGAATAATCAAACATGAAGAAAGTAAGAGAAAAGGAAAGAAAAAGCCCTGAAATATTGTTTGTTGTTGAACACTTTCTTACATTCATGGCTTATACAGAATAAATATCCTCATTTACTTGTATCAAATATAAGACATTGAAATAATAATTAAATCGGATATTGGCATGATAATGTTACGTTGTGAGACGAGAAAAGATCGAGAGAGGGAGAAAGAGAAGATACAATATACTACATAGGCAGGGGGTCAGTTGTAGGGTAGGTATTTGTATTAAATCACGATGTGAAATGCTTGGTCGACTTAATATATTGTTGGGCAGCTTCAATGATTACAATGTCTTGTTGAGGAGAAAGTCGGTAATCCCCAAAAAGTAAAAGTTTCGTGTTTAATGGTAATAGCAGTAAACAGCTGATGTCGTTGATTTGAATAGCATCTGCATTGAAAGAAAAAGTGTTCTGCATTTTCTACCTAATGACAGTGTTCGCATTTGTCAGTAATTGATAGGTTATTATTATAAAGGTCACTTTTAGGATTCCTACAGTTGTTTTTTAACCGAGTAAATTTTCGCGCTAACGAAGGTAGTTGAGATGGGCACCAATTGTGTCAAATCCTATTTAGTAGATGAAAAGTAATTAAAAGAACTTAGGTTATCCTACGACCAAAAATATATCTGCAAAGGCATGAAATACAATATCGTGTTTTGCCGAAAAGAAATTAGCTGATATTGTGTATTAAATGTCAATGTATTAAATGTAAAGAAAAGATTGTTTATATTGTGTTTTACGGCTTGTAAGTATACATTTTTGACCTAAGCAGGTCTTAAGTTACTAAATCAATATCATTGAAGAACATGAACATGAACAGCCAGACAACCAGCATTGTGAAGTAGCTTCAATTTATGTGTAAAGATTGTGACACCGTTGCGAATATTATTTTTCAGGAACATTTTCCTTTTCTTTACTACTTCATAATCTATTTTCTTAATTTCATCTTGATCACCATAAAATCTCATTATTAAAGCCAGATGCATGCTGTCAAGATTATGGACCTATTACCAAGTGTTCATTGTATTACATAGTTATTTTTAAAGATAGTTTGTGCTTCATAATTCATAGTTTGTGCTTCATAATTCATAGTTTGTGCTTCTAAATTCAGGTACATTCATTCCTTATCACCAACCTTGCGATCGGAGACTTCTTCATGGGTGTCTACATGATGATCATCGCCGTGGTGGACGCCTACTACCGCGGCCGCTACATCATGTTCGACAGGGTCTGGCGTGAGAGCGACTTGTGTAAATTTGCCGGCTTCATTTCAACCTTCTCCAGCGAACTCTCTGTGTTCACCTTGACCGTCATCACACTCGACAGACTCATCTGTATCATCTTCCCGCTCCACTCGCGCCGTCTCAAGTTTAGGGATGCTTTTTTCGTCATGTTGTGTGTATGGCTAGTGGTTTTAGCCATTTCAGCTGTCCCACTCATGGGACTCAAATATTTCGGCAACTTCTATGGCCGATCTGGCGTGTGTCTAGCGTTCCACATAACAAACACGAAGCCAAAAGGTTGGGAATATTCAGTTGGAGTGTTTTTAGTGTTAAATTTTGTGTCATTTCTAACTATATTCTTCTCGTATTTGAGAATGTTTTTCGCGGCGAAGAAGACTCGGCGAGCAGTGCGTAAGATTCAGGACAAAAACGATTACGCCATGGCCAAGCGGATGACAATGATAGTCATGACGGACTTCTTCTGTTGGGTGCCAATCATTCTCCTGGGTTTCGCCTCACTGGCTGGGGCGAACATCCCTCCTCAGGTAAGAAACTTCAGTGTAAAACTTATTGGTAGCTCATCTGATTCCGTCAGCAAAGGTCTTAGTTGTACTTGCTTCGCTTTTAGATTTACATTTGTAAATGCATTCAGTGTTGCTTTACCACTATGTTCCATTGTTTTATATGCTAGTCGATTAATGTACATGCTTTGTCTAGCCGAATATTCAGATCTTTAATTTAAAAAAAGAAAAAAATAGTTAATATTAACAGGACTATATCGACCATTGCGATTGTGTCTTCACAAACGTGTAACATGCGATATGAACCAACCAAATGCCACCTTTACAGATGTCATTTTACCTCTCTAGGTGTACGCTTGGGTTGCCGTGTTCGTCCTCCCGCTAAACTCAGCCATTAACCCAGTTCTGTACACCATCTCCACGGCGCCATTCTTACGTCACTTCCGGAAGAGAGCCTCCTACTTCAGGAAGTCATTTTCGACGACATCGAAACACGAAACAAAACACAGCTTTCTCGGTAAAGATGAAAATTAGAGAGCCGTTTTATGTCATTTGTTTGGCTTCTTTAAAATCGTGGTGTACTCTTGGAAATATCTGTAATTTACTTAAATTGGGCCACTTTTATTTGATATATACGAGTAAGTAAACTAAAATCGCGAAAACCTTTGCTTGTGTACAGTATGGTTATTCAATATATATGATGATTAATTGATTATAAGTCGTCATACCTGTTTATAGTGAGTAATTACGCAGATAATGACTAAACGTGTTGTTTCAGCAGACGACAGATCGTCCCACACCTGGGACCGGCGCCCAATCTACCGGCACCTGGACGTGATGAGGATGAAGCCGTTCAAGTCCTATTCTAACAGCTGTTCCTCCAACTCGGACAATCTCAAGATCTAACTCCATCTCATCATTACCAATGTCATTCATCTGTGACCGTTGTTTCGAGATTTACATTCATGTTTTAATGTTTATATTCAGAAATTCTCGATTTTTCATGGAATATAAAACTTAAGGTTTGCACTTCTTCACACACACGCACACATACACATTTTCAGAACGTTCAAGATAAAACAATTGGCATTATCCGAAAGAAAAGTGGATATATTTTGTATATTCTATTGTTGACCTGATGCATGATTATCAACAGACTCACTCGAGTTGTTTGTAACATGAGCTACGAACCAAATTCTCCTATTTTGTTTAAGGTATGTTTCGTATATGAATTTCTTTTTATCAATATGTTGCCGGCACATTTATCACACACGTGAGGGTTACACATACATGTATATACATGTACAAGTATCATATTGTGTTTGAGTTGTTGTTATATTGCATTTTCTTGATGTTTTGACCTCCAGTCAATGTATTCACCCACATTTCCAGCCAGTTTTGACACACGCTATATCTGTTTTTATTCCAGTTTATTTTGACCCTAATCACTGTCAGTTTTAATCATATCTATGGTTACCCCTAGGCGCTGTCAATTTGGACTGTATATCAGAGTTGCCTTGGCCTCTAATGAGAGTAAGAAGTCACCCTAGATTTGTGTCAATTCAGAAGCTTTGGATATTCAAATTTATCAACTATTTATTCTGTAGAACACCTTTCTATTTTACCATGTGCAAAACAGATCGATCTGTTTGACAAAATCAAGTGTTTCACAAATTCAGGATTAAGTCGGATATATTCTGTTAAGACATATCTCCAGACAATAGAAGCCTACGTTTGCTACGTCCCCTTTGTCTTCTATTGTTTGTAGAAATGTTTTAATAGATTTTACTCTATACGTGATTTTTAAATTATATTGACCATTTACTTTTTTTTAGTACACATTATGCTTAAACATACAAATAATTAATGAGATGAATGCCTTCATTTTGTAATAAGTAATAATTTAATAATTGTTTTCTTCATTTTTTAGGAGACACAGATATTGAACCAATCAAATTAGGTAATTTTTCAACAGGTTTGGTTATTAATTCCAAACAAAGGAACACATATGCTGCTTTAAATAGGAACATATTCTATGTCTTCTTTCGTCAAACGGTACACAATTATTTGTATTTTTTATAGCACAGGCAATGGGCGCCATCAGTATTTCGATATAGAACACCTCAGACAACAAGAGTGTTCTTTGGAACTCGTGTGTCACCTGCTGAAAGGTGATGGAAAGTGTGTGACGGACAGACAGAGGGACGGGCGGACAGACCGACGACGGAAAAGTGACCCCTAAGTGTCACCTCTGCTTACAGCAGGTGACACAAAATTGTTATTATAACAGACCGTGTTATAGCAGCGCTGTCAGTGCTTTGATTATTAAAATACCTTCCTTAATATAAGACCTGCCTTTCATAAAGGCTGATTTGTTTCTTTCATTTTTTTATCATCAACTTTCTTTTGCAATCTCCCTGTAACCTGATAGCGATGTTTGGTCCAAATATAACTTATATATGTCTCAAAGTAAAAACTTGCCAAATCTATGTTCAAATAACCCCTACCAAATTTAATGTAGGTTCTATAAAATGTAACATTATATTTGTATACTGTATTAACAATTGTTCACTTCAATTGAAACAAATTCCTAAATTACAAGAGGCAATGTATTTTTGCGTTTATATGTTCATGCGTCATTTGTTTGTATATATACGTATCAAAGTACAAAACAACGTATTTATATGTATGTTATTAAACATATCAAAATCATTAAATAAATCGTCTTTGTAAAATGCGGCCGAGGTTAAGTATTATGTATAAAACTCCAAGTGTCGGCATGGTAACTTGGCCCTTGACCTTTTTATTACAAACAAATAATTGTGTTAAAATTTGATTTGGATGCATGTGGCATATCATTAATTTTTAATTAAGCATCATAGGTTGAGTGGTTACAGCGTCTATATTGTATTCCGATCGTGTGATATATATTTGGCTGTAGTATATCTTAAGCATTAGACTGGTTCTGGTGTCAATATATTTTTCCTGGCATCAATAAAGAGTTTGAGGACTTATATGGCCGATGACAAGTTATTGCTACGGTATCGCTGTGAGACAGCAGTATGTCTGTCTCAGGCAGACTATGTTCTCATATTACTGAAAAGGAAGTCGAGAGGACGATCATAGGAAACAAATCAAAAAGAAAGATAGAGAATGCTTGTTGACAGTCTTTTTTAATTAAAAATATGATGTATAGTCTTCCAAAGTAACTTCATCCGATCTTGTGTTTCAAATGTTTCTTCTATGTATATAAATGTATACATAAAAATATTATGATGAGAATTCAAAAGAAAAAAACATATTCAAGACTTTCGTATATTATATTTCACGTAACGGCAACGTTTCATAGATACTATTATCTTTTGAAACGAATGTCAGCATTGGCGATGTAGTCACGATCAACACATTTGAAAATAGGATATTGTTAACCATTCATTTTTATAGAAGACTTTGATAAACATGTATTCAATTTAGAAAACATATATATGGGCTAATTTTAGTATTATTGATTTTTCGATTTTGCCTAAAATATCTACTCCAGTCTCTTGGCAAATAAATGAAGACAATTAATATAAGATAAAGCTCATTTTTAAAGCATTATTATTGCAAAAAGGTGGCAAAGCATCTATAAATTGTTAGCATACACATCTACCAAAGCATAAAGAGACAAAATTATTATAATCATTTATAATCGAAATCAACATATTTATATTTACATGTACATGAATTGAGTTCTGAAATGTTTATGGAACACGTCACAAGACTGTGGAAAGTGAACACCTAAAGAACTACCCATGCGTCAAAGCTTAGAAAAAACGAACACTGGAAGTGTTCAGAAAATGAACATTTGGTGGAAAAAGAAAACATGATATGATGACCCAAGTGTTCAATCGAAGCCATTTGTGGGATATTTAGGGTCTAGAAAATAGTAAGTGCGACGATAGTATTTTTCATATTGTGTTTAAAGTCTCCGATTTACGATCACGTGCTCTACTCAAACTATGAGTACTACAAACTGTGGTATGAACCAGAAGCCTAACCTAATAGTAATTGCATGAGTTTCACTGATTTTAGGATTCTAGTACGATTAAACATATGCTAAAAAGTCTTGGATATGTTCAAATCTTTCTTGTAGGTGTCCATCTTTCGATTGTTTGGGTTAAACATCAAATCGACAGAATTTCAGTCATTTGGAGACTTGTATACTTTAGCTAGATATAATACTGCCGCACTGCAGATTCACACCGTAGATATGTGGCATGATACCACAACCAGTTACATTATACTTGCACCAGGCCAACCAGTCCTGGAATTAGCACCAAGCAAGGCACCTATACCAGTACCATTTTTAAGACATTGGCATGTTGCGGCCAGGGATCGAACTCACGATCTCCCGAGGCGGACGATCTAAACAATCGGCCACCGAGGACGGTCTTTCGATTGTTTGGCGTACCGAAGACGGACGGTTGCTATATCAAATGTGTTGGGTAGTTTAATTTATGTCTTAACTCTGATGTATAATAAATGTGATGTCTTGGCCATGTCTAAAAGCATTACTTGTACGTTGATTTTTTTTCTCTCGAATGGTGAAAACATTGAGACACTTTGATTACGTTTCATGATGCACATTTATGTAAAATGGAACTTGCAATAAACTGCTTACTAGCAAGGTCCCAGTCAAGAACACAAAAGTATACGAATTTATGACCTATTATTCAAATATTAGCAATTTAAATTAATTACACAATACTGGTTATGTTTGTGTAACCAGCTGTAAAAAATAACGAAACAAGACTTGAAGCTTAGGACCATTCTCACACAGGGCGAGCGTCCTACCACCTGAGGTAAAGGATCGCTTTCATGCACCAATGTTTATTTCAAATAACCACTGTTAAAAAGTTACAAATTCTGGAGTACCTGTACAATGAATATTAATTAAAGTGTCTTACCACACTGATCCAATTATACTTATTTGTTTATTGGGGTTAACGTCCCAACAACAGTATTTCAGCCATTTAGAGACGATGACGCTCTAGCCACTCGGCCTTCTGGACTGGAGGTCTGATAATGAAAAAAATATTTGAACGTACATTGTATATTCAAATGACTGTGCTACAATGTTGATTAAATGGAAGTGGTTAGGTTTTGTTTAACCTGTTGTAAAAATAATTTGTCGACTAATTATATCGCATCAGCATGATTTAATCTGCTGAAATGAAATACTTCGAATTTGATTCATCGTCAATAATTAGTAGTATAGTATCCTATTGTCAGGGGAGAGTCGAATCTGAGTTTAAGAACTTGTAATTTAACTCTTTTGTAATATCTGTTCTGTTTGTAAATTGTACCAATGTTTTGTAATTGGCAATAAAGTTTGTATAAATCATCGTCAATTATAGGTTTAATTAAAACATGCTGATGCGTTCAAACGGGGAATCACTTAAACATTGAGCCAGACTCATAGATAAAACCATGCATTTCCTGTCGCTGGCGAAACGCCCTGATTAAGGTTCATATGACAATAGAGAGGAAGTTGAATACATGTTGTGACCTAACGTGAACTTCACATTCTGCATATATATTTTTACTGCAGGAAATAAAGCCAAGAAAGTTCGAAGATCAGTTGAAGATACGTGTTCGGTTTCTGGTATATCGGAAACATTCAAGTATCGTGTATGGATAAATTATTTCCGCATGATGCTTGTCTTTGTGTTTATTGTTGTACTCAGTCATCATCATATATAAAAAAAATAAATCATACTATTATTCAGTATTTGCATGTGTTGTAAGGTCAAAAAAAGAAATAGCTTCGCGTTAAATAAGTGAAGGAGCTTTCTCAAAATGTTTGTTTGTTTGGTTTAACGTCCCACCGACAGTATTTCAGACATTGATGATGTCTACTTGAGAAAGATATAGTGCTGCCACATTGCAGTATCACGCCGTAGACATGTGGAAAGATACCACACCCAGTCACATTATCCTGACACCGGGCCAACCAGTTCTGCAAGTACCAATGTATGCTGAGCGCCATGCAAGGGAGCTAAACAAGTATCATTTTTTGCGACTTTGGTATGTCGCGGCCCGGGATCTAACCCACGAAATCCCGCTTCCGAGGCTATTTAAAAATGCATTGATGCAAATTAAGTAAAATGTCCGTATAATTTTTGTAAATATTTCCAGTGTTTGTTTATCAATACAAATATATATTCAGTCCAGTTTCAAATGATTTAACATACGCATTACACACACTTAAGCCTGAATTATTGAGTACACAAAATATACGTAAAATCATGTTGTATAGAACTATTAGCACCCTCCTAATTATGATCTATAATTGGAACTTATGTCGTGTCAAAATCATGGTACATGAGTCTCTTGGCACTATGTGTTTTCAATATAATTTGTTTTCGTTAAAATTCGAGATTTTTAGTTTTATTAGATATGTTATTTTCGTGATTATTCACAACATGCGTAAACCCGAATATGCAAGAATGACGTCACTGTAAGGGAAGATTCATGCTTCTCTTTTGAACCATATTGAAGCTCATGTAAAGAAATTCAACTTTAGAATTCAAGATGGATAGGCATTATATATATATATATATATGTGTGTGTGTGTGTGTGTGTGTGTGTGTGTGTGTGTTACTTCATATTCCAAGATATTCCGTACCACGGCGGTTAATTACGGAGAATGCCAAAATTAAACATTCGCTATCCTTTATAACACTGGATTCTAATTTTCTCGACTGTTTTAGCTCTGAAATTCTGTAGCCTAATTGTCGTCAAGTGTGAATTGATTTTTACAGTAGTTCGATAAGTTATCAGTCTTATTGTCTTTGAGACAAACTTACTTAACCCTTTCCCTCACAGAGGACACTATGAAAAGACCTATGCGAACAGCATAAAACCAGATCAGCCTGCGAGTAACTTTATTTTTTTATAATTAAATTTAGTAAGGTTTAACTGTGGTTTTCTGCAGATCAGGCTTTATGTGGTACCTATTGAGTGCGTCAAAATGAGTCTATATGAGGGAAAGGGTTAACAAAGAAAGTGGAGCTGGCTATGTAGATATCATGGGCGTTGTTCCGTTCTTCTCCCGTCCAGTCAACTCCTGCTCTACAGACAGTTTAATACATATTTTGTAGTGTTGAGTCAAAATGTTACAGCGGAGACATTCATCACCCTCCCTCAGTTGAAATTCTTAGTTTTCATATGAAGTCAGGCTTGTCATCCATAGCCATTCGTTTTTTTTTTGTTTTTGTTTTTTGTGTTGTTGTTGTTGTTTCTGTAACATTTACACAAATTGCAAGAGTTTTTTAATAATCTTCGATGCGTCAAATTCAAGCCTTGCTCACATTAGAATTAATTAATCGTAGTTGACCGTAATGGGGAATATTCGTAGTTGGCCGTAGATAAACGTGGTTAAAGGTACTAGGCGTTGTTGGGTGTAGTTAAACCTAATTCAACGTAGTTATTACCGTAGTTCGAACCAGTGATTTGGCCCTAGTAGGCTCAAATGTTTTCAACATGTTGAAAAAATGTCTACGGTCGACTAGGGTGACGTGACCCTACTGTCACCGTACTTTGAATGTCATTGACCCTACTTAAACGTACTTGAATCAACTTGACCGTAGTGTTTACCGTAGTTGACGGTAGTAGTTAACCGAAGTTGACGGTAGTAAAATGATACATCCATTTCTATTACGGCTTACACGTAGTTGACCTAAGT
This sequence comes from Solen grandis, assembly GCA_021229015.1. Taxonomy (NCBI): domain Eukaryota; kingdom Metazoa; phylum Mollusca; class Bivalvia; order Adapedonta; family Solenidae; genus Solen; species Solen grandis. The sequence continues at coordinate 93,307,503 of CM037777.1, forward strand.
GACACTACGGCAAACTACGTTCAAACTTAATTACGATTAACTAAATCCCTGAACGTAAATATGACCATTGCTTCAGATCTTTTAGACAAGAAAGTGTTAAAAATTGAGAATATTTGCAAATTTTAGTAAATAACAGTGATCTATTTTACGATAAGTGAAAGAAATGGGTAAAACCAAACGAACTAAAATATTGTAATTTAATGATAAAATACCATAGTATTGATGAACACTAATTGCACTATTTCAACCAGCTGCTAAGTAAGTATTTGACAGCAGACTTGTCCTAAAAGATCACATCGAGACGTAAGCAAATAACTGCACATAAAGGAGAGCCGTTTCTCCAATAACTTCCTTCAAATGATTGAGGATTATATAAATATTGACTTTATTTTACTTGATGCGAATCGTGAAAAAAAAATGTCGAAAATAATAGATACATGTACGTACAATAGATCGGCTAAATAAAAACAATCGCCGTTGCGTCAACTGTCAGGAAACATAACGCGGTCAATTCAGTTTCACACTGACAAACAATCAATCAATGAAACATGTTTAATTCATAATCTGACACCGCTTGTGAGTGAGTTTCAGAATATCTACTTGCGACAATCTTTCTTATGTTGAACAATCACTGTAATAACACTTTGGAAATTTTCGTTTGACTCTTACTTTCGATATTTTGATTCCAGTATATCTTTAATTGAAGTATCACTTTTTTTATCTATCAATGGGATTCGTTCTTAATTAAGCGATTCAATATATTGATAAATTTCTCGTGAAAATGCATATTTTGATTATTCTTTTAATGATGGTACGTAAACATGAACTTTAGAATTTACACTGTTATACGATGCATACACCTGATCCTGTTAATGTACTGACGACAATGTTTTTACAGACATAAGAAAGGCGAAGATCTAAAATCAACCGTGTGGTTCATATATACACATAACAAAGGTGCCACCTGGCCTGTTTGACTGTGTCACACCCCCACACCCGGTCCCGGGAACACAGTTCTAACATCCACATGGCTAATAAGCATGACAAATCCTATGAAATCATCTATGTCATTGAAGAAGAACATCATTTAATTGACATATTGCATAATCAGTCTGTATACAATTGTAAACGAACAAGGTCTTAAAGATTTAAGAACCAAAGAAGATGCAAGTGATAAGTTAAGTTATTGGATATGATCTATGGGCTACCAAAACAATCGCTACACAAAACTGAAGATTGTGAAAAGAAATGTAAGAAGGATATTTTGTTAACAATAAAATGAGCTTAGATACGTCGTGTGGATTTCTACCGGGCCTACCGACTGAATGAACCGGAAGCTAGAAATACTAACGATACACAGATCGTAGGGCGGTACGAGAAAAACCAAAAGACGAGAACATTAGGATGGGCTTACAAGATTCGAAACAGGGTGTAGGTATACAGACCTGAAGTCAATACAGGGACGCTAGCAAAAACTGAGTGAGCACGCCTAACGAGAGAAAGAAAGAATAAAGAAGACACATGGTATAAATATTTGCTTTCTTAGAAAGAAGTAGTATTTAAATTGTATGAAAACATGAAAGTCATTATTATGGATTTACATTTGTATTGAACACTCTTACACAATTTTCCAAAATACCTCATTTAAACTGACCTTTAACTGAGAATATATATATATATATATATATATATATATATATATATATATATAAGTATGTGTGTATGTGTGTGTTTCACATAAATAGGACATTTATAAGATACAATTGTAAAATGTCTTTCACTTTTTTATTCACACTATAATACAGACTGTTATGTTAAATATTATGTATAATTTTGTACACAAAAGGAGAATTGAACAGTCCACAACGCAGAAGAAATATGTAAGTGAAAGGAGTCACTACCGGTTATGTGCTGTCGAGAAGTGGCTTTTCCGGAGAAAGGACTGTCCAAGTGTTCCGGATGACTTTTATAATTGGAGGAACAATTAGCTTTTTCAGTTGTTTTCTTTGTACCCCGGCACTGAGAGAGGCTCTAGAATTTTTTTGGTGAAACACCTCAACAGAGGGTAAATTTGAAGAGTACTATCTTGCCTATACAAAGACTTAAATGATACTTCAGTAATCTGAAAATATGGAAATCGCTCGAAATATGTGGGGCTTTATCACATGTAAGTATTTTACGCATCATATTTACTAACATTATAGAATAAATGAAAGATATTTTAAATGTATATGCTGTAATACTATTTTATTTATCACCAGTTTATGTTTACGATAAACGTCCCATTGACAGTATCTGAGTCATTTGGTAACCTTCGAACATCATTTGAGACAAAACTTGCAAATTTATGAAGTTTTGTCATAAATCTGTTTTGTCCTGGCATTCATTGCGCGGACAACACCCTTATACAAACTATGGCGTATCCGTAAGCAGCGTTATGGTTTAGACAATACAATGAAAAGGAAACATATTTCCCCAACAAATCTACAGTTAACTTAAAAATCAAATCTAAAATAATATACAACATAACTTTAGCTCGCCCAAAAGTCTGATGAACATGGTCATCTTAATTATTTTGAAAGTAAATCAAATTCTATTGAAGTAGGAAAAGAAATGGTAGAAATTGTACATTATGTAGTAATTCAAATGGTATCGAAGACGAGTTCCACTTCAATTTAGTATGTTACTTTTTTAGATATGCGCCACATATATGCTCGTACATTCTCAGAATGCAGTCTCATTGCTATGATCTCGGTCTCTGGAACCTGATAACTCAGATTTCTGTAAACATGCTCCCTATGAAATAGGCCATATTGTTTTCATATATCGTGAGTTATTCGTATCTGACTTTCTCGTATAAGTAACTGTTTCAGAGAGTGTTGTTTTCAGAGAGTGTTGTATTTAAACCATATTTTATAAGCATAACACCTACTAGTATGAGAAATTAATATTTCATTCTAGTTCATATTCGCAGATGAATATTATAGTCTACAGCTATATGTACAGACCCTTGAATTGAATTTAAGACCAACACATACGTATCTTAAAACGTTATAGAAAAATATTGACACAGTTTGAATACAATAAGTATAAACGGTCGACATTGTATTGATGTTTATAAGATACAGGGCACTGCAAATCGAAAATAACTACCTAAGATATCGTATCCGAGTCTGTATACTTTTGGACAGGGCGCCGTTCCAATAGCTAATCTACTTAAGTAGTGTAATCAGAATAATGTTAACATGTTTATGATATTTTGTCTTTGTAACTCCGGATAGAACGATGTTTTATTGTTTGTTTATATGTACTGCGCATAAGAATTCGGAGAGAGTTCGTAAAGGTTGCCTTGCATATCAACCCTACCACCGTCTAAACTTTAATACCGAAAAAATCTTAATCATGGCAGTATCTTAGCAGAGCATTATAGTATCTGTCTGAAAGAGTTTCTTCCATTGAATTATTACATGTCTATGATTTCAAAAACCCACGATTAGCCTTGCACAAACTTATAAGCTAGGATAATGTAGCAGTAAATTTCAATTGGCAGCTCTCAGGACTATCGGTCCTTTAATATATGATCAAAAGCTGGTATATATATTCTGTTCTCTTCTATATGTTCGTGATATAAGAATTGTACCGGTCCTTTTAGTTGAGGGCTTAGGGCGCGTTCGCAACACAAACTGGTGGTCATGGGTTCGATCTCCGGTCTTTGCATACACTCGAATATAACCATGTGATTGACGCTCAGCGCAGGATAGTTCGAAGACTTATTGACACAGTGTAAGGATAAAGTGGGTAGATTTTGAGAACCTCGGACTAAAGGGCAAAATAGGACAAGCGAATTTATGAATTTGCTTTGATGCATACAGTTTAAAACTAATTGATAAACTGTGCGATAGTAATATTGAACAAGAAGCCAATGATGGTCCTGAATCGCTCACCTGAGAAATATTGCCTTTTATAACACAGTCATACTGAAGACAAAATCCATGCAGAAGTACAGCAAAATATTCGTAATTCCACACAGAAACTGTACCTGTGGTCCAAATTTTGATGGTTATAGCTATTAAATCAAGTGGCCCCTAGGCTAGGACCAATTTTGACCCAAGAGCCATGATTTGAAAACTTGGTACTGGTTCACAAGGTCATGATACATACCAAATATCTAACCCATAATCTTGTAATTTCTGACAAGAAGATTTTTTAAAGACTCCCCTATATAAGTCTATGTAAAATCAAGTGACCCCTGAGGCAGGGCCAATTTTTTCCAATGAGTCATGATTTGAACACACTTGGTAGATGTCTATAAGGCAATATAACACACCAAATATCTTAACTACAGGTCTTGTGGTTTCTGATAAGAAGATTTTTCTAGTATTCCTATATAAGTCTATGTAAAATCAAATGACCCCTTGGAGTTTTGACCCCAGGGCCATGATTTGAACAAACTTGGTAGATGTCCATAAGGAAATATTACACACCAAATATCTAAGCTCTAGGCCTTGTGGTTTCTGAGAAGAAGATTTTTCTAGAGTTTCCTATTTAAGACTTTGTAAAATCAAGTGACCTCCTTGGGCGGGGCCAATTTTGACCTCAGGACCATGATTTAAACAAACCTGGTAGATACTCATAAGGTCATGTTACAAAAAATATCTTGACTCAAGGCCTTGTGGTTTCTTAGGAGAAAATTTTCTAGTTGTTTTTTTCTATACAAGTCTATGTTTAATCAAGTGACCCCTGGGGCGGGGCCAATTTTGACCCTAGGGCCATGATTTGAACAAACTTTGAAGAGATCCACTAGACAATGCTACAAACCAAATATCTTAACGCCAGGCCTTGTGGGTTTTGACAAGAAGATTGTTCTAGTTTCTTTCCTATATAAGCCTATTTAAAATCAAGCGACTCTTTGGGCGGGGCCAGTTTTGACCCCAGGACCATGATTTGGTAGAGATCCACAAGACAATGCTACAAACCAAATATCTTAACTCCAGACATTGTGGCTTTTGAGAAGAAGATTTTTCTAATTTTATAGGGGCCGCCGTGGCCGAGCGGTTACAGTCGTGGACTACAAATCTCTCAGCCCCTCACCGCTGTGGGTTCGAATCCCGGTAGGGACTTCGGATTTTTCATGTGAGGAAGCCTTCCAGCTGGCTTGTGGTAGGTTGGTGGTTCTACCCGGGTACCTCTGTGTACTCGGGGTCTTCCTCCACCTGTAATTAGCTGGACGTCGCTATATGATTAAATTACTATCGCAGCGACGGTAAACCCCAATACAACAACAACAACAACAAATCTAATTTTATTCATATACATGTATAAGCCTATGTAAAATCAAGTGACCCCTGGGGCGGGGCCAATTTTGACCCCAGGGTCATTAATTGAACAAACTTGGTAGAAGTTCACTAGACAATGATACACACCAAATATCTAAGCTCTAGGCCTTGCAGTTTTGCAGAAGATGATTTTTAAAGTTTGCATTTCTAAAATCTATTTTTAGCTCCTGTGACCTACTTTTTTAACCAATCAAAATATTTGAACAATTTTGATAGAGGACATCATAAGGATGATTTCTGTGAAGTTTGGTCAAAATCGGACAATAGGCGATCACAATAGCTTACCTTAAGCATGTTGTGCTCAGGTGAGCTAACAAGCATTCGGTACTCATCAAAATTGATATAATTGATTTGCTAAATACTCGTACATTTATGCATAGAAATAAAAAGTAGTAATGACAATGGTGGTCTGCAAATAGTTTTGTTTGTCCAGTTTTTAAGTCCAACGGATTGTTTTCGAAATGTAGAGATTATTTCTTCCAGAGAAAGATATGATACTGCCCCTTTGCGAAATCTAGCAACGTGAGGTGATATCCAAACAGTTACATTACCCTGACAACCAGCCACGAAGTACTGAAACCATATTATTTTCTTGTCACCATGCAATGTAGCTTTACCAGTGTAACGAATTAAGATGTTGCATACAGTTATTTAGTTTAAGATTTTATTATTGTTAAAATTCTCTGACAATTAAAGTGAAGTTGTGTAATAAATGACATAATATCTACAAATGACGGTAAAACGTTGCTACTAAGACCACCCATTCAGTTGTCTGTCCCACAATTTAAGACCACCTTGCTATCCACTTTTAAGGCCACGTCCACTGGACAAAATACTGCATTAATTTATGATTTTCACTAAACAATTTTATCTAAGGGTCACCCATACTTGTGTTTTAATTTTATGACACTATACTGCGTTCATGTACCCAAGTATAAAATTTGGCTCTATTGTGAAAAACCAGGTTTCAAGCCCGGTTGAGAAGACGTGGCCATAAAATAAACAACGGCCTTTTCTGAGGTCCTAGACGGATTAGGAATAACACATTTATGAATAATAGTAGTATTTTTTATGTCTCATTGAAGTTGATATCAAAGTTTCAGTTGATGATCTTAAAATGTGATAGCTTTCTTTTTATATGCTCCCCGAAGAGTGAGCATAAAGCTTTAACTTTGTCCTTCCGTCTATCAGTCATAAATCTTGTCCTGCCCATAACTTCGACGTTTTCTCAGCGGATTTTATTTAATAATCAACATCATAAGACTTTAAATGCAGTGCGCAAGACCCAGGTCCCTGTCTTGAAGGTCAAGATCACACTTAGAGGTCAAGTATCAAAATGGGATATTTTGTCCAGTCCATATCTTCGACATTTATCGATGAATATTAAAATTACTTGGTGCAAATAATAAATATCAAAACACAATGTGCAGCGCGCAAGACCATGGTCAGTAGCTCAAATGTTTAGGTCACACTCAGCGGTCAAAGATGAAAGATATAAATTTTTGTGTCCAGTTCATAACATAACTTCCTTATTCAAAGGTGGATTATAACGTTACTTGGCACAAATATTCACCATCTTGTGGCAATGTGCAGCGCACAAGGTACAATTGAAAGGTCTAAGGTAAAAATATGGGGTCTATTTTTTGTGTCCGACTTGAAAGATTTTTTTCTTCATGATGAAAATTTGGAATTATTTAGAGGTCAAGGTCACATGTGCTCATCACATGTGCTATTATAATTTTCCCTTTGTTAAATGCTTACTTGTTCTTTTCGAGAAATGTTGCATTCTCCAAAACAATCATGCACTGAGAGCTATTGGTTTTGTGACAAACACACATTGCATCACTCAGTCATCTCTTACTGATTCTGGTTTATAAATAGTCAACATCTGTAAATGCACAGAACATATATCTAAAATATATATACATCACTTATAGGCAAAATCAGAATACAAAAGCCTGTTTAAGACTTTAAAAAGATATCCACTTCGCTCCATCTATATTTAAAATCGGATCGCTATTAAGACCATCTCAATATGAAGACCATGTTTTTTGCTGGAATATTGGAGGTAATAAAAGAGAGATTTTACTATAACTTTAAAATTGTTAGCAGACTGAAAAGTCAAACGAATCGCGTCTCCACGAAGCAATTTTGAATGTGAATAAAACAACACGATCATCCATGGTAATTGTCTTTGAACATGTTTTAAAGGTGTGCTTCTGATTTCTTCGTGCTTCCCGGGGGTAGAGGGATCCGGCGACGGAGTCGGTAATCTAAAAACGTCGCATAGGTATGTATATGGTCGTGGAAGTATTGTTAGATAGATAATATAAGATAAATAACATGAACGAATATCGAACAATCATGAAGAACTAAGTAATAAACACTGTTGTATTTCATTTTTTTTCTCTTTTTTTTCTGTTGGATTAAAAGAGAGATACAAATTGAAACGGGACTATTTGCGTAATGATGGCTATGAAGTTTTGAAATCATCATTGTAGCTTGTTGACTGACATTTTCCAGTATATTTGCGATTTTATTTTTTTTTTTCAGTATTGAGGATGACAAAAATTCGAAAAACGTACAACATACCAATGAAAATTTGTGTGATCCGGAGATCGGTAAACTGATGTTTTCTTACATGTTTATTGTACATACGATGTTACGTTAAACATTAGAAGCATTTTTGATTTAGAGCACATTTCAGAAATGGTCTTAAAGTTGTTGAAAAATGATCAAATCAGTTACACGAAAAAAGCAATCCAGTTTAGACTGAAGTTCTTTATTTGGTAATTTGCAACCTCCTAGATTAGAATTTGAAAGTATTTTAAGTTCTACAGTTTTTCACAAATACTTGGGCGATCTTGCCGTTAGTGATGGATGCAATGACACACGGATAACAATAATGCAATTATTTCAGCACGGATATAAGGAATAATGCGCAAACTAAAATTCACGGTAGTCTTAAAACACTTAATTTAATAGCATTCTTAAGAACAATCATGGGATAATTGTATCTTTTTGGAAAAAAAATCAAATTGAAGCCGCAAGAATAGTTACTGGTGTAATATATATAGGCAGACGTATTTAGGCTAGGTTGCAAAAGTTATCTCCCTTTTTTACTTCATTTGTTTATTCCCCGGAAAAGACAAAAAGGTATGTTATTGGTTAAAATTTGTTATTAATATGATTTTTTTTTCTAATAAAACGTATTGAAGGGTCATGATTATTGATTTTAATAATGACTTACTTTGTACTAATCGGTAATTTCGGTATTTCGGAAAACCTCGGAGACCGTTTGGAGTTTCTCTGACCGGTAGTATAAAAGCGCGGCAGAGAGCAAATTTCAGTCAGTCTGTTTTTGGTTCTTGAAGGGGAAGGTCGACTGATTTTGTTATAAGCTTTATAAGAGAATTAGTAGTGGGACTTTTGGCCGATATACTAGAGCCGAAAATAACGTTGAGTGGAATCATAAGTAAGTAAGACAGACATCAGGCTATGTGTGTATTTGAGTTTTTATACTGTTTATAAGCTCGCCTGAGCACAACGTGCTCATGGTGAGCTATTATGATCGCCTTTTGTCCGGCGTCCGACGTCAACAATTTTCTTTAAACAACATCTCCTCCCAAAACCACTAGTACAAATTTGATGAAAACTGCCTGTGATGTTCCTTGCATGAAGCTGTTCAAAAGTTGTTCAAATGATTCCGGTCCGTTGCATATCTTGGTCACAGGAGCTAATAATAGATTTTAAAGGTAAAATCTTAAAGATCTTCTTCTCCGAGACCGCAAGGCCTAGAGATTAGATATTTGGTGTGTGGCATTGCCTTATAGACCTTTACCATGTTTGTTCAAATCAAGACCCTGGGGTTGAAATTAGCCCCGTCCCTCGGAATTGTTACAGCTATGGCCTTCAAAGTTTGGATGGCAGGTACAGTTTTTGCGTGGTATTTAGATTATTTAGAGCATTGATTATGTATTCCGTTTGACTCATAATACAATAATTGGCTTTGAGGGCAATGTTTCTCAGGTGAGCGATTCAGGGCCATCATGGCCCTCTTGTATTGTTTCTTTGCTTAATATTCTGAGACATCATTGTCGAAAAATCTTTATATTTGTTTATTTTAAAGTCTCGGCTGCATGGTGTCATGAGCTTAGCTGATTCATGTTATACCGGTATTTAAGTACATGTATAGCTTCACCCGCTCGGTGTAATTTAATTTATATATAGTTTAAGCCAGGTTTAGATTTCGGGTAAAAGTATTATCCTGGTTACCGTTCATCCCGTGCCCGCTATACAGGAACCACTCATTTATTCAGTTTACCCCTGTCTTTATCGCGAAATCCACTGGCGTTCCCGTGCTGATAGAAAATAGTAAAAAAGCGTGTTTCTTTCTGCAAAACAGAACATGAAATAGTTCCAAACTGCTTACGTTCATTTTTTTCCGAGGAATCTTGGCATTTTAGTCTATCCTTGATTTTAAAATGGCGATAATTAAGTTTTAAGATAAGCACATTTGAATATAATCATATTTTGAACAAATATTGTTCTTTATATGATTTTAAGGCATTATATTTTCTGTCAGTCATCCTTAAAAGGCAATCTAAAGAATTCGCATAACTACACGTAATTCTAACAAACATCAAATCAAAATTAAAATGCCACCGTGATACTTTGACAATTGCATTCCTTAGTTTGTTTGTTCAATTAACGTCCCGTCGACAGTATTTCAGTCATATGGAGACTATATTTAATGAAAACAGATATAGTTCTACCACACTGCAGTATCACGCCGTAGACATATGGCATGATACCACACCCAGTCACATTATCCTGACACCGGGCAAACCAGTCCTGGGACGTCCCATATATGCTAAGCGCCAAGCAAGGAAGCTATACCAGTACCACTTTTGACGACTTTGATATGTTGCGGCCAGGGATCGAACCCACGACCTCTCAAACCCGAGGCGGATGACCTAACTACTCGGCCAACGGGAATAGTAAGTACATTCCTTGAATTGTAGTTTATTACTAAGGTGGCATAAAGGGGACATGTAAGATATTTTTCACATCACGTTAGTTCACACACAATAACAATGCTTCACGCTAGTTCACACAGAATAACCATCGCATCACGTTGGTTCACACAATATAACTATCGCATTACATTAGTTCGCACACAATAACTTTCGCGTCATGTTTGTTCGCACACAATAACAATCGCGCCACGTTAGTTTGTACACAATAACTATCGCGTCATGTTAGTTCGCACACAATAACAATCGCGCCACGTTAGTTCGTACACACTAACTATCGCGTCACGTAAGTTCACACACATAAACGCATCACGTTAGTTCGCGCACAATAATTATCGCATCACGTTAGTTTCCACACAATAATTATGCATCACGTTAGTTCGCGCACAATAGCTTTCGCATCACGTTAGTTTTTACACAAAAATTATCGCCTCACGTTAGTTCGCGCACAATAGCTATTGCATCACGTTAGTTTCAACACAATAATTATCGCATCACGTTAGTTCGCGCATAATAGTTTTCGCATCTCAATTTTCCTTTTTTTCGCATCACGTTATTTCGCACACAAAAAATATCGCATCAAATTAGTTTCCACACAATAACTATCCCATCACGTTTGTTCACACACAATAACTTTTGCAACACGTTATTTCGCACACAAAAGCTATCGCATCACGTTAGTTTCCACACAATAATTATCGCATCACGTTAGTTCGCGCACAATAGTTTTCGCATCACGATAGTTTCCACACAATAATTATCGCGTCACGTTAGTTCGCGCACAAAAGCTATCGCATCACGTTAGTTTCCACACAATAATTATCGCAAATATCCGTTAGTTCCCACACAATAATTATTGCATCACGTTAGTTCACACACAGTAACTATCGCAACACGTTCAACAAAATAACTATCGCATTACATGGGTTTGCACACAATAACTAATTTTCCCACAATACTATCGCATTAGTTCCACACAATATATGATCACGTTAGTTCACGCACAGTAATTATCGCAACATGTTAGTACACACACAATAAGTATCACATCACGTTAGATGGCAAACAGTTACTATCATATGCGTTGTATGTCTCTATGGCTGCAGTAACCGATTTTCTGATTTTAAATTCACACGTCTATAAGAACAGGAGGGCCATGATGGCCCTGGATCGCTCACCTGAGTATAGGGTTACCCAAGGAGCATTAGTCTGTATTAAAACATTTTGAAATATGGCCAGTAGTTTTGAAGGAGTTGATCCTTGCAAAGTTTTATCAAATTCTGTCAAGGCAAATTAGTCCTGCCCCTTGCAGCCATATTTTTTATGGATTGGAATCATATAAGCAAATTATGTGAAGCTTCACCCAAGGATCATCACTGCCAAATATAATCAAATTCTGTTGAGCGGTTTCAGAGATGTAGTTTAAAGATTTCACTGTATACATATAGGGCAAATTAGTCTCGCCCCTGGTGGCCATGTTTTTCTTTTATGGATCTGAATAATTTTAGCAACTTTTGTGATGCTTCACCAAATGATAAACCCAGACAAATGTCGTGGACTACAAATCTCTCAGCCCCTCACCGCTGTGGGTTCGAATCCCGGTAGGGATTTCGGATGTTTCATGTGAGGAAGCCTTCCAGCTGGCTTGCGGTAGGTCGATGGTTCTACCCGGGTACCTCTGTGTACTCGGGGTCTTCCTCCACCCGTAATTAGCTGGACGTCGCTATATGATTGAAATTCTATCGCAGCGACGGTAAACCCCAATACAACAACAATACAACATGTAAAGCAAATTTGCCCCTCCCCTGGCGGCCAAGTTTTTCTAAATATAGGAATAGTTTTAACAACTTTTGTGAAGCTTCACTAAATGGTTTAAAGATTTCACCATATACATATAATGCAATTTAGCCACGCCCGTGGCGGCCATGTTTTTTTACGGACTGGAATAATTTTATCAATTTTTGTGAAGCTTTACTCAAGGATCATCCCTGCCAACTTAAATCAAATTCTATATATCGGTTTCAGAGGAGATGTCATTTAGAGATTTCACTATACACATACAAGGCAAATTAGCCCCGCCCATGGCGGCAATGTTTTTTCTCAATCGGACTAATATTAGCAATCTTGGTAGAGTGTTACCCATGGAACATCTGTACCAAAATATTTTGAAATCTGACCATTGTCTTGAAGGAGATGTCATTTAAAGATTTCACAATATTCATATATGGCAAATTAGCCCCGCCCATGGCGGCAATTTCTTTTATGGATAGGAATAATTTTAACAACATTTGTGAAGCTTCACCCAAGGATCATCGCTGCCAAATTTGATCAAATTCTGTCCAGCGGTTTCAGGAGATGTCATTTAAAGATTTCACAATATTCATATATGACAAATTAGCCCCGCCCATGGCGGCAATGTTTTTTTATGGATAGGAATAATTTTAGCAACATTTGTGAAGCTTCACCCAAGGATCATCTCTGCCAAATTTGATCAAATTCTGTCCAGCGGTTTCAGAGGAGATGTCATTTAAAGATTTCACTTTATACATATATGGCAAATGAGCCCCGCCCCTGTCGGCCATGTTTTTTCCCAATCGCACTTATTTTAGCAATTTTGGTAGAGTGTTACCCAAGGAACATCTGTACCAAAGTATTTTGAAATCTGACCAATTGTTTTGGAGGAGATGATTTTTAAAGATTTCATTTTTTTTCCGTTGCCATGTCAACCAGAGTTCCACATGGATCAAGTTTATTTAAGCAAATTTTGTGAAGGTTAACACAAGGAACATCTTTGCCAAATTTAATCCTATTCTGCCCAGCGGTTTCATAGGAGATGTGGTTTAAAGTAAATTGTTGACGACGGACGACTGATGACGGACGACGACGGACGCAGGGCGACCACAAAAGCTCACCTTAAGCATTCGTGCTGAGGTGAGCTAAAACCACATTGAGCGCTTCAGAAACTAATAATTTGTATGCTGCCGTTCTTACGTATCGGGTCTGCAGTCTTACTCCTTCTCTTCCGAAATCAGCAGCAAATGTGAACATAGTAACTGGCCAACATTCATCATAAAATTAATATTAAAAAAAACTGCGTTGATTACAAGGCAACATATTGGACTCGATTGACAAAATGACAATACCGGAGATCCAAATTTAATGCCCTATAGCGAGCAAGATATAATGCACCTGTTTGCGGGAAAAATATCAATGAAAAAACTATGAATGTAATTGTGTGACGTAAGCAGGTGAAATGCAGCAGTTCACGCAACCCTGGCATGTATTGTGTCCTTGGTCAATCTATTTAATAGGAAAATAGCAAACAGAATTATGTCGTTCGGCTCTCCCAACTACAAGATCTATTTGATGAGGGAAGTCAATAAAACGGTTAAAAATTACAAGCCACGCTTTCTCGTATAATGTTGCAGTTTATGCTTAACGCAACATTAGGAATCTCTGTCCTTTTATTTGAGGCTAATTATGTTATCAAGCAATGGTTAATTCAGATTTCAACAGTTACCTTTAGATATACAGACAATCGGTGTCAATTCATTAAGTGGTGGCTTTGAAACCAGACTCCTCGATTAAGGACCAAGGGACTCGAACCATCGACCATGTTGCCTTTGCATTCGGAACTTTCACCTTAACACCCCAAAAACTTGACAATATAATGGAAGCTTGTTTTTTCCGCAATATGTGCATCGCTTTTTTTCTTTGATATAGATGTATAGTTATTGCATAATTCATTTAATTATGTACTTTAGTCAGTTGCCGACACAAAAATACAAACAAGAGGGCCATGATGGCCCTGGATCGCTCACCTGGTATCATTAGGCTATGTAAAATCAAGTGACCCCTGGGGCAGAGCCAATTTTGACCCCAGGGTCATGATTTGAACAAACGTGGTAGAGGTTTATTAGCCCATGTTACATACCAAATATCTAAACTCCAGACCTTGTGGTTTTTGAGAAGAATTTTTTCTAGTTATTTCCAAAATAAGTCTTTGTAAAATCAAGTGATCCCTGGGGCAGGGCCAATTTTCTCCAAATATCTAAACGCCAGGCCATGTGTTTTCTAGTTTTTCTAAAAAGAAGAATGTTCAAGTTATTTCTGTATATGCCTATGTAAAATCAGGTGACCCCAATGGCGGGGTCAAATTTGACCCCAGGTCCATGATTTGAACAAACTAAGTATAGATCCACTAGACAATGCATGATTCATGATTTGAACAAACTTGGTAGTGGTCTATTAGCCCATGTTACATACCAAATATCTAAACTCCAGGCTTTGTGATTTCTGAGAAGAAGATTTTTCAGGTTTCTCCTATATTAGTCTATGTTAAATCAAGTGACATCTGGGGTGGGGCCAGTTTTGACCCCAGGGTCATGAACAAACGTGGTAGAAATCTACTAGACAATGATACACACAAAATATCTTAACTCCAGGCCTTGTGGTTTCTGAGAAGAAGAATTCCCTGGGGCGTGGCCAAATTTGACCCCAGGGTCATAATTTGAACAATATTGGTAGAGAGTCATAAGATCATGCTACATACCAAATATCTAAATCCCAGGCCTTGTGGTTTCTGAGAGAAGATTTTTTCAAGTTTTTTTTTCTATATTAGCCTTTGTAAAATCAGGTGACCCCTTGGCAGGGCCAAATTTGACCCCAGGGCCATGATTTGAACAAACTTGGTAGTGATCTACTAGACAGTGCTGCACACCAAATATCTAAACCCCAGCCCTTGTGGTTTCTGAGAAGATTTTTCAAGTTTTTCCTTAAATAGCCTATTTTAAATCAAGTGACCCCTGCGGCGGGGCCAATTTTGACCCCAGGGTCATGATTTGAATAAACTTGGTAGAGATCTACTAGACAATGTTACACATCAAATATCTTAACTCTATGCCTTGTGGTTTCTGAGAAGAAGATTTTTCAAGTTTGTTTTCCTATATTAGCCTGTTAAATCAAGTGACCCCTGGGGCGGGGCCAATTTTGACCCCAGGGTCATAATTTGAACAATCTTGGTAGAGAGTCATAAGATCATGCTACATACCAAAAATCAAAAGGCTAGGCCTTGTGGTTTGGGAGAACAAGATTTTTAAAATTTTCATTTTTTAAATCTATTTTTAGCTCCTGTGACCTAGATTTTTGACCAATCAAAATAATTTTAACAACTTTAATAAAGGACCCCATAATGAACATTCCCGTGAAGTTTATCAAAATCCAGTGTGTAGTTTAGAAGGAGATGTTGTTTAAAGAAATTGTTGACGGCGGACGCACGGATGCACGCACGCACGGACGACGGACAAAAGGTGATCACAAAAGCTCACCATGAGCACATTGTGCTCAGGTGAGCTAAAAGCAACAAAAGCAACAACAAAAAATTGTAATACTTGCACATTGATCTTACATACTTTAACATCTTTGGTTGACGAAAAACGAAAATACCGGGCAAGTTAATATAAGCAAAAACGAAACACATGAATTTAAATTGGCCGTCCTGGTTATACATACATACATGCATACATACATACATACATACAAACAATAAACAGCAAACAGTCACATAAATATAGCAACGTGTTTTTTCGCAATATGTGATTTGCTTTTCAGATTACTCTATTGAAAATAAAATGGTATCTGATGGTTCTGCAGACAAAACAAGGGAATACTTGAGGTGTCGAAACCGCCGAAAAAAATTCGAGCATTGCTGTAAATACTGGGAGGGCAATGCACACGGTAAATGGTTTCAACCTAGGGGTATCAACACACACACTATATTTATATGTACCTATCAATATTTACCCATTCCAGGGGCTGGGGCGGAATATAGCGGGATTGTGAACCTGTGACTATCGACAGGAGGAATATAATTTGTCACTCATTGAATAAACTTGGACCATATTTCCTCCATGTGTTCTGTTTTATTATTATATTTAGATCAAAGTCTGATTCAAAAGGTTGGGATTTAGCCAAAGAATTTACAAGTATGACATCATCACCATTGTTCTGTCTCCACACAATATTGGGCAAAATATTGATATATGCAAAACATTAATTTCAGATGCATATATACATGTACATTGACTCGTTATGAGTATGCAAATGTAAGTCAAGTGCATTAAAATAATAATTGCTAGCGAGTACGATATCTGCGAGACTTTTAAAATATACCAGTTTTAACTCTCTAAATTGGGCATGACTATTTCATAATATATATTATTATCTATAATACTATTTCCACCGGACAATGTTCCCGATCGGTCCTGACCTCCATTCATCGGTCATGGTTAATATAAATAAACAGTTCTCGGTGAAAAGGTTAGGGGACCGTTTAGTCTGGTAACCTTTATATTTTTTTTTCAAATCCTCCAAGTGTTTTTATTATGTTATTATATAATGAATGATTTCTTTGTATGATTAATTGTAACACAATGTACTGTATATTATATTATACTTTATACGTTGCCTGTATATGAATATATATGTATTTTAAACGATGTACTTTGTACAAGTCTTAATAAAATGTCTGTTCTGTTCTTGTCCCGAACGTTGAACACTTTCTGAGACTATACAAATTTCAAAGTAAACTGACCTTTAAGCAACACCAACAAACTGGTTATTACAACTGAACCTGTATTAGCGACCACCTGTACTAAGCGATCAGTTTATTACCAAACTAGCCTTTTCTTTTATATTTAACCATAATTAAACGATCGGCTCTGTTAAGCGGTTGCTTTCTCTTGTTCTCTTGAATGACCGCTTAAGACAGGTTTGACTGTAAATATGTCATTTTTAAGCGATGCACATGCACACTGTATTAAAGTTATGGGTTTCAATTCAGTTAATATATAGTTGTATTTTTTTTTCAAGAAAAAACTACAAAGAGTGACATTGTGAAGAACTGCAAACATGCAACGAACGAATTCAATGGTAAGAATAACGAATCAATGCACTGAGTGCTATGTCAGAAGCGAAAGTTAAAATGTGTGAATTATAAAGTCAATTCCCTTAAATTTTGTTGTGATATGCATGTAAAAAAAACAGGGAAGTTAAATCTAATCTTGTTAAAACAGCAGGTAAGACAGATCATTTTATTTTTGGTTTCTGTCAAATAAAACAAAATGGATAATAAATAGCGGATCTTAGTATTGATAATACTTTCCTGTCTTCATGAATTTACTGCAGACAGAAATAATTTTAATAGAAAAGCAAGAAAATGGGACAAGATAAAGTTATTATTCTTTGTCACTTCACATCCTTCCCATGTATAAAGAATGATACCCATGCCTTCAATAGTTTTTAAAATATGTTCTAGAAAAACAAAATTTCACCATACAAGTAAGTAGTAGAGATGAAGCAAGGTACATTTATTGTTCTTC
This sequence comes from Solen grandis, assembly GCA_021229015.1. NCBI lineage: Eukaryota > Metazoa > Mollusca > Bivalvia > Adapedonta > Solenidae > Solen > Solen grandis. Next base: position 93,325,254 of record CM037777.1, read on the forward strand.
GTAAGTAAAGTTTGACAATAGTATAAACTCAATCCCTAAAGTCCTTTCTGAGTTGTGACATACAGATGCGACTATAGTCATTTGAGACTCTAACAAGTGAGATTAAAAACACAATGTTTTAATTGACGGCTTACATTAAACATACTTTCCCCCTCTCATTTCTACTGTTTTGACCTTATAACCAAACCTGTCTATGCGCAGGACCCTCATATTAGAAAAATCGACCTCTCTATAAATGATTTATATATAGAGATGTCGAACAAAATACAGAGCGAAGCTCTTACCAATTGAGCAGCCGTAAATTTGTGGTGCAATTAAGGTTATTTATAGGTAGTTTAATTAATGAAACTGCGGATGAACACTGAATTATAAACATGCTTCTTGTACAATTTATTTGCACAGAAATTGTGATTATACCCGATGCTTTCAAAATCCTGCAATGTATCTAACTTTTATCAAAACTCCACTGCTGACTTTTACAACCAGAATTTTTTCAACGTGAATGTATGGATAAGTGGCGGTAATGTTATTGTAAATAGAAAATCAACTGTCTGACTTTAGAAGCTTTCGCTTCTAAAAACCAACGTCTGCCTTTTCCATAACACTACCTTTGTCACAGAGAGTAACGGAATGTATCGCCTGTTTCCGACGATGTTTACGGAAACTTAATAGCTGAATATCGTCAACTTACGCATTACTCTTGATTTTGAATAATTACTATTTCATTTCCAGAATAGAAGATGATTTCTTTTTTATCATAATGGAATCACTTGATTTTATATAGACTTATATAGGGAATTAAAATTAAGGGCCTAGAGCTTAGATATTTGGTGGGTGTCTTTGTCTAGTGATCCTTTGACTTGACTTGACTATTTAAGTTTACCGTCGCTTCGACAATATTTCAGTCATATAGCGACGTCCAGCTAATTACAGGTGGAGGAAGATCCCCGAATGCACGAAGACATCCGGGTAGAACCACGGACCTACCGCAAGTCACCTGGAAGGCTTCCTCTCAAGAAAATCCTTATGACCCTGCCGGGATTCGAACCCACGCGTTGAGGGGCTGAGTGATTAGTGGTCTTTTACTAAGTCTGTTAAAATTATATGGCCCTAGGGTCAAACTTGGCATCCAATGTTCACTTGTTTTTTACATAATCATATATTTCAGTTTTTGAGCACAGGTACAATTTTAATCGTGAAATTTAACTTTGCCCATGGATGACCTTGTTCATGACCCAGTGACTTACTTTTGATATTTTAAGCTTCTTTTTTTTGGCATTTGACTTGTACCATGAATGACCTTGACCATGACCTACTTTCGTATTTTTAAGCTACTTCTGATGTCTGGAATTGAAATGAACTTGCTGTATTACTATATGGATAATGTATTCATTACGGCTATGCTACAATATAGTAACATATACAAACAGACAATGTTTCTCAAGTGAGCGACTTCAGGGTCATCATTGTTATTACCAGCAACCACCATAGTTACACTCTAAGGAAATGTCAGAGATGTTAGCTTTAAAAAAAAGAATGGACGTTATCGGACAAAACAGAGGGTTTTTGGTTAGCGGTTATGCATACGCAGCAGCCTTATCTTTTAAATTACCAAAATGACATATTTCAGATAATAGAAAACGCTACCACGATAGCGGGGGGTCAATTTTTGTTGATTTTGTGTATGGTATGTCATAACATAATTGTTATTTCAATACGTATAACATATTTTTATGAATATCAGTAACTTGGGATCGATGAACATTATTTTCCTCTCGAGCAACCTCTTTTTATCGTTTCAGTCTCGGCTACGCAAAATGACTCTGAACCCTTCGATACATCCCTTCTCTTTTTCGTACTTGGACTTGTTGTAGGTCTAGTGACCTTAACATTGGTATGCGTGTGTTGCCCGGCAACTCACAAGTAAGTATAGTTTATAGTGTGTGTGTGTGTGTTGTTTTTTTTTTCTTCTTTTTTTTTCAAACTCTCTTTCGGGGCCTTAAGGTATACGCCCCCATAATAGCCATCAATTCCATCAAAGCCATGCATATAACTTCACAGTGTAAGCTTTTAAAATGTCTAACAATGGAAATTTTAGGGGCAAATTGACATGTTATGTGACAGAAAGTTTGCTCACTATATCATTAGCCGGTCTAACCAAATAATGTGTTGCTTAACCACCGACTGACACTTAATTTCGGCTATTTGTCAAATGCAACATGAAAATGTTGAAATGTTACGAGAAAGATAAGGGTTACAAAAAGTGACTGGTGCGTTTTTGAAGTTGTTGAGGATTATATAAACAAAAGCTCTGATCTGCTGTCCTTTGATTGAATAGGGAATCAACATATTCTATTACAAGGATATTATTAGGCATAAGAGTATTATCAAGTAATCCCACCTTTAAAACAATGAGATGGATAAGCTTGAATCTAGAACATGTATTTATAATAATCCTCAGTTAATCGAAAACCGATTGGCTACATTACAATGTTTGTAATTAGTCTTCCTAAAGAAAAATATGAACATTGATCCCTCTAAAGGAAGACTTGGTTTTCATGCGGATAACATCAGCCTTTCCTTTTCCTATTTATGTTTCTAATCTAACCAAGACATGAGGAAATGTATTCTACCTTTTTTTCTTAATGCAGGAAAGCAACCAGTTTGATGAACGCAGCTAAGAGGAGGAGAAATGAAACTAAGGGAGATAAATCAGTTCCTAGGATGACCTTAGGCGCAGTAAGATTCCTCTTTTCGTGTGTAACTTTTGGGTTATTGTAACTAAAAATTAGAATAGTGCTTTCTTGTGAGTTTTTTATGTAGGGCCCGGGAATTTCGGACATCCCCCCCCCTCCCCGAATCCGACGGTGACTATTGACTCGAGTAGATTTAAGAAATAATTACATTAAAAAAGGAAGGGGGAGCCGATATCGCTGTTCCTTAAGGCCTTCTCAAATTAAATGTGTCTCATCCTTCATAAATGTTTTTAAGACGCTTAACGTATATAATAATTACACAAATGTGAGACAATCCGACTAACTTTATTGATTGTACCAGCATAGAATGTCATCCCTCGAAATAAATCTACGTAAATATTCCATGCTGTCACACTATCAAAGTTATCTAATCTGTACATATATACTATTTTATGACCGGTCCTGGTTACCGAGTGGTTAAAGCGTCCGCCTGTTCGATTCCTGGCCGTGACATACCAAAGTCGTAAAATGATACTGGTATAGCTCCCTTGCTTGGCATTCAGCATCTAAGAGTAGTTCCAGGACGGGTTGGCTTAGTGTCAGGATAATGTGACTGGGTGTGGTATCATGCCTCTCGTCTACGGCGTGATATCATAGTGTGACAGCAATTTATCTGTCTCATGTAAACAAAACTCCCCAAATGACTGAAATACTTTCGGTGGGACGTTGAGCCACATCAGGTAAAATATTTTATGACTGATTTTATTCACCAGTGATTTTAAATTATCTAACGTTAACCACACACGTAAAGTATGTTTGAAGTCTACATACATAAATACGAAGAGATAAAAGCACAGAGTCCTGTTAGGGCCATTTGAAATATTGAAATGTCTATAATTATTGAATAGGTCGACAAGCTGATGGAACGATACGAACATTTGGCTTTTGTCGAGTGTCTACTAAGAAATACTAAGCATTTCATTTTAAGGTATAACCTCCCTAATACCCATATTCCATATCTTGCCACAGGACGGAAATATTTCTATGAAACTTTGTCACTTTGAAGACATCCAAAAATAAAAATGTTTCACCGAGTTTTTCTAGGTTTTATTGGATGTAGGGGAGATAATCTGTATTTAACATTAAAGTCTATGGAAAATATACAATTTCTGTGAACATGAAAAACTGAATTTGATTTTCGAGGAAAGCTCACAGCAGAAAGATGCATTATATGATTCTGATTCAAATTTCATGAACACATCTAAACTAAATCGTAGAAAAATGGAGAATATCACTTTTTGTAATTTTCAGGGGAGATAACTCACGACAATAAAATTATAAAGGGGAGGTAATAAAAGAATTTTTGTCATTTGTCATAATATGTCAATTTGCCTTTAAGATTTTCATGGTTTGACATTTTAAAAAAACTTGTATTGTACAGTTATATGCATGGCTTGGATGGTTATTATGGGGCATATACCTTAACCGGAAGTGAATTACAGGGCATAAACCTTAAAAGACAATCGAATCAAACCCCCCAAATCACATACCCTCCAAATCACGTATACTATTGTCGTGCTCTTGTATTTACGTACATACATACAATACGGGACGTCACGTAGAACAATATATTATCTAAGGCCAACATTGTTATATCTCCAGTTAGAATATAATCGTTTTACCATATGAAACAATACAAAACTTCAACCAAGTCTTATACATATATGTATGTACCATTGTGTTTATTCACAGGCGAGAGCTCAGGAAGCATTACCAAGGTTTGCCACGGCTGACATGACTGGTAACCAAGAAAATGTGTACAACGAGCCTGACTTTTACAACGAACTCAACAGCGCCTGTGACAGCAGAACATATAATACTTCGAGGAGCCTGCCAAGTGTTCCCGGAGTAGAAAGTGCGGGACACAACCACCTAAATACGGTGGCAGCAAATGTCAGTGGAAATTCATCAAAACAAGTGAACTCGAAGTTCAATAATCCTGACATCCATGTGTCTAACCCAAGCCACAGTATCTCTCAAGGCCACGCATACCAGCCATTCATACCCAGTAGAAATCACACCGAAAATTATTCCGCCCTTCAGCTTGATGGATGTAGCGACCCCAACGTCAAGTCCAAGTTCGATACTCCAGTCCCGGACACTATGCCGGCAGAAGAACCACATGACTATTTTGTCCTGGAAGCAACACAGAGACCGCGGGCAGAAAACATCCCTGTCCCCGGGCATGACAAGAGCAATACGGAGACCGAGGGCCTCGGACCTGACAAGAGCAACACAGAGACCGCGGGCCTCGGACCTTACAAGAGCAACACAGAGACCGCGGGCAGCGGACTTGACAAGAGCAACACAGAGACCGCGGGCAGCAAAAACAGTCTGGAGACCGCGAGCCATGACTACTTCGTACTCGAACTTCCGAGTACTGCAAAGTAACAGGCTCAGAATCAAAATGAGCACCATTTGTATTTATGACCTTATTTAAGATTGACAAAAAGACTATTCAGTCAATGAGATTAGTTGATGCTGTTTAACTATAGAGAGTACCGTTGATCATTCACGTCCCATATTATGATTTTTTTTTTTTTTTTTTTTGCTTTTCGAATTCAGGATCATTTTTATTTCTATTAATTTACATCTTTTTTGTCAAATCCCAATCTTTAACTCTTTCCATCTTTATTATTTTCCATATGAACAGAGAGAGAGAGAGAGAGAGAGTGAGAGACCAGATTAAAACGGACTTGTTTGGTATGACTGGTATTTGTTAGATATACATGTACGTTGATTGAAATAGCTTCTTATGCGTCTATCTTCCATCAAATTAAATTTGTATAGCATTCGTATGTCTTGTTGTTTTTCTCTCCATATGAAGAATCATGAACGTTCAACATCTACTCGACAAAAAAGTCTGCAATACTTTGTTGATTATATTTCTGCTTTCATATAAATCGTATATAACTTATATACATCTTGAAAGCTTAACGCATGCCGATTTAGATTATCAATGAATAAGCGTTGATTAAAGAAATTACAGTTACAAATACCAACACCAGCGGTTAAAAAAACAGAAAATGCACGAGTTTTGGTACGCCACCGCGTAACAAATCACTACTGACTGATCACAATTTACGATTACATCGTTCATTGTATTTGTAATTCATGTATTTCGGTATATGTATTTTTGAACATAATGAAAAAATCGTTGGTATAACCATCCGAGGAGGACAGGCCGCGAACCGTCGGTCATTTGCAGGCAGGTTGGATCTTTGTAAAGGATATACACATGTAACCATTTCTGACGATGTGTCGTGCCGTAAGAGCCGTACCCGAGACATAGGATCTGGAGAATTTTATTTCTAAAATATGTAAGAAATATTGTATAGGAAATTTCATTGAAATCGAATAAGTCCTTAATACTGATTAATGTTGTACAAAGAAAACATTATTGTTTCATATTTTTACAATCCTCACTTTTTCTTGAGTCATAAGTTGTTTTAAGACCTCAATTTTTCGAAATTTGTGTTACCACCCCTATGCCCATTATAGCCTTAAAACAGCACATTATCTACTAGTGAATTCCTAAAATCCAAAGGAAATATCAAAGATTGTTTTTTCATTTGGTATATAGCTTATACTGTAGTTAATTACTAAAGAATCTGATAAAAAGGTAACAAAAACATCATTGTTGCAAGACATTTTGCCGAAAATATTTTATTGTTGACAAACAATGTTTAAACTCCGGCTTGCTGGCTTGCATCATTCACTGCACTTCTGTGTTACCACGTGACCATGGAGTGTACGACACGAACCTCGCGATATTGTTTACATGTCATTTCAATAAGACTAATATATTTGTCATGTCTACTAAAATATGTCCTTCATAACTAAAATTATCAATACACGTGATGAAGAAAAGAAGCTGAAATTGATGTAGTCAACTTTGAAGCGCAGTCACGATTTACTGTAATTTGATTCCCAGAGTCGGTACAGCACAAGGGTAATGTGTTCACAAAGAGACTTCAATGGTGATCTGGTAAAAAACGGAACAAAGGCGATTTCGCATGTGGTAAGCAATCGGTGTTACCAATAATGCAATGCAATGCAAAATCATGCACACATAGCAGCGTGCAATACGTATTAGTAAAACTATCAGGAATTGTATCTGTACCCTAATATGTCAGTACGACATAGCAAATATAGAAGTGTCAATTATTTCATGGTGCACCGGCATTGTAAAAAGAAAGAGAAATACAATCTGAAATGATTTTTCCCTGTATATTTAAGTAATTTGGTACGCGTGACCGATAATTGTTTTACCGCATCAGAATACAATTTTCAAAGACCTGTTTAATTGTAAGGATTGGCCATTTCTTTCAAGGCAGTAAAACGGCATGTATAAATCGAATTGAAAAAGAAATTAAGCATACAATATCGGTTATCGAGAGTAAATCTGTTTGAAAAGTACACTAACGCTTAAAATCATAGAGTTTGACAAGCTTTTACACAAGTTTGACCTTGCGGCATACGCCAGGTCAAGTAAATGTCTACAAATAACAAGCCGGTTTCTGAATTATATGTTTTTAATAATTTTTGTTTTTATTTTTTACTTTTTTTCTTCAATAAATCTATCATACTTGTAGTGGATTACCTGCCCCTGACACTGGCAAAGCTCAACAATGGCGGCGCCGAGTGTGAATGCTTTGGTAAGGGTTTTTTTTTTCTTATTCAGGGTGATCAAGTTTTTTTTAGTGAATTAAATGAAATAAATTTCATATCAAATATACTTTACTAATTCAAAAACGTTCTGATCGGGTAAGATTTTATTACATTTTGTATAATTGGCATCGAATCATTTTATAAAAGTAGCCATATTTTCGGATATTATATAGGTTTATTGACATTTCGGATACATAAACAAGTCAAGAAAAAAGAAAGGAAATTCGAAATTCTTCGATTATGGGTAATAACAATATACATTAATCATCGTTTAAAACACAATTATTACTCGTTTTTTTTTTAAATATAATTTTTTTTTGAAAGAGATATCCTATGCTGATTAGGGACCTACAATTTGGAAGGTTCCTTCTCGATTTGGGACAGAAGCAGAGCATTCATATGGGAGGGTCCCTTCTCGATTTGGGACGGACCATACATGTAGCACCCCAACAAAGGATACCAGAAGAAAGCGCACCAGGTCATCCACAACGCCCACAGGAAAAACACCGTTGCAAGTAACAAAACGGTCTACATTACTGGTAAGTTATTTTTCCTTTTTAATGTATAAATTATATAGCAATCTGCACAGGTTTCCTGTAGTCCAAACAATTAGACATTTATGTCATTTATATGTCATTGTAGGTTTGATTTCAAATATACCCACTTATATTGTTATTAATAATGTAAAAAAAAATATTAATAAAAATGATCCAGATGAAACACTGTAAACTATATATTGAATCTTAAAAGAGAAAAATATATCAGCAGTGTTCTCAAATACATTTATTCATTATGGGATATTTTAACTACATTACATTCAAATTGGTCTCCAGTACCACTAGTTTTAAAAGTTTAGTCACATATCTACACATAGAGAGTAAACACACACGCATGCACACACAAATGAAAAACTAAAGATTTTCCACACATTTCAAATTTTTGTGGGAACACTGATCAATCAACCCCCATATCACAACATATTTTTTTATAATAAGTGGAGGCACAAGTGGCCATGATAGAGTTAACACTAAAGCTGTTTCAATTGACAAAAGTTTGTTCTAATTGTATTTTACAGACACATAAAAAAGGAGAGTTCGGTGTGAAAAGAATCAGAAATGGAATTTCTTTCCAATTATGTCCGGTCAACTCCAAGATTGACAGAAGAAAGTATTACTGAATATTGGCAGAAGTGTGCAGACCAAATGAATAAGGAATTTCCTGACAACCGCAGGAATGGTATGATATTTAATGTTATAGCTAGTTTAGAAATATTGGACAAGAAGGCTTGGATTCTCAATTCCTGTATTTTCATAGGTCACTGAGTTTAAACCTATTTTTGTTACATGTACATAGATTGGCCAACAGGTTCTTACAACTTATACTGTAAATCCCTCAAAATGGATCTTGGGTTGGACCAGTACTTTGCGCCTGGGAAGGTCATAAAAATCCTTGCCCCCAGCTGGATTTGAACCCACGACCTTCGGATCTGCAGTTTGGTATGTTACCACTGGTCCCTGTATTTTCATAGACCTAGTAACAAGATAAACTGACATTATACCTAATTTTGCATTGTTTAATACCTAAATTTTGCATTGGTTATCAGTAATTTAGATTTTTACCTGTTACCTATTTACAGGAAATGCATGTAAAAGCTTGGCACAGCGCCAGTTTATCGCCCCTACTTCATCACCTAAGTCAAGATTACAGACTACTGGTGTTGGCACCCAAACTGAATTTCATGCTATGTAAGTAATAACTTTTTATGTATTATTTTTACAATACATTACTCCCCCAGTGTATTTGCTCAAAGTAAGTTCAGTGCAGTAAGATCATGTATGTTTAATTATTTTTCAAGCCTTTTTACAAAACAAGAGGTCCAAGGGCCATAAACGCTCACCAGTGTACATCAGCATATTCAAGATGATTTTTTCTATAAGGAAATCAAATGACAAACCAGAGATCAACTTCATTTTAGCAATCATGGCAGACATTCATGAAATCAATCCTGACCATTAATTTCATGGAAGTAAAATTCTGAAATTTATTAATTGAAGATAATATAATATATTGTATTATCAGTTGCAGTTACACGATGTGAATGGTGTTCGAAAAATAAACTAGCAGAAATTATCATGATAGTTTGAAAGACACAGGGCTTTTTGTACGGGAAGAAAATGAAAGCAGTTGGTTAAAATGGTTGATTTAACTTTTACATAACATGATTAAACTTTTAAATAACAATCTGTAACAAAATATTTCGAAAATTCTTTAATATCGTTTCAGATTCCTTTTATTTACAAGTTGTCAAAAGATAAGTTAAGCACTTTTGAACGTACATTGCTATGAAAAGAGTGCTATATAAATGTGGTATAATAATAATAATAAAGTAAATCCGCGAAAACTGATGACATTTAGAAATGCAAAGCTTTTTTGGTTATTAATTTTATTTACATGGTCAGAGAAAGTTGTGAATCTATTTTGCAAAATACTAAAAGAACTCTCCAAATTACCTACAGTGTGTCTTTTTAGCTTTTATCCACAAAACAATGCATCTCTTCATTAAAATATTTTCGTAACAAAATCGGCAATTTGCGTACGTGACATCGCCATGAATCTGGCAGAATTTTATGCAAAATAGAAAAAGTGGGAAAAAATGAAAAAAAAGTTAAACAGATAAGTTCATTTCAAGTTTTTTCCTCTCTCTTTTTAGTTCTCTTTAGATTACCAGGCGGATTACCAGTTACATGAGAAAAAAAATTGAGAAGGAGAAGTGTGTAAAATGCGGAGAAAAGCCAAAAATGCGGATCATTTAACGGTCTTTTATTGAATTTTTTTTTTATTTTTTTTTTTTTTTTTGGGGGGGGGGGTGGATTTTCACCTACAGTTGAGGAAAATATATACTTTTACGGATGGGAATGGGGCCAAATTTCGGCCCCAAATTGGCCTTTGCACAGAAGAAGAATTTTGATGTTTTCTATATAGAGTATTTAAGGGAATTAGCCAACCCCCTAGGGACCTCATTTTTTTAGGAATTAACTTTATTTTAGCCATATTGGTATACATTCATGAGGTGACCATTTGGGCCAAAGGAAAATAAATTCTCACAGCTGGCTTCATAAAAAAGTATAAAGAGTATATAAGGAAATTAGCCAACCCCCTAGGGGCCTTATTTTTCAAGGGATCAACTTTATTTTAGCAATTATGGTAGACATTTATGAGATGACTATTTGTGCTAAAGGAAAATAAATTCTGACCATTTGTTTCAGAGGGGATGATTTTCAAAGTTTTCAATTATTTTTTCTATTTGTTGCCATGGCAACCAGAGTTCTTCATGGATCAACTTTATTTGAGCAATTTTTGTAGAAGCCCACCCAAGGACCATACATACTGTCCAGCGGTTTCAGAGGAGATGCCTTTTAAAGCAAATTGTTGACGACGGACGACGACGGACGAAGGGTGATCCCAATAGCTCACCCTGAGCACTTCGTGCTCTGGTGAGCTTAAAACAATACAAAAAAAACAACAACAAGGATTGTTATCTACCTAAATACTACATACATGTTTACTGTCGAGCACATATTAAGTACATTGAAACTCTGCCTTTTAGACCACAACAGAGTGACAAAGGCATTTTGTTTGTCTTTTTCAGGTCAAATGGTCAAAGTGCCATTTGGGTGTTCTAGGAGCCCAAGAATGAACCGATGGTAATATACTCAATATTCAGAAAACATACTGTTTTGTCACCTCTCTATAGCTCTACATGTATATGAATATTGTTAGTGCTTTGTATAGTGGAAGTGTACATTGACTACAGATCCAAAGCCTGATGGTACAAGAGAGAGGTTCCACGACTTTCCCAGGTATGAAGTACAGGAATTGATTAGGAATGGCATTAGTTGTAAACTTGTATTTTGGTGATATTGTATTTACTACTGCCAGAACCTTCTATGCATTGTAAGGAATAAAA
>CM037777.1:93336747-93386747 GCA_021229015.1 Solen grandis
TTAATAATACCAACATAATTAATTAATGCCCTATAATATTTAGCAACATAAATTCCCAATTTATGATTTCATATTGTAATATTGATTTCATGCAGGTCAACTATTTCTCCAACATTGGTGGGTCATCAGTCAAAACAATGACCAAGCGAATAATGAAGGAGGCATTGCACAACAGCTTGGCCATTGAATTCAATTGGACGGGAGCCAAGGGAAAGATGGCTTTTGGGTCACTGAAGCTGAGTTCCTCAATTCTCAGTAAGATTATTTGTTTGTAGTATTCATTACAGCACTAACTACACTATTTACTATAGAACAATAATTAGCTTGAAGACTGAACTTATGTTTCCCATAGCATCTGACCATGTGCATTGTGTTTTGCATCAGTCTTTTTTGTGTCACCTGTGTAGATTGAAAGATTCATGGGGATCACTGTTTATTGAATAACTACCTTTTAGTAGAGGCAGTGTTGGGATTTCTTAAGTACAGTATTAATCATGTATGTAAAAAATCAACAATTTCTCATGGTACCACTTTATAGTGATATAACTGTCTCTTCCTTTGTTAGTCATGTGTAATATTACATGGCAATGTCACTAAATGAATAGGTATGTTAACAGCATATGTATTATTTTGGGGTAAAATCAATGAGATACAAAGTAATACGACAAACACTGATGGATGTGGTCGAGTGGTATCATGCTTGACCAATAATTGAGGGGTCGGGAGTTCGTTCCGCCCACCGAACCATGTCCTTCGGAATCAGCCCCTACGTTTTTGCGAAAAAAAAAAGAGTAGGGGCATATGTACCCAAGCTTCTCTGTATCTGCATCCTCATCTCTGTTAGGTGTTGCAAAATGACTTACAGTTGTATTGACATGACATTAAATCCAAACAAACAATTTGACAAATGTGAAACATTCCAGTTTTTATAGTTAGCATAAATTTTTCAATAGGCACATTTCATGATTGTTTTCAGTGCACATTTTTAGGGCTTTGAATGTTCAAAATGCTTAATATATATATATTTTTAGGAGCAGTACAGAGAAACTTTCCACAAACCAATGCACACGATACAGAGTTTTTTATCAAAGATTGGCTTAGAAATGCGTCCGACAGGGATGGGGAAGAAAGAGGCGAGTTACAACGACACACCACCATGATGATCACCATTATGATCAGTCTTAAGCGGATAAAAATTATAACAGACGTTTCACATTTAGAATATGAAATAACATGGTATATGGCCTTTTTGCAAAAAAATGTCCATATATTGCAATCATTACCTTTGGTGGACCATTTAAGCCTTTCTTCATAAAAAGGTAACAGTGTACATTGACATTGCAAAATATTGGTCTTACAACAATCATTAAGTCCACCATTTTTCCCAGTATAATATCAGATTTGTTTACATGTTTGCCAAGCTTTTACTATTTCTTTTTGTAAAAAAGATTCTAGCTCTAACATTTAAAAAAGAGAGAAATACTGACTACATGATGACATATGAATTAATTTTAATGTTTCTTTTTATAGACTTCTCTTTTATTAATTTTTTTATAGTCATTTTTTCCTTTTTTTTTTTAGTTTTTAATATGTAAACATATTTTTCTGTTAAAATTACTTGTAAAATTACCATATTGATCTCATTACCGATACAGTATAGTTTTTGTTGTAAAAGGGAGTGGCAGATTGATAGCTGTTATTTTATTTTTTATCATTTAAAGGGTTTTTAACCATTTTTTATGCCCCCCACCACTTAATGTGGGGTGGGGCATATAGATTTGCCTTTGTCCGTCCGTACGTCCATCCGTCCCAAAGTTTTGTCCGGAGCACAGCTCAAAAACTGTAAGAGGTATCAGCATGAAACTTCATAGGTGGAGAGATCTCAGTAAGGATAAGTGCACTGTACAAGAACTATAACTTTCCAATGCCTTTTAATTTTTAGCTCGACTATTCAAAGAATAGTTAGAACTATTGCGGTCACTCTCTCCTCGGCGTCCGCGTTAATCTCATCAAGGGGGAGTGCAGTGACCAAGAACCATAACTCATTTGCATAATTTCGGAGTTATTGCCCTTTTTGTGATTTTTTCATACTTAGTTTTTGTCCGGGCCATAACTCAGAAACTATAAAAGGTATCAACATGAAACTTCATATGTGGATAGATCTCATCAAGGGGGAGTGCAGTGACCAAGAACCATAACTCTCATTTGCATAATTTCGGAGTTATTGCCCTTTGTTAAGTTTTCTTACTGTAATACTAACAAAGCGCTGGAATAGTCGAGCGTGCTGTCATCAGACAGCTCTTGTTAATACTTAAATTTTTTCAGGAGCGTAACACAAATGCTACTACAGGGATTGATTTCAAATTTTTCATCATGTTGCATACATTTAGGAGAAGTGCAGTGCCCAAGTTCCATAGCTCTTGGTCAAGTTATATTTGAGTTGCCCTTTGTTATAATTTCTTGTCTGGAGCATAACATGAATTCTATCGCAGGGATTGACTTAAAACTTTATTATAATGTTGCATACATCAAGGAGAAGTCTAGTGACCAAGTTCAAGTAAAATTTGAGTTATCGCCCTTTGTTTTATTTTTATTGTCGGAAAGTCAACTTGTGTTTGACAAGGAGCTTTGCTAGAAGCTATTAAATTCTTGTCAGCAGCAGGATTAGCTTATATGGTCAGTCATAAATATGCTTATTGGAATGAATTTAGGGCATATTCTGTATTTTTAGCATGTGCTCATTGCCTTTCCACTTGATCAAAGTCACCTTTTGTATAATATCCTTATCAGTCTGGGCAAAAGTTTTGACATGCTTTCATGAGAAAAAAGCAGTTGCGAGGGCATCTGTGTCCTATGGACACATTTCTAGTTTTTTTAGCTTTTTGTTTTTGCTTTACTAGTCAATAATGGAGCAAATTAATTGTTTTCACGAGGGGACACGTTTAATATTGTTATAAACACAGATTTTCTACTTGTCCCCACTAGAATAGATACACATTTAGTCTCTGGCTTATGGCTTTATTATGTAGCTTTTATCATGTAAAATGTTATGTGAAAAAGGGATATAAAAGCAAATATTATAACCTTTTGTTTCTCTCAATAACTGGATCAAAACCAAGGTCCCCTTGTATACTAACATCGTCGGAAACCCACGGATGACTTTATTCCGTTTCACTGCATGACATCATGCCGTGGGAAAGTACGTTTAGAAAAGCTCGTTTTACAACCTTTTACAACAGTTATTGATTAAAACATCGACCAATGAAAACTCCCTAATAAACAACACACTCTTTAATGTGAAGGCATAAATTCATATAAACAATGGGACAACGTGTCCGTCAGCGACGTGCAAAATGTGTGCTTATTTAGCCTGATCAAAATATCAAGTAAAAACTGTCGACGACTCAGCAGTCAAGGTAGTAAATACTATTTCAGTAAGAAATTTACATATGAGCAACAATGTTTATATAGAAAGCTGTGCACACAAGTCGTGTAGATATGCCTGATTGAATAGTTGTATTTAAAATGATTGGATGAAAAACCGTGATGGAACCAATGAAATTGCGTAATTCTGACACACCCTAAACCGAGCAAATTCAAGCGTAATTTCCCACGCAGGGTTTTTTTTCGCCCATTTTGATGACCATTATTGGGTCATGTTCCCAATGCCAAAAAGTATGTTTTTTTTCCCAATTTCAAGGAAAACATTCCCAATTCCAGGCAAAAAAAATAATTTTGTGCCATATTAATCACATTTTGTCACAGTAAATAGTATTTTTCACACTGAAAAACTATATTAAATATTATATTAAATTGCCGATATCGGACCGATATTGGACCGACAACTATAATAAAACGATATCGGACCGTTATAATCCGATGGGCAAAACGATAACGGCCCAATATCATAAACGATATCGGGCCGATAAAAAAGAAACATTGGATAGATATCGGACCGATATTAGAATGTTGGCTGGGTATAACCTATAGGAAAAATGATTCGAATATTTGTCTATGACTAATCTTATTTTTACATTATTATTTTTATCAGATGAATTTCAAATACATAATAAGCCCTCTTGGACTTTGGTACGAGCATCATTTACCTCATTCATTGTTTTCAATGCTAACACAAAAGTACATGTATACATGTATTAACTTAATGAAATAAATAATAAAGTCAGTTTGAGATTTAAAGCAAACTGATTAAATTGAAGTATCCTGGTTTCGACAAGTGCCTTTTTACCATTCTTTGCAAATAAACACTGACTCTAAAGATGAATATTTTTGAAGTTAAATACCCATTTTTGTTCTTTATGAAATATGTATATAAAAATGTGTTACAGTGTCCTTTGCATTAACAGACATTCTCCACAACGGTTTCCTACCAATAACTGCAATATTTTATTCTCCTATAGAATTTCCGTTCAAAATTCTCAAGTGAAAACTTAACCTCTTTTCAACGGCTAAAGGTTGGTCATTCTGTGTCCATATGATAAGCCTTCCGTTTTACCTTTGCAGATCATTAACGTTTTTGCCATTTGCCAAAAAAGATCCAACTGTGTAAAGATATGACCGCTTCTTCAAGAATGTAACAAAGTTATTGCCTTACTTTTATGAATTAAATGTAAAGAACTGATATGCACAGACTAAGAACTATATTGGGAGTTCAAAATCATTTAGAACACAATTGTTAAAAGACAAAACTCTCCTGTTACATTTTTAAATACATTTTATTGTACTTTTAAGTGAATATAAGCATGTTGGATAGTTTTCATACTCAAGGCAGGACTTCGCACACTCCACATTTAAAATATGCTGTAAATATTTGGTGAACTGTCTGTTTTGATGTATAGTCTTGCCGGACATAATTTCAGACATATTTACCAGGGTAATTAAAATGTATATAAATGAACTAATAACATGTTGTGTAGGTAATTCGCTAACAACCTGTCATACAAAAACATGGGTTTACTCTTAGTATTAACCTTAACCAAGAGTTTTCTTTAAATATATATATATATATATATATATATATATATATATATATATATATATTTGAAATTCACCCCTTCCCCTTTTACATATAATTTCAAATTGTCGCCAAAATACAATCCGTCATGTTTGAATTTTGATCATAGATTTAACACTTTCTTTAATATGTATATTTCAGACATCCATAATGCAGTTATTCTTTTTTTTTTCTCTCGTATATAGGTAGAGGTGGGAATGGAGAATCAGGACAGGCTGGAGGAATCATAGGGGCAGTTATAGTGACATTATTGATAATAGTGATGGGTATATGCATATTTATATTCAGACAACGGTTTCTCAGTTGGTTACGGCATGTACAAAAAAGAAAAGCAAAATATAAAGCTTCGCGTGATACTAAGATAGGAGGAGGGCACAACAGAGGTAAGTTTGATATGATCAAAACATCTGTTGACTCGGTCGTTTAGCCTATTAAATGTAAAACGGGTCATGCTCATGATGTCGACATCGTCAGGTTCAACATTTAAGGTATATCTTCATACTTAGTTACAAGCATGAACCAAATGACTTAATTGGTTGTTATTTAAAAAAAAACAAAGGTTTTAAGTTTAGTGTTTAATAAAAAAAATAAAATGAATCAATACTTCTTGTATGTTGGTACAGGATTGTATACCTACAAATACAGCTAAATAACTTAAGTCATTATTTTCTGAACACAGGATCATTCAAATTAAAATAATATTCCAGTAATCCTTTATAAAGTCCAACAGGTTTCCCAGTACAAAGTATCTCCAGTATTGAATGTCACAATATAATCTGCTCCTTTGTGACATCAAATGTGTACATTTTATACCCTCAAAGAATGTTCTAGATAATTTTAAAGCATTCTCAATAAAAGAAATGTTAAGGAACATTTCGGAAACTTCCTTTCAATGTGTCTAAATAACAATTGGACTTTGAGATATCTTGCTGGAAAAATCAAGATAATCATTCTAAAAATACGAATGGGAATATCCATGTAGTGAGGTACAGGTATCACTTCGAAAATCAAAATATTCCCATTTTTTACATTTCTTACGAAGATCTCTTATATATCGACGTCTTTCGTTAGTTCCATTTGACAAATTCTAACCTGAAACCATGTGTTTATCTTGACACGTATCGACACGCCCTGTGAAAATACATTAATGCTGAAGTAAATTTTCACACTTTTGTTAATTATTGCCCGAGGTTCCTGATTTGTGTTTTTTATTACATAAACAGGTAAAAATTAACATATTAGGAATAATAAATGACAGCATCGCTGTGAGATGGTGTAAATTTTAAAAGATGTTCTTAAAACATCAATGATCACCGACACATATCTCTTTTTAACACCTTCACAGAAAAGGAAATTCAGAGAAGGGCTCAGGCATTTCAATGTCTGGGGGATGTGTCTATCGAATGTTATAGACTAAAAACTGTGCAAAATTGTAGAAACATTAATTAACAAACCCAAATAAATAAAATCAATTAATTTATAGCTCAAGTTATTTTCATTTTGAAGTCGAAGTGTAAGTGTAAGAATAGAATCAGATTGGATAATCGGGAGTATCTATCATGTTCTGGTCTGGCAGCTCTTTCAGAACACTCCAGTCCTTAGCTGAGTTAAAATGTTCATTGAAAGTGTAGGAAGCATCTTATCTTGCACTGTCACTTCCGTTTTCCGATATTCGCTTATATCTATGTCATATTTCTTGTACCGTTTTTTAATAATTTGAATATTTCAAAATCGAAAAACATACTATCTAGAACATATAAGTCGGTGGTTTAATTGCTTCAAAAAGACATATCAGATATTATTTAGTCCTTGAATATCAAGCAAAACTTAAGACGGGAATGACAAAAAACTACCCGAGTGCAATTAGATGCTTACATCAAAACAGCTACTAGTATTGATTTTGTTGAAAAGATTATGTGCACGATCGTATTGCAGTCCGATCAACGTCCTTTCTAAATTGGTTGTAGAAGTATATGCATACTCTAAAACTGTACCTTGGTTTCCAGAATTGGACAACATATGAGAAACCTACATGGGAAATAAGAATTCATTAAAACCGTTTTATATGCACCTCTGAAATTGTTCCCTTACACTTAATTGCTCTTTTGTAGATAACTATTATTTTCTTAAATAATTAAAGTCAAATTTCTATTGCTGATCAACGCATATGATTTCAGGAGAGGAAGCAAAACTTGCGGCAACTGATTCAGATAGTGCTATTGTAATGGAGGATCAGTCAACTTTTAAGGACAGACATGTAATAATCCACGAAGGACCTAAATCTGCTGAGGATGCTGCTATCAAAATACTAAAAGGTAAAAGGGAACCAAGTTGAGTCACACTGAATTGCGTTGATAAGAAATAGAATACCGTTTTTAAAAATTCCCTTCATATGTTTTTTCTTGTGCTCAAAAGGATGATTATTGCAATGATTGTCAGAATATATTTACATCCTTAAATGTGTTTTTCTTTGGCAAAGAAATAAAAATGATTCCGAGACTCTTGTTTATTGTAAGGGAAAGACTAATAAAAATATGCTCTAAGGTCAAAGTTATTCAACAATTACTTAAATTGGTCATTTCATGTGTTTTTGATAAAAATCAATAAGGCCAATATGATTGACCTGACACATGGAATAGTCACAATACACATTGTTGTACATCACAATTATATTCCTGATTGAATAAAATTGTTACCGTGTGACACCTTTGCATCATCTGCATAACATGACCGACATTTAGGGATAATTTGTCAGCAGCATAGTCAGGATTACATATTTTATGTTGTTTGTGGGGCATGGTCGTATCCTAGCTTCAGATTATGTCATGTTCCGTTTCACATGATAGTTTACTATAGATTTCAGGAACCACATCACAGGTTTTCTATTGTTGTGGTCGATTTTTCATTTAGAAATGTTGTATTCTTGTCCCGCTTTACAAAATTTTTTAAATGGCATGTTTACGACATATTCATGAACTTTAGCGTATGTACGTTCATGTGTTCCTATGGATCGTCCCATTCAATATTTGATTGTATAAAAGGCCCCCACCCACAATACATGTCATACCATACAATATATGTCATAGCAGGTGATATTTTGGCATGTTTATAAACTTAAGCGTATGTACGTTCATGTGTTCCTGTGGAATCGTCCTTCAATATTTGATTGTACAAAAGGCCCCGACCACAATACATGTATAACATACAATACGTGTGATAGCAGTGAATTTGCTAATTATAATATTAAAAACCAAAAATTATCAAATGCATAACAAAGCAAATATTTGAATTAAATTTTTATTTTTGAATGCCATCAGATTATAAAACTTCATCGTTGGCATGACATTTGAATGACCTTCCCATGCGCAAGGTATTGGTCCAACGCTGAACGCCTCGAGAAATATTAGTATAACATTTGATAAAGTTGTTTCCCAATTGATATAAACATGCAGCATAAAGAATTTAGTTTAGACCAAATGAAATATTTGGTCATATTTAAAGGAATGGTCATTCGGTTATTTAAGCATACTTTTTTCAAAAAGGAAAACCATGCATATATTAATAAAATCTTTGGCAGGTTTAAAAATTATTGCTTATAATATCTTAATTTTAGATATTACTTCATATTGTGTTTAGAGTGGTACTCAGATGACCAAAGTAATGCTACTTTTGTATTCATGACTTTTTTTCTAGGTGATTTAGAAATACAAAATAAAAGTTAATTCGAAGGATTCTCACGGAACGTTCAAATTGTTAAATAAAATCTCTATTGAAAGACACTTTTGATGTGCTTCATGCATAAAAAGCGCTCTTGGAAAAAAGTCAGGTAGCCTTTATACAGCACACAGTTTTTGTTTTTTTTTGTTTTTGTTTTTTTGTTGTTGTTGTTTTTTTTCATGGGAAAGTTACCGTAACAAGGCATTCACTATTACAACATTCGTTATATCTGTATATCTTTTCATCTGACAAGAAAAAGGACAAATGTCTGCTTGAAAGAATGGCATTTTAACCGTGTATGCTAATTCCATGTTCCTGATATCCGACGTTTATACATACTAAAATGTCTGGTAAAAATGCCTGACATTTGTTTCTTTAAACTTGCCAAGCTGATCATTTCCATCAATATCCCAGTAATATATTGCGTATGTAATATTCCTTAGTTACACTCGTTTTGATATTTGATATTTTTAGAAAAACAAATGGAAAGAGAAGGAACCATAAAACGTTTACCATTAAAAGAACAGTTGCAGAAGTTGTCTTCGTCATTTGGTTTTATAGTCTGCACACCAAACTCCCAGGAAACCTCAGCTAACAGGAAGCAAGTGGACCAACAACCCGAACACAAGCTGGCCGTCATCTTTGTTGGATCAAAATACATTATGACAGCGTATTTTGCGTTGATGGAGATGTTTGGTATGAATGAATTCTTTTTCAATATGGTCTCTCAAACTTTGGTTTTGGGAATATAGGAATATAAGGTCTGTCTGACAGTCACACTGTCAAGCTTTCATATATGGGCAATATTTCTCATACTTGAAAAGTTGGACCTTATGAGCGCATACATAGATTGCTTAGGATCAAAATGTGTATTATGACCATGATCCTAGGTCATAGATTAGTTCTAGAATCTCATACTAAGGTTGCTCTGGGAACTAGGAAGTAGCTAAGTGGCTTCTATATATGTGTCTAACCCATACATTTATAATGTATCTCATCCCTAGAAGTTCTTCATTGCCCAGAGGTGCTTATTACCAGAGGATGTGTCAATCAATCTTATATAATTTTTATCTTTTTGCTTTATACAAAAGTTTCATATCCCTAAAGGTATTTAATGTATGCCTCTGATTTATTTAGCAACATTGTCGTTACACAACCAGCGACCGATCATTGACAACGAATACAATCATGTAAACCCTACAGTTTAGCAACCAGTGGTCAATGGTATATGTAAGAAATAGTGTGACAATAATCCCGTCTATTTAAGACCCCACTGTTAGTAACATAAGTTTTCCATGCATCATCTTAACTACCTTTTCCAATCTCAACAAATAATTAATAGAAAAAAGGCCTCTAAACACAACCTTAAAGTCATCAGGATATTTTTATATTTTTATATACAAGTTAAGCAATAATTTAAAAAGGCATTTATCATATTTCAAGGGATATTCCAGGAAGACTTACTGGAGGTAGGTACGATGTTTAATAAAATTATGAAGGTGTGTGTAGCAGTGGGGGCGGGCATTGACTCTTGATTCAAATTGAAATAATAAAGATATCAGTAACAAACAAATACCAGGGGAGTTACATTTTTAAAGAGATTTGTACAACTGACAGTGATAAAAGGGAAAATTACTTAAAATCAAAATCGCGTGTTTGTTTATTTGTTTGTTATTTCGTTTAATGTACGTCACGCTGACAATAATTTAATCAATTGGAGAATGTGCATGTTTAGTTGAGGCATATATAGTGTTACCACAATGCTGTATCGCGCCGCAGATATGTGGCCCGATGCCACATCCAGTCACTTCAGTCATTCTGAAACCGGGCCAACCAGAAGTGTAACTATCCTTATATGCTGAGCGCCAAGCACAGCCATACCAGTTCTACGACTTTGGTATGTCGCGGCAGGGAATCGAACCCCCGATTCCCTTCCCGGTTCCCGGACGGTCTAACCACTCGGATCTGTTTCAAAATTGTAATTAATACTTAAACATCAATTACTGATTTAGAGGCAGATAATGATTAAATGTTTCCGGACATTCCAAAGTGACCAGCTTCCATACGGCTACATTATATAGGAACTTAATTATTTTTCTTAATTTACTCCTCATAGGCTATGCTCAGTTATATAAATAATTGAAATCAAAATATACTTTCTTTGATACACGAGAGAAATATCTAATTCGAAGTGTAACGACATGTCAATTTAACGTTTACACGTTTTGCATGCAGTTATCTAGCTTGATTGTTATTGTTATTTTTTTTTAATACATCAAACTTCACTAGCAGAAGTTCTGCTGCCCACTTCCTATTTACGAATTGGCAGGCCTTTAACCCCATGATATGTTTTCAAATAAGTCATTAACCGTAAACATTTTGAGTGTTTGCTTAGTTACCTAAGTTACCAATTAGAAAAGTTGTTCAATATACAAGCTTTTCAGCTTTCTTGATTTAGACTCGACAAGTAACAAACTGACAAGACATTTAAAAATACAATACACATATCATACAATGTACAAAAGTAAGGCCACATAATTAACACAAGTTATACTTGAAAGGCATTTTAGAAATTGGCAACTTGAATGGGTCGGACTAAAGAATTTACAAATCTTTAGGCTGTTGAGTCAAAAACTATATCAATTTTGTGCGGAATATGAGGATCTTTTTAATATCAATTGGTGTTAATATAATTTGGCTTTCGTTTTTCCTATTCGAAAAATGTCGAATACACAATAGGTGATAAGACATGTTATAAACCGGTATTACCGTCTTCAAAAATATCGTGAAAATCTAATTTTGGTATCATCGCGTTGATTAACTTTGGTTCTAAATATTAATTGATATTTAAGATGTAATGTACCAAATTCTTTATAAGATAAAGAATGTTCAGCACATCGTAAATTTTTTTTAATTTATGGTTTACATATATCAATAACGTACATGGTTGTGTTTTATGAATGAAAAGAAACGGAAATAATAATTTTAACCTTTTCTATTTTTTTAAATTTATAAGGATTTACATTTTGTAACATCGAATATTCATTCAATTGTACTAAATAAGAAAACATTTCTTCACTCGTTGCACATTATGAAAATACTGTTTTCTATAACTGCATGTGAAAGGAAATATGGTATTACAATAAATCCATACAGCGGTTCATCCTCTCTTTATCTTTGAAGTTAGTGTTATTTATGGTGATAACAGTAGAATGCAGGAGACTTTTGAGGCCAAAAGTCTCAAAATACATTGTTTGGTTTCAGGTACTACAGAAAACGGAGCGCTTAATTATGCAGCATTAAATGCAAATGGTGTTTACGTCAAATTCGAAGAAAGCGACACTCCTTCCAATGTACAATATAAAATATGTGAGTCTGAACCGCCTTATCAAAACAAGTCTTTGGATATAGTTATATTAGAGATAAAACCTAATTATAAGTCCACGAAAACAGGAGGAACATCTGACATAAGTTCATCAGAATCATTGCTGGAAAAAAACGAACAACCTGAAATTGTATGGCCACAACCATTATGTCTTCATATATCGCTTTCATTTGACAATTGACAGAAATACATTTTGATATTTATAATAAAAAATTGAAAAGAAAAGCACAACAGTTAAGAAATTTAGTTTTAAAAAGCCAGCAGCTTCATGGAACACAGGATACTTCTTTAACTAAAGCGCAAAATCTCCTGGAGAGAAGAATTGATTACTTTGAGAAATTTCTTGAAGAAACAAATCATAATAAAAGTCTTGTAGAATGCAGCTTAAGTGAGTTACAGGGAAATGGAACTACGAAGGTCTTCTGGAAAAGAAAGTACATACCAACTAACCCCGGTGCTCCAGGCTTTATTGTCGACAAGAGAGACGGTTGTTGTAAGTTGTATTGTATTTGTACAGGAATGGTTCCAAAGTTTATGAACGATCTACCTGAAATTGAAAAAGAAATATTCAAATGTGTGATAGATGTATACACAGGAACAATAATGTCTGCAGTATATATAGATATGGCAAAGGTTAATCCCATTTTAGCTGACGAATTATACTGTAATTCTGTTAAGATAAAAAGTGGTGGGGGAAACAGTTCCAGATGATGCCCCTAAATGATTTGAAAATCAAATGAATAAATACCTTTACATAAAGTAGTAATGTTTTATTCTGGTACATGTATAATGGCTATAAATGAACAAATCATTTGCTTTGCGGTCAATTACATATTGTGTGTATTCATCCGTTGCTGATGTTTTTTAACCCTCGGGTGAAAGTGTAAGTAGCATTCTTTAATGCAAGTTGAAACATTCTACCGCAATACTTAGCGCTTAACCTTTAGGCTTATACTTAAGGGAATGTTTCATCATTCCTATTTCTGTAATAAAATTCCCTAAATAATTCATTTCGTAACAAATATTGTTAATTATATGAATATGAATGGTATAAGTTTCTATCCAATTTCAGATTTTAAGTATTACTTAGTGCTTAGTATTGTTCGTGAAATTCGAGCATGGACACTGATATGTATTTTAATAGGTAAATTTTATACAAATTGCAATTGTAGTGCTATCCAATAGCAATGTTTTGTGATCAGGTATACGCTTATTTAAGTCTATTTATTATCATATTGCTCACGGCTAAGGTCCAAGGCCTTCAAGTTTCAAAATAAATACTATCACATCCGCTCAAAGATACCAAAGAGAGATAGGCCTATGACGGGGTTAAAGATCGTGCACTTTTAAAATTGCCCCAGTAAACAACAGAGCGCTAAATTGGATGCAACTGACATTGTGCATCTGTTTTGCGCATCAGAGATTTTAACGCGGCCAGTAGTGTAAGTTTCAGTTCAGCAACTTGCAATGTAAGACGTGTTTCTGACATATCTGCGTCTGTACCAGTCGCATTGTTGTTCTTGGAATGGTTTAGAATATTGAGGGACTTTGTGGTTAAACACCTTATTCCAAACAATGAAGAGAAAAGGCGAGTATTGAAAGAGTCTTACAGTATGTTTAGTTTTATATTTTCAGGGTTTTCCTCGCAGGTGTATTCCGCGGTGGAAAAAAAAAAACAAAACAAAAAAACACTTCTTACTTACTTTATTCATATAATCATTTATGATTAAATGGGTCATTTTACAAATATATGCAACTAAAAAGAGTCACCGCTGTTCACCGGAAACTATAGAGCAAAAAACTCCTTATATTTTGTTCGACCAGAAATTCATATGTATTTTATGTATATGTCATTGTTCATATTTTGAATATCATGAAATTTATCCCAAAGGATACAGAGCTGAGCATTGCGGTATACACATTTACAGTTTGTCACATACATTTAAGTCCTATTCATTCTCTCCGAAGGTAGGGCATATAGTTGCCGCCCTGTCCGTCCCATCCGTTCGTTTGTCCGTCCGTCATAATTTTGTCTGGAGCATAACACAAAAACTATAAGAGGTATCAACATGAAACTTCAAAGGTAGATAGATCTCAATGAGGAAAAGTGCAGTGTACAAGAACCGTTAATATGTTTTGCGTAATTTAGGAGTTACTGCCATTTGTTATTTTTCATACTTAAATTGTGTCCGGAGCTCATATAGTATAATAAAAGTACCCATCAAGTTACAAAGCGCAGTTCGATGAGCCTCGACCGGTTCTACCGGTACTTGTTTCTTGGCCCTTTTAGTAGGGAAAACAAGCAATATTTACAATTTTGGGGACGTTTTTACCATGTTTTTTTATTATTATAAATCGGTCTCTGCACGCTGGAGGCCGGTCTCAATGGTGTAATACATCAATACAGCCAAGTAAATAAAGCTCAATTAGCTTAAGAAATATAGTTCACTAGGTTTCGGGGGCCTCCGTGGCCGAGAGGGTAAAGGTCCTGACTTTAACACTCACTCAGCCCCTCACCGCGTGGGTTCGAATCCCGGCAGGGTCATTCGGATTTTCATGTGAGGAAGCTTTCCAGCTAGCTTGCGGAAGGTCGGTGGTTTATCCGGATGCCTCTATGCATTCGGGGTTTCCTCCACCTGTAATTAGCTGGACGTCGCTTTATGACTGAAATACTGTCGCAGCGACGGTAAACCCAACACATACACACACTCACTAGGTTTCTCCAACAACAGAGTCTTCTTTCCAAATTTGTTGGGGATTTTTATCTAAGGAAGGGGAATTTTGAAGGAATTTCTTTACAAAAAAGCTGGATAATTGGCTTGGGAAAGTAGCATGTAATTTTAAGACCTTGAAGTCAATGATAATCCAAGAATGGGGTTTTGTTATTTGCTGAAGAGACGGCATCGGAAGAGACAGTGGTTAGATACAAAGGAGTCCAAGTGCAATACTCTAGTAGGCCTTGCTCATTTTGTGAAGAGATCACCTGGTTCTGTTATGTATCCTGTATATAGCACCGATACATGGGAGTAGAACCAGTACTGAGTAATTCAAATTCCCATGTCAAGGTGGGTTTGGTACCAATTTTCTTATGTCTTTGGCTTGACGTGGTCACTGGAAAAAAGTGGCCTGGCTGGGATTCAACCCCAAACCTCCCAAACTTGAAGCAGACATTTCACCACTGAGATATTGTGCCTATGACCTTGCTTTATGGAACTGTTTCCGGTTTAATCTCATTAAAATCATATCCTTATTTGCGCTCCTCTACTATACGCGATTAGGATCGGACAACATCGCATTTTGGGTCACGTCATATTGACCTTTTAAGTAATTTATATGCATAAACAAATGCTTGATTTTAAACCAACCAAAGCGCGTTACATACTTTTTAATTTCAGTTCTTCTCACTGAACTTATCATCAAAATCTCCCGAAAAGAAAATCCACACAAAAACATCTGTCACTCAAAGAATACAACTCGCGCATTTCTAACATATTTGTGTTATTGTTTTGAATAGGGGTGACAGGTATAGAAATCACAAACCATGACTAAACTCTGTTGTATTGTAGTGTAAATATAAACGATGTTGTAAAATAACCGAAGTGGCGCAGTAGGACGACAGCCGTATTATAATCGAAAGATTCCAAGTTCGAGACAAGCATAGGAAGTATTTTTTTTAATTTAATGTTTCATTTAAAATATCAGCCCTGTTTTTCCTCTTGAAAGTTGAGTTATGTGCTCAGATCATATATATGATTATTCACTACCGAGTTTTCTTAGTATTTTATTTTAGTTTGTAGATGTGCAATATTTAAACGTCTCAGAAAAGATTAGTGAACTAGATTCCAAAAGTGTACAAATCGTCAAAAATATAACGAAGGCGACGGAAACAGCAAGCGAATGTTCTGACTACTCTGACACAGATAGTGTTTTTGAGCAAAAATCTGAATGTATTGAAATGTTCATGAATTAATATATAAATGATAAATGATGAAAAAAATGTCAAAATGAATAAAAATGAGATTTAGTTTGACATTTGAATTTAACTTTCCCTGATTATACCTAATGATTCTGTTGGCGCCGATTTGATTGGCTTATACAAAGTGAGACGACCTTCTATACGACGTGTTGTCAGATTCAGTTAGCAATACTGGAACTGATTTTAATGAGATTTGTTTCCAGGTGTACCCCGTTTCATGTGAACAGTGATGTTTTACTTGAGGGGTTATTGGCCCGTTTTGACGAACGATATTGGGTCGAGTTCCCAATCGCAAAAAGTATGTTTATTTTTTTCCAATTTTAGAGGAGAAAATTTCCCAATTTAAGGAACAAAAAAATGCCATTTTTACAATGTGTTCGTGTTGAAAGTAGCGAGTCCGATTGATACAAGGGTTACGAACCAAACATTCATTGTTTTTGTATTATTTGATATATACGTGTATAATACAATATTTCTCCAAATTTTGTCTAAAATGACGAAAATAAATCCTGGGGTCGAGTCATGTTTCCAAAATGGTGGGAAAAAAACCCTGATTTTATATACGGATACTTGTATAACATGCATAACAAAATATCATCAGTTGCTGCACAGCAACAAGCTCTCCCAAGGCACCATACAGTCATCATATTTTCTCTGTATTAAGATCCCATGGTTCATTTTATACAATCTGTTTCTTTAAATTTTAAATGAAATATAAGCATTTCATTGGACAATTAACCATCAGTATTAATCAAGATTTTCACAAGCCCAATTAGTTGGGCAAACATGTAGACTGATATAATTCTACAGGGTGTTCAGTTGACTCTGAACCAAACCCCTGATCCAGAAAGCTCAGTTTCTGAGGGTCATATGTACTGATTTTAAGTATTGTGGGGGACGAGCAGTCTTTTTTTCTTTTTCTATGTATCCCTATTAAGTCTATTCATCTTTATTTTTATCTTATTATATGTCATTCATGTATAAAGGTATTGCATGAAATACCTGTATTGTATATTTATTTTCCAATTATTTTCTGATGAACCTTTTTCCTGTATTATTTCTGACAAAGCTGCAGCAGGAATTGGCTGTTAGTTTGAAAAGATGTACATACTTTATGAATCTTAGTAAAGCAAACAAATTCACTTTATTGTTCTCTAGTCAACGTTTAATCAGACAATGTGCCAAAACCTGTTTTAATATTCTTCAACGTCGTCAATTTTATCTATGTAAGTAAATAATTATATATGTTTTTTTTTGTTTTGTTTTTTTATTTATTAGGTAGGCTTCTGTTATTTGTTTTATACATTTTATGATGTTAATATCAGTACGATATGTCTTGAGTTTTAATGTTTACCTAAATGTATTACAAAAGTCTCTTGTAATTCAAATTATGAATGGTCATGTGCTATTTTCATGTTTTATGATTTTCTGTTTAATTGTTTTGTACATGAATGAGACTGAAAGAAATAAATAAATAAAATATATATATACACATATACTGATAAATTACTGGTTAATATAAGATGTTTTTACTGTATTATGTCATTATTTTCATTTTTCTTGGCTTTGATTTAAAAAGAAAGGTGATAATGGTCACACATTACCCAAAACATTGCTTAATCCACAGCTTTTTAATGTACTGTAAAACAGTTGGTAAACTGATTGCTTACCTAGCTAGATGTGACACTTTTTGCATGAAATGTAATGGTCAGTACAGTGAGATTTGCTTAACAGACAATGTTATTCTTGATTGTCCGTATGTAAAGGTTTTGTATCAAACTCTCTTCAAAAGAATTAAAGACGTATTTGGTAACAATGTGTGGTCTTGTCTGAATGAAATGGGAAAGATCATCACTCGTTAATACTCTATTGGGATCGCGCAGTTCTACAGCTTTGATGAACTGCTTACAGCAATACTATAATGATTTCTTTAGATATAATTTTCATTTCATGGTAAAAATACATGAATGTTAATTTGTATGTTAATGTTAGCACGATATTTATTATGTATTGATATCACTTGTGAACTTACTGTACTTGTGTAATATAATCTCTCTCTCTCTCTCTCTCTTCTTTGTGTTTGTATTTTTTGTTTGCTCAGTTGTATGTTTTGTATTAATCTTCAGTGATGGAGGAATAAAGCTATACTACTACTACTACTATTCATTATGTCTCCCCCCATATTCATATTTTTGTCTGTCTGCCTGTCTGTCTGTCTGTCTGTCTGTCTGTCTGTCTGTCACACTCTTTGTCCGGAACATAACTCAAACGAAAGCTATAAGTCACAAACTTCACAGGTGGATAGATTTCATTGAGGAGAAGTGCCATACACAAGAACCATAAATCTTTGCATCTTATTTTTGTTAAATTTCAAACTTGAATTTTGTCTTTTAAATTTCATGCTTAAATTTGTCTAAAGCATTTTTCTAAAATATGAAAGCTATTAACTTGAAACTTCACAGGTGAATAGATCACATGGAGGAGATTGGCAGTGCACAAGATCCTTAATTCTTAAATCATATTTTAGATTTATTGCCTATTGTTTATTGTTTAATTTCATATTCAATTAAATTTTGTCCGGAGCAGAACTCATGTACTATGAGGTATATGACCTTGAAACTTCATAGTGGGTAGACTAAAATAATATAATGGTGAGAATTGCAGTACACAAGAGCATAATCCCTTTCAAGTTTTTTGTGGAGTCTTTCCCCTTTTATACAACTTCATATACTTAGATAACTCCAGTTTGACCAATGCTTTTGAAATTTATTTATGCAGAAAAATTAATGACAAAAAGTGTCATGCACAAGATTCATAACTCTGGCCTC
The DNA here is from genome assembly GCA_021229015.1 of Solen grandis. Lineage (NCBI taxonomy): Eukaryota > Metazoa > Mollusca > Bivalvia > Adapedonta > Solenidae > Solen > Solen grandis. Next base: position 93,355,686 of record CM037777.1, read on the forward strand.
AGTATTTTTGGAGTTATTCCTCCTTTTCACAATTTCTTGACCGCAAGATAACTCCTGTTCTACTTACCCCATTGAAACAAAATCACAGTTATAAAAAGAGGAAAGAAATTGATGAGAGGAAGTGTTACACAGAAGGTCCATAACTTTGGGCAGAGCTTGATCAATATAGTCAGCCCTTTAACTATTTACACCATGAATACTGATGACGTAATTACCATAAAAATTCAATGAAAATTAAACAACATGAATTAACTCAAGTGGATTTTCGGCATGAACGTACTCAATTACTGCAAACATCTGCAAACGTTTTGCACCTAGCCACACAGGGCTTACCTGTTGCCTGTCATCCAAATTATTATTTTACATGTGAAAAATAATAATATTCATTGTATCTCTATTTTCAAGTCACTGTTTGCAAAATTGAGCTAATGTTTTGGTAACTGAAATCATGGTAGATCTACTTTTTTAAAGCAGCAAATAAAGCATGTCACTGTGTGCCTTAGTGTATGTGTGTGAGGGAATGGGGGGACATCAGTTTTCTACGAAAACAAATATCTAGTTTTCTATTAATTCAAAACACACATTGAATATTATCCATACATATATATGACATAGTGGACATGAATTATTAAGTGTTGTGCACAAGAACTCTTGATCTGATTTTGATCATTTGATGCTCATCCTTTCTCTGTGTCTGATAACTGCTTGAATGCAGGCAACACAAGTATTCCAAGGACACATCCATATAGTTAGTTTTGGGAAAAGATACCCTTCTATAACTGAAACGTTTCTTGTTATAATAAGTAAAAAGAAATCATAATAATATCAAGTTCTAATTAGCCCCAAACACAGTATATTTGGGTCAACTCATAACAATAGAATCCACGGGAAATTATGAAAAAATAAAAATATTTCATACAACCTTAGTAGCTTTAATGCTTGAATCTGGGCCACGATGTCAATAGGTCTTTAAGAGCAGTGATACTAATATTTTAAGTTTATTCATGAAACTTATCGACAGATAGATCTTGAAACTGCATTGTAATTTTAGACTGCGTGCACGCATGCGCAAGCAGTCCTTTAGAACTACAATTTCAAGTCGTTTGAAGACAGCCTGGCACGTCATTTTAACACTACTTAGTAATACTACGTAGAAAGAGCTCTAAGGTCAAAACTAGCATATGAAACCTGTCGGTTAAGAGAGAACATTACAATATTTTCACAATTTTGTTAAGCTTTAAACAATATCTTTATATCTATTCGATACATTCACCACAGTATCTTAGAACATGTAAAGTTAGCGACACCAGTCAAGTTAGGTCTACGTTACGAGTACAGTATATACTTACCGAATGCAACAGTAAAATTACCGAAATCATAAATGATACTTCCAAAATTAAAGTCACAAAATCACAAATTTTACAAAACCATTAAAAAAACTTATAAGATAATATTTAACCAAATGTTAGATAAAATTTACTGGATAAAGATGTGTAGCTCTGGATATAATGAAATGCATTTCGTTATACGGTAGTATTTTGTTATCTCTAATACATCACCCCCCACACACACACACACACACACACACACACACACACACACTATGTTGATAGCGAATTCAAATCACATATTGAAACAGGAATCTTTAAATGGAATAATCTGAGAGAACATAACTTTTAGTTTCGAAGAAATCAATACCTATTCAATCGATCGCTATAATAATCTAGTTTTCCCTATTATTGTGATTTAAAGGTTTGCCCTTAAATTTGCTTTTGATCACAATAGCAGGCAACGAATCTATTAGATTTAAAACAATGATGTTACCTTATATTTTATATCTAGTAGTGGCTAAATCTACATTTATTTATTTATTTATTTATTTACTTATTTTCCTTTCTGTTGATCGCCCTCATACTTTATAGATTCCTAGATTTCTGTTCTTGATTACCGTAGCATTAAACAAGAGCTCATTAAGCATTAAATATAAATATGATTGTGTAAATATTACTCATTTCCTTTGAAGAAATTAACTTTTAATAGAATGGCTGGATAAAATAATTAAACAAATTATTAACAATGATAGATGTAATATGAAACTGAGAATCATACAAAACCATCATCGAGTTTTCACTCATGTGAATGTAATATAACAGTTTAAGGAAAAAAACTTTGAAGCCACACAGGGATTTGAACACATGTTCCCACAAATACTTTCAAGAGTAAAAGTGGTCAAGAAAATTAATTCATAATGACCGCTTGCTCAAATGATTCATTTATACTTTATGTATTACTTAAAGGCCATAAAAATAATATCCACCTTAAATTCTGATATAATTAGGCCCTGAGGTCACAGTACAGAGAATTAACAAATACCTATTGTCTTTATTAATCCAATGGCAACACATTTATAAACGGTAATAGCGAAATTATGAGGTGAGAGAAATGTACAGCCACACTAGGACTTGGGTGTGTGCACACAAATCTCTTACTTAGGGCCACATTATGCATTTGGAATTTGCCCCACATGTTGTTACATCTTGTAATCTGTGGTTGCAAATAAAATATATGTTCTGTCTGTACAAATTGCTATGTTCTTGTCAAAGGGCGATACATGCAGATGAACTGAAACGACCCCATTTTTGGCGCCAAAGGTAACCAGGTAAAAGGAATGAAAAGCCGGACCGGGATTAGAACCCAGGACCCTTGGCATACAATGCGAGAGCTTATGATAAGTTAAATATCCTTGAAGGCTGAGTTCCTTCACTTAAAGGGGTCAAAATCGGTCTAATTGACCAAACATAGCCAATGGTTAAATTTTAAGGAGGGCTATGTTCGTTTTGAAAACAAGCCAGTTACACCTATAATTAACTTGATTATTGGCCATGGCAATAGAGATTTTAAAACATTCCTTTAACATAGCTTGTAAACACAATAATACCTTTATTTGGCGTAAGCTGTATAAATGGATTTTGACATATTTCTTGAACCAATGAAATCTTGTTTACAACCGAAGAGTTCGGAAAGGCACTCCTTTCATTGGTTTGCATAAATTATTTTAGGATATTCCATCATATAACGGGAGTTTCAGGGTGCATATCTTTCTGCATGATTGTTAATTGGCAAATAACAATTTAATCTACCTATTTAAACATAAAAACCATCCAGTTGAAAAATTCAAGCATAAAAAATAAGCATTTGGAAAAATAAACAGTTGTAAGTATTTAGAAAACGTAGTTAACCTTGGTAGTGGACTCGTCCCTCTAAGTCACAAAACTCGCAGTGTATAAATAAGCTAACATAAACCATATATAGTGAACCGATTTTGGGCCTTTATATTATAATCTTTTAGCTAATTAGTGCTGGAATAATTGTTAAATTTTTTATATGATTTATGATTCAGTTTTGTTAGTTTTGTCTACAAGGTGGTAATTATTAAATATGTATACTTTTTTTAATTTCCTCTTAAATTTATTCTTATCCAAGTGGAAATATATAAATCTTCCACATACAATATATGATTGTGTGCGTCTATTCAAGACCAAAGCTGATTCCGTTTATACATGCATTCGAAACACTTCTTTTCATTCTTACGCTATCTGGTGAGATGTAAGATTTGAGGTGGCGAACCTGCTGGGCGGGTAGCAGTTGGAGAAAACGTTAAGTATTTTAGGTAAGGTTACTACTAGACCCATAAAGCATTACGCTTTTTGGTGTGTGTTACTTGGTAGGATTTTATGAGATTTTTTAAAGCTCAGAGTTGAAAATATAGTAAAAAAAGATAGGGCGGACTTGTTAAAATTCGCTATGGCTATTGGGATAATTTTGTGTTCAGTATTAAGTTAGGGAGTTGAATTCAGTTTGTTTTTGTCTTTGATTCTCAAATTAATTAAACATTGATTATTTGAGACAATTAATTATTGTTACAATAATTCGTAAATTAGCTTTGTATATATTTCATAGCTTATCTTTAATTTATCTAATCATATGACCAGGAGAGTCACAAGGAAAATTTAGTTTCACATATCTAGTTTTTCAGACCGCTCGGACACGTTACAAGAACATCAGCCTCCATTTGCACAGTTGGTGAAATGCTCGTCTGCTGAACTAGGGGACCTAAGATCGAATCCCACTGAATGATTTTTTTATGTTTATTTTATATTACATATTTATCCTTTTTTCACTTTCTAGTATATTACATAGATCTCATACATTTAGTGAAAAAACGTTTTATAGCTTTATTTTCCAGCATTATTATATTAAATATATTGTAACACTTTTACTTTCTTTATTTTTTTCTTGCGCCGAATATCTTTTTTTTAAGAGATACTTCTTTTTCTCATCTATTTTTTAACAAACTTATACAACCTGCAGCCTATGTTCATAAACCTTTGGTCCTAGCTGACCGGCTTCATAAAAAACATGGTTGCCAGTGGGTGGGGCTAAGCTCTAGATTGACTTGTAGAATAGAAGGAGCTATTCTACTCACCAAAGATTTGGTGTTGGTGTCGCTACAATGTTTTTGCCTTTGGTGTAATTGTTCATACTACCTCTCGTTTTAGCTTGACTGTTTAAGAATATTAGAAGATATTCTATTCATCTGAGTGCCGGTGTCTACGTCGGCGTTGCTGTAATGTTTTGGTTAAGTTTTTTTTGGTTAACTTTTCAAACTCACCTTTTCACTGAACCGTTTTAGGTATTGCTTTGGAAATCTTGTTTATAACCTTTACCTGTAAGTATATATTAACAAAGTGAGTAATCATTATTTTTTTTCCCTTGAATTCTGAATGGGTCTGGTACCTCTTTATTTGTGAAAAAAATAGCATTTTATTCTCAAATATTGAAAAAAGGGGGGCGGTGTTTCTGCTGATATTGTAAAAGGAAAGTGTGGGCTATGACAAGATACCTAATTTTTCTGCAAAATGTCTCTTGGTTCCAATTCAGGGGCAATTCCCATAAAAATAATTTGAATGACCCAGACACAGTATTGGTTTAAGTTTTTTTGTAAGGTTAATATCTTGTATATTGTCGAAGATATGTGCTTCAAACATCACACGCTCACGTTATACAAAGTGAATAATTCTATCAAGTGGCATAACTCTGTCAGCAGTAATTAGATGTTATGTCCCTTTCAGATTTTGAAAATTAAGGTTAGTTTTGCCTATATTGGATGTCTTCCCAATCCATATGCCTGTTTTGGAAACTTCACACATGGGTTTCAGTCAGTGCTCAAAGTTGCCGCGCAATGTCACATGGGAAAGACTTTAACTTCTACATAAATAACGTATTTTGAACATTTTGAAATACATATTTTTCTAGTTATTTATTTTATTGAGGAGATTTGAAAAAGTAGACATTTTGAGATCAGCTATTGTGATCACTGGATTGTCTGTGTCGTTTGCAAAATGTGACTGATTACTCAAAAAGTATTTTAGATATTGACATGAAACGTCAGAGGTATATAAACTTCTTTCAGGAGAAGTGCTGTACACAAGAAACATAACTATTGAATCCATAACTCTTGAGTTATTGCCTTTCGCGTCACACAAAAATTCTAATGTGGCCAATTTCTCTAGATCTCATTGAGGAGAAGTGAATAACTAAATAACCATACTTGATAGAATCATAAATGGTCCCCCGTTGTTGACATGTAAAACAGACAAGCTTTGGTGCCGCTCTGCAGAGCTCTAGTATAGACCTCACTTTATCTAGAACATAGTTCCGTGACTGAATGTACCCAGGTACATAATCAACAAAATTTAATGTCAACGAAAATTTCAATGATTTTACAGTATCTTTATTAGCAGCTATGATATTGATTTAATCCATAGACTAAAGTCGAGCATCACGCTACCTTATGAACAGTTCAGAGCCTCTTGTTTTATGCCAAAGGGGGTATTAATGCTGGTGCTGGTTGTTCATCAGTTTGTCCCGACGGTTTCTGAACAATATATGAGAAATGATTGAAGCTTCAAAGCTCAAACTAAGAAACCAGGTTGGTCGTTCACTTTTGAATTTTTAGTTCAAAGATCAAAGACATAGTGACCTAAATTTAAAAAATTAAAAATGAACTTGGTGACTTAGTAGATTAACAGATGACCCCATCTTATTTTGAGGTTTAAGGAGGCAGAGACCTTTGACTGAAAAACAGTTTTGCAGTGACTGTAATTTCTGATCAATCAATAATGCTTTGGCTTAGGGACCTCAAACCTGGTAGGCAATTTTGCAATTACCAACAGATGACACATATTTAAAAGACATTTTCTCTGAAACTGCTGGGTAGATATTGATGAAACTTTGCATGAATCATCCTTCGATGAATTGTCACACAAAAACTGTTTAAATAAACTTGATCAATGCAGAACTATGGTTGTCATGGAAACCAACACCATTGTACTGTCTTGACCATTTATTTGTCATCAATCGGCAAGTTGAAGAACTACAAAGAGAAATGATGAAAACCTATCAGTAAACACAATACAATCTCTCATGTGACAAGAATAATACTATTTCTCCTATTCAGCTGAAGTTTACTGTAGTCCAAGGGAGACAACTGCAATTGAGACAAGCTACATGACCTAACAACAGTTATTCCCCTTGTACTAAAATGCAAACAGATATACAATAATACAGCCATTCAAGTACCAAACAAGCTGACAATTATAACAATTGAATGTTTAACTGTATACATGTGATATGTAATATAAAACACTGATAGCTCTGACTTTGCTCAATGTTCTATGGCGACAATAAAAAAAAAACGCTTTGAATCGATAAAATCCCCACTAAATCAATCTATACTGCTTAGACCAAGCTTATCTGACACTAAGAGACGTGAACTTAAGTCGTATATATATCACACTGGTTCTATCTGAACTCTCAAGCATGAAAGGTAACAATACAATGCAATACAAAACATCAATGACAGACTTTAGCCATGTACATGTCTCACGTGGCTAATTTTGTTTGTCTAAAATATTTGCTTAACAGGCATAAATATATACAAATGTTTCATAAATTGGTTGTCTGATCATTTATTTATCTGTTTATATGACTACTTACGCTGTGATCGGATACTTAGTGATACAGTTCATTTTCTATTCACCTAACTTTCAAGAACTGCGACACAGATGATCCTGAGTTGATCCTCTAAAGAGAATGTTCAAATTATAAGGATACATAAAATGGCTCCTTTTCCTTATTATATATAAAGTGAAAACTTTAAAATCGCCTTATATAAAGCTTCTGGCCAGCTTTCTTCATGTTTTTGCACAGATAAGGTTTGGATGATATTATGGAACAGAAATCGGGCAAAAAAATACATTTTGCCTTTTGACATGTTAATTGCTAAGCATCATTTTGACTTGTTCAATACGGCGTAGTCGTCGTCTACGTTATTTGTTGTTGTTTTTTTTACATTAAACATTCATTATTCATTCACATCATATTAATAAACAACTGAAAATACATCTGCTTTTATTTCCATTTCATCACCGTATAGCACTGTGTATAGCTGGACAGTCCAGTTTGCGCATTTGCATAAAATTGGAATTTATTTCGTCGGTTTAACGAATCGATGAATGACACATGTAGCTAAGCAAAATAACACACGTACGCAAGCAGAATGACAAATGTCAAAATGTACACCTAGCATTATGGCGTTGGAGGGCGCTATGCCGGTTTGACTTGGAGCGAGTTCATGTTACCTACTAGAGTTAGCTAGAGTTACCAGAGTTGCAATAAAACGCGCGGGGTTTTTACCCTACGAACTCTGTAGGGTTACGCGAGTTCAACCCAGCGAGGTATGTGGGTAGACTAGAAAGCAATATGGCGGACGGAAAGCATCAAGGCAAATTTATAGAAAATTATAAATATCTATGATATCCTGTCTTTAAATAAACCTGTAAGCTGGAAGCTACTTTATTCAAGCCCAAGCTCAAAATAAGTCATAAATAAAAGATCTATTGTTTTAATCATATGTCTATTTACAAATTACGTCACAAGGGGTAAACCTCATGCGTTCAGTTGATAGCTAACTAGAGTATATTTATTACGTCATCAATACGAGTTTACTCGAGTAGTGTTTGTGTGTTGGGTTTATCGTCCCACCGACAGTATTTTAGTCATTTGGAGACGATGTCTACTTGAGACAGATATAGTGCTGCCACACTGCAGTATCACGCCGTAGAAATGTGGCATGGTACCACAACAAGTCGCATTAACCTGACAACGGGCCAGTCAGTCCTACAACTACCCTTATATGCTGAGCGCCAAGCAATGGAGCTTTAACAGTACCTTTTTTTGCGACTTTGGTATTTTGCGGCCAGGGATCGAACCTACGACCTCCCGCACCCGAGGCGGACGCTCTATAATTCGAGTAGAACTATAGTTGGTCAACTGAACTCGCTGTCGGTAGTTCGGAGTAGTATATACAGAAATTTCGTTCTCCAAAGAAAATGTGGCATACCTATAAGTCGCTATATACTACTGTTCGGGAAGAATCGGCAAAATGAAATACGAAACTGTGGCTGTTTTCAAAATTCGAAAAAGTTATTTCTTTTAAACAAATTGTTTGAAATTGAAAGTAGATCCAATGCTTAAAGACATAATCGCATTGTACATAATACTTTCCATTGCTTTTCTAAATGCAGGCCAAACATTTCAGATATAAATATGAGCTCAGGCTTACAAAGATTAATATTTAAAAATAATGAACGTCACGCCAAATTTTATATACGAGCACATCTCTTCGATCTACATGCTGTTCGTAGTTTCGTAATTAAATTAAGTCCCAGAGTCATCGGGCGGCTTAGGGGGCTCAAGCCCCCCCCCCCCTCCCCCCGCCCCTCAGTTTGCCTGATAATACAAATTTCTGGGTGTCTGAAATTGCCTTGATTGGGTAAATGGAAATCCCAATCGTGAGCCCCTTACTGAAATAAATCTATATACTGAATTAGCGGGCTGTTCAAGCCCCGGTGGCTACCTACCATGGTTTTGTATGCGAGATTTTTTACGGAGGATATGAGTCTAGTACTGGTCCATTCTTAGGGCAATAATAGGTTAACTGTCCGCCTAATGCAACAACCCCCACGCGTTGTCATTCACCCCCCCCCCCCCCCCCCCCCCCCCGTGAAGGACTATGATTATAATTTAATGATGGATGGATTACCTTAACGTATTAAACGTACCTTATATATGTACATTTCTATAAAATAAGCTATCCATAACATCATTTTTTTAAGTATGGCCAATCTAATTCTATTTCAGAGTACAAATATTTAGGTAACGGACAAATGTTAAATTGGCTGCGGGGCTAGTACGGTAAATAATATTCAGATATTAGTTTTTGTATTCCTCCACCAATTTGTAATACATATGTCGAGTATTTTGTTTAACTATACGAGGTTTTTATACTGCTACAAAATATACCATGCCCTACGCGTGCTTAAGAAGTCATAGTAACTGTTGCCAATACTCCAATACAATTTGTTACTTTATTATCAGCTAATGAATACTTCTCATCATTACATGGTTCTTCAGGTTTGCTAAATGTTTTTGGAATGAATTTGTGCATAAGTATTTTCAACACCCTCTAGTTTCATTGTTGGAAACTTGCATTTGTTAATAGCAGAAGTTGATCACCTTGTGAGGCCGGCACATTTCCCGATTAGCCCTAAAATTTATGTCTACCGTCTATATTTTGATGACAATTATTTCCTTCGGAATGCGCGAGGTGCTAAGAAGACCTTAAAGTTTGTTTACTGAAAAGTGGCGTAGCGATTGAAAATATGGTTTATTTGAACGATAAAAAAGAACTAAAAATTTAATACAAGTGTATTCTTTGGAACACATGCGTCATCTGCTGAAGCGTGACTGAAAAAATGTGACGGGCAGAAAGACGGACAGACGGACACACGACGGTAAAGTGATCCCTATGTGTCACCTCTGCTTACAGCAGAAAAAAAAAATGCAATCATATCTGCTCACAATTTATATACTCTAGCACTATATTTCAAAGGTTTTCATGATCATATTAACTTTAATCCAGCTGCAATCAAAGCGTCCAAATATTCACTAACCAGGCTAACCTAACTGAGACAGCATTGGCAGATGTTAGTATAAACGTCAATTGCATGTATCTTCAGACACTTGCGAAAAGATAATTGATTTGATTTCACGATCGGCCTATCAGTCTCACTTCTGCACCATATATTAGATTTATTATCATTATGATATACAATGATATCTATAAGAGATAAACACACTCGATGATTGTTCTCGTGATATAAATCAGATTTAGTTGAACTCATGATTTCATCCATGATACAACCATTCGAGAAGATATTAGATGCACACGAAAGATATTGTTTTTGTTACAATAAGTGCCATCATTGATTAGATAGTTTTATCACTTGTATAATTAGAAATACAAAGAACAGGGAAAAAAATGCCTACTTGGCTGATTATGTAATCATCATAATAATCGACGATAATCATTGTTTAAATGATCTGATCACTTGGTGTAGATAAGTAAGTAGATAACCGAGAGGCTGTCTTTGTGATAACAACAAGGATCTATACTTTAGCTCACATGAGCACATATGCTCAGGATGAGTTATTAGGATCGATGAATGTCCGTCGTCCGTCCGTCCGTCGTTGACAATTAGTTTGTTTGCACTCTAGCATTTTCATTTCTTAAGCAATTATCTTCAAACATTATGACAATGTTTATTGCCATAATCTCTCAGACAAGTTCGATTATGGCTGATATCGACCTATAAGGTCAGAAGTTATGCCCCTTTTAATATTAAAAAAAATGCTAGATTTCACTTTGTTTGCACTCTAGCATCTTCATTTCTAAATCAATTATCTTTAACCATTATGACAATGTCAGTTACCATAATCTCTCAGACAAGTTCGATCATGGCTGAAATCGGCCGATAAGGTCAGAAGTTTTGCCCCTCTTAATATTAAAATTCGCCAGATATCACTTCGTTTGCACTAAAGCGTCTTCATTTCTGAAGAAATAATTTTCAAACTTTTATGACAATATTCATAACTATAATCTCAAGGCCAAGTTTGATTTTGGCTGATATAGGCCAATAAGGTCAGGAGTTATTCCCCTTTTAATATTAAAATGTTCCAGATTTAACATTGTTTGCCTTCTAGCATTTTTATTTCATAGGCAATCATTTTCAAACTTTATGATATTTCTAATAGCAATAATCTCTTGGCCACGTTCGACTATGGGTGATATCGGATAAATAGGTCTGGAGTTATCGCCCTTTAATAAATAAAAATGCCAGATTCCACTGTTTAACTTTAACCTCTTCTTTTTTAAAGCCACTATTTTGAAGTTTCGTTGACAATGTTTTAGCCATAATCTCTCAGTCAAGTTTGACTTCAAATTTTAACCACATGTACTGTTTGGTTCGTGGAATTGGAATGATCTCATGGATTATGTATTCAGTACAACTTTGTTATAATTTAGTAACATGCACAGGCAATGAAGGTAATTTTTCTCAGGTGAGTGCCTCAGGGCCATCTTGGCCCTCTTGTCTGTAGATATTCACTGACGGTTCATACAGTTTGCAGAGTTTCTTAAGTTCAAAAATAAAAAGTATTTATTTGCTAAAGTCAATAGTTATGATGTTCATCATGCACAATATTTTGTCAATATCGTGTACAAATCAGTCTTCCAGTACATGTTTATTTAATGTCGATTGGTCAATTGGCGTGGACTCTTCTCCGTTTATCATATTTATTTCTTTTCTCTTTAAAAAAAAAAGAAGAAGCTTAGTCAAATGCTCTAAATATCGGGATTCTGGGAACTTTTATATAGTTGAGACACAAATGTTGTATATTTCATTTCGAAGTGTGCTTGAAAACCTATCATTTAGCTAACGCTCTCTCTCTATCTCTCTCTCTCTCTCTCTCTCTCTCCGAAATTTGGCCAAATCCAAAAGTCTAGTAATTTCATTTTCTAAGATTAAGAATAAAAAAAAAAAAACATTAAATAAAAAACGGCAATAACATTAACCACAGTTCAACGCCATTTTTCTTAATTTTAGCTCACCTGAGCACCCTGATTAAAGAAATATTAGAAACCATGGTCATGAAACTATGATGTAGCTATGACCCTATTATCATATATTGAATCAATTTTGTCCGCACTATTTCTTGGATGTCATTGGTCTGATTTTGACAACATTTATGAGTACCAAGTCTAGTTTCACATATTATTAGCACATCATGACCAAGTTGATTTGAAATGACTTATGGACCTTTGTTGTGTTATTGAATATATTTTGTAATGTGCTCTATTTCTCAGTTACCATAGTTAAGATCTTTATTTAGCTTCACAACAAGTTTAAGTATCTAGCCTATATGAAGGCAATTCTTGCTAGCTTCAATGTGACCCTGTGTCATATTTCTTGAATATATTTTACCTGCTACTATTGATCGGATTATTGAGTTATGATCATATCATTTATAAGTACCAACCGCCAGTTGCCCATATCATTAGCACCTCATGATTGGCTTAAAATAAATTGAGTTATATGTATTGCGCTTTGTTATATTTATTTATTTTAATGATTTTATTTACTTTTTTTGCGATACCTGCACATGTATATGTATATCAGAGCTCTAACTGTTTTTGTTTTCTTTCCTTCAACTGCACTATGACTGTCTCTGACTTGGTTGTGACAAGGCAATATCGAGGGTTATTTATTATCTTCAATGATAGTTCTTTTTTGAGGTTTCCTGTCTCGAAAAAAAATCAACATAGAGACTGAGGTTATAAATGATACAAGGATCAGATTTATCAGGTTGTGATGAAAGTTATTTATAATACTTAATATTAGTAAATTTATAATATTTAATATTAGCAAACAAAAATCTAACTCGAAACTTCTATCACACCGATTGATGACTCCTAATGACCCCGGTGTTCGACTGATTAGAGCGAATATTATTTTAAAAATGAATAAAAAGATTCCAGAAGTTGAAAATGAGTTATCAATTAGTGTGAAGAGATAATGCTTTCCTACATCATTTACAAATACAGTGGTCACGTGATTACTCGAGAACTGACGGGATCTGCAAAAAAAAACTCGAGGAATCGCCTTATTCGAGGAATCATTTATATGTAAAAATTCAATACACTTATATTTGTTGATACATTTCATTAATTATTTTGTTACGTTATAGTACTATAGTTTATAGTACTTTTAATACATAGAATATGTTGAATAAAAAAAAAACACTGGCATAGCTTTCATTGTGAGAATTAAGTCAGAAATAAGTTTTTTTTTTACCGATAATTTGATTGAAACCCTTTGATTAAGTTTGTTTATATGGAGGCGTTGCGTATTTTTCTACACTCTTGTAATAAACAATACAATACAATACATTCTTGTAATAAACACTAAACATTATGCCGTGGTTCTCCAAATTAATAATTACAGAGAAAAAGAACAACACAAAAACAAACAAAATCGGCACCTTCAATGACAAATGATTAATTATGCAGAACCGTCGCAGTTTGTTACATGATCAGTAGGTGCGAAAGTACGTTTTATATATACATATTTACTATATTTGCATAATTCGGACTGGTAACCTGTTGCATTAATAAATCTCATAAAATAAGAAAGACCAACCTCACAATTTGAATGAATATTCCGAACTGTTCATAACCATGTTTTTAATAATGTAAATCTTGAAATCACTGATACCGGCAAATGCCAGTTGGTCACACATTAATCTTACATTAATACATCGTTGAATTTTGTCAAATATTCTTTATAAAAATGCCCGGCCTTTATCAAACAATATTTCTCAAATATTACGATGACATATGAGATAACAAAACATATATCAGAAAGTTGAATTAAGGTTATATTTAAAACCAGTCGGACTTGGGTTATGGTCATTGCTTTGTCTATAGATCTTTGAGCAATTTTGATCAAATATGCATAAAATGTAAACCTGAGAAAATGAAATTAATATTTTATTTCGGATATTGTGGTGTAGACCTTGGTCCTTCGATTATACTGATATGAAAAATAAATTATTCACACCTTTTAGTATACCTTTTCAAAGCAGCTATCACTTTATTCAGCATTGAAATAATCTTCACATTGTTATTTAGATCAATGGTGCTCAGGTGAACGAAAAAGGGCCAGGATCGCCCTCTAATATGATTTTGTGCTTGCGCTGCATTTCCTGTCTTTTGATCATATTCAATTGCGTCCTTCCGTTACGATCATATAAGGGCTTGTATGATATACTAGTTGTTATTACTCCTTCGGCGTCGGACATGAATAGTGGTTAGATAGCAAAGATGTGGAACAGCTCTGGTAAGACCTTATATTACTCATTTTAATACAATTTAATTGGTGAAAGATGCTGTATAGTAATATCTTGTCGTTAGTTTTTATTTTCTTGTGAATAAAAAAACATAAGGCATGAATGACAGATTTCACTTTAAAAATAACCAGTCAATAATTCATTGAATTCAAACCACAGACTTAATATGATGGCAGTCGACTTAACTTTAACATGGTATTATTAATTAGGTAGTTTTCAGGGGATTTTATCATATGATAAGAGTTAATAACGTATGTCATTATCTATTTTGCAAATTTTCAGAAAATTGATCACTGTTAAAAAATGATGACCCAATGTTATTTTTTAACATTGAAGTTTGATCATCAACTGTTTAATTTTGAATTACATTCGGTGATTTTCAAGGGATGGATAAATACGAGCAAAATATATTATTCAATAGCAATCAAGTGCTGGAGCCACTACATGCATGATAGAGTATAAACAATTATGCAAATGCACAAATGAGTTAATGAGTTTATTAATTACAGAAAATATAAGCAAAATATAAAAACATGAATAGTTTGTATTTTTACTTGAGAATGACATCATGTATAGATGTTTTATGCAAATGCATTAAATGTATCTATAGGAGTAATGAAACGCATTGAATATACATGTATAAGTAATAATATATGTTTCCCTTCAAAGATATATCAAACACATAAATGGTTTTATTATTAGCAATACTGTAGTGTTCTTTTCTCCTGGTAAAAGTAATAAATACAGAGGTATATACAACCTTTGACTAATATATGTTTTTAATTTTGACAAATTATAATTAAAGTTTAAAGTTTCCATTTTAGACATATCAACATCGAATATAAATCCTACAGTAATTTGATTTGTTTATTTCCCGAAGTTAATTTCCATCTTGTTTTATTGAACATGTACTATATTTTAACGAACCAATCCAAACTACTTTTGTTTTATTATTTTACTCTAAATCCAGACAACAACAAATAATCATTAAGTAGGTATAAAACTGAATTTAGAGTTTTCTGTACCATCTAATAACAAATATGTATCATCTGCAAATTGTGAAAGTAAATATTCATTACCATCAATCTTCTTCCTTTTATACTTTTACCATTTTTTATCTTTATGGCTAATATGTCAGCACAAAGAATAAAACTATATGACGATATGTGATCTCCTTGTCTGCATCCTCTATAAGAATTCAGACAAAAAACAAAAAGCAATTTATTTGAATACTTTTTCAGTATTGTATAAAAACACACCAATACATTTGCGAAATGACTCACCAAAGAACGTTAAGGTTTTTTCAATGAATTTAAATGAAACTGAATTAAAGGCCTTTTCAAAGTCAATTAATATTTCTAATTCAGTTATATTATTATCCTCAGTGTATATCATGGCATCATACAGCAATTTTGTGTTATCACATATGTATTGACCCTTAATAAATCCTGTTTGATCTGCGGATGTAAGTGAGCTTAGGACTTTTTTATTTGTTACCTATTGTACCTGACGCAGTTTTATATAATACATTCAAAGGGTTATTGGTCTTAAGTTTGTTTGTTTGTTGTTGTTTTTTTTAATTTTCGGTTTGTTTTCCTCAAGTATGCATGTAATGATACCCATTTAAATATTTCATGAGAAATAATTTGTTTAAAACCATCATTCAATATATCCATGTTTTTTTTTTTGTTCAGAAAATCTTAAAAAATTGAACTGAAACGACCAGGTCCAGGACTTTTGTCATTTTTCATATTTTTAAGTGTATCAGATACTTCTTTATATGTTAACAATCCTTCTAGCATCTCAGCCTCATCACTTTTAAGTTTCCTGACATCTACTCCTTCCATTTCATTTTGTATATTGAACTCTTTTATGTTAAATTGACAACTATATAAATGTTCATAAAAAGTTTGAGCCAGAATTATTTAGTTACCATTGTTATCATTTTTGTTTCATATAAAATATTAATACCTAAATTTCTGCTATCTAAGATAAACACTCCTCTTGCATAACTATATAACTTCATCTTAAAAGTAGAACAGCTTTAAAACAATATATGAACAATGTTAACAGATTGATATTTAAATAAGTATTACAAATTAATTGCTTGACTCAACAGATAAACTTCAACTCCTTTTTATTCCTCATTCTTAACAATCTGATTATACTTAATGTATATACATGCGCAACAACCCTGGGAAAGCCTAGACCGTAAGGTCTAAAATATGGACATAATAATAAGTAAAATGATTTTTTGCTAGACATTACAATAAAATAAAAGAAAAAAAAATATGTTTGACTACACATTTGCCTTTTGCTATGTTGGATGTCTTTACTTTATACTTAACCGTATAGGCTATTTCTGGACCACAAATCAAAATCTACGATGAAAAAATTAAAGAAAAGGAAGGACATGCTTTACCAATGTTGATAAATGTGTCATTTCTCATACTGCTTAATCAGAAATCTTTCTACATCTTTACACCCCTGACCCTTGTTTACAAAATACTATAACTTTGTCAGAGCACAATTAATACACAAATATGGATGCCCGTTATTTAATATCTTTGGCCTCCCCACAGCTGCCAATTACATCTGTCAGCCGTTGGATACTTGGCTAGCACTTTATCGTTATAAGGATACTCAGGTACGTCGACCAGTTGAATTGCTGCTTACACAAATGAGTACTCTTCAGTTGGAGATCTAAAATATGTAAGTCGGTAAATGTTTGGCTAAGTGCCGTAAGTACGAGAGTTTCTATTGGTCTAAAATCCCAACAACCTAGTGGGACTGCGAATAGTGGCCTGGCTCTTTAAGTAACCGATAACGAGCAAATGCTAACTAATAATCCCACGGGCGATATTTTGAGTAACGGAATGAGTGCTCGTTGATTTCCGGCGCTGTGGCCTCATACGTGAATTAAAAACCAAAGGGGAATTAGTTATTTTGTCTGCAGGGGTCGGTCCTTCTTCTAGGACTTTCGACCATTGAAATTCTGCTTAAAACTAATTGGATAAAAAACTGGTCTTATTAGCGAGGGGGTATAACATCCGAAATGATCTTAACGCGAGGTGATCTTATGTCCGAGGTGTATGCGGATGTGGTCTTAAATATTCACTAAAAAGGAAAATACTGCCCCAATCAACACAAAAATGATAATAAATTAGGCATTTAAATATAGTGACATGTATAAGAAATGTCAGTATTTGCGTGAACTAACGTCCCTGTCTGAATTCACTGATCCACCCAGTCTTTATTTTCGACCATTAATCGTTAAGTCAGACAGTTTTGAAAACCATATTTTGTAACATTCAAGCTCAAATGCGTAAATGCGTCCGTAGAACTAACCCAGAAGTCTAGCTTTAAGTCGAGCTCAATTTGAAATGTGGCATGTTTTCATCCATTTCAATTAATGCAACGTTCAAATGTAAAGAAATCCTAAAGTGATGCACTTTGAAGATGATAATTAGTACTCTACATCGACCGATAATGACAATGTCTCCTCATTTGGTGCTGCTAGTTCAGCTTATTAATAATATAACTTACTCATACATAAATAATGAATCATTTTAAACTCAAACCAAACAACTATTTTACCAGTTGAGGGAATAATAGACCCCCTTTTTATCAAACTTTAGGATTAAGTGTTTTGTAAATACAGCCCTGTGCCCTTATTGGGTCTCATTTAGTTTTTATAAGCTACAGGTTTAGAATATAGATAGCCAGAATTATATTTTTAGCGCAACGAAGATTGCTGTTTTATTTCATCCAGTTCTTTTTTAATTATGAAAAAAACATTTTGACTAATTCAAATGGTAAAATTCAGAGCCCAGGTATAGAATGTTAAGCCTGATAAATGGAACTTTTTTTAAACAGTTAAGACAGAGGACAAGAAGAGAGAAATTGTAGATCCCAGCCAATCAGTCGATAAACATCTAGTGCCAAAACGGTCGATATGGATCAAGACAGGCAATATGTTCACGACGCCGGTATTATTTTCTGTTACAAATATGTTATATGTTTTAATATATATATGTGTATATACCATATTTATCTGTGTGGTATACTGGAATCAGCTTGTCAGTCTGTCTATAGACACCATCTCCAAAACCCCGTTAGCTTGAGTTGGATGGATAGAATTTCACAGGATTGATCAGTATCAAGTCTAGTTGTACATATCGTCGGCACATGGGTTAGATGAAATATCACATAGCAATGGTTCTTTATGTTTTTGACGAGATCTTTATAATTTAAATATCAAACCATAAGCGTGCAATAATGTGTTGCTAAACTGCATGAAAAGATTGTCAGTCTCCATTGGTCTTGTTTAATTTGATACCAGGAAGAATGAAAGATTCTCGTTTATGTTGTTCAAATGATGTCAGTACGTCTTTTTAGATAAATATATCGGTTATATATAATATGCTTTTATTTTACTTTCGTTATCAAGTGTGTTTTCTTTTTAGTATTGATTTGAAATTTCAGATTTTACATTTTATAAGCCTTCTCCGATATTGATATGAGTTAAATAGTAATACAGTATATACCTTATTGTTATCAAAGGGGTCTGGCACGAAACTTTGATCATATTTCTCTATATAAAATACAAGGGATTCTACTCCCGATTGACCAAGACTGATACCCTCGTTGAAAAAATTCCAGTATCTCCGTTATTTATGACGGTATATTCATATTCTTTGCACGTATCGCAAGCATATACATTTATGTAACAGAAAATCACAACTGTTTCACCCATGCAAACGCAATTATCAAGCAAGGAAACCCGCTTTGAGAAACTAACCTCAATTTTCACGCGACACGCGCTCCCAGTGTAAACAGTTGTTGATGCGAAAGGGCGAGGTAAACCGACGCAATAATCACGTTAAACAAATGATTTGATCACAACGGAATGCATACTATTTTCTAGGGCGCAAGAAATACAGTAAATATCGCCATTTCAACTGATTGTCTACTTCCACTTTGCATTTAGCAATACTTTGAATCAAGTGAATTCATAAGAAAGAGATGTTTTGCTTGGCTGTTTCTAACCTCTACAACCAATCGAATTCATAGTTACATGATTCACGAAATGACTCATGATAGAGTGAAAGATCGCTAACGGACGAAATTGGCGATATCTACAGAATTCATTGCGACCGAAGAGACATTATGCATTCCATTATGAGTAATTGATTTGTTAAGTGGTATTATTGCATCGGTTAACCTCGTCCTCTCGCAGAAATGACTATTTACACTGGGGGACCGGCTGTACGAACGCGGGCCGAGATTTTAAAAATTGAGGTTAGATTCTCAAAGAGGGTTTCGTTACTTGATAAATGCGTTTGCATGGGTGAAACAGTTGTGATTTTCTGTTACATAAATGTATATGCCTGTGATAGGCGCAAAGAATTTGAATATACCATCATGAATGACTGAGATACTGGCATTTTTTCAACGAGGTTATGAATCTTGGTCAATCGGGAGTAGTATCCTTTGTATTATATATAGTAATATATGACTCATTTTTCTTGCCAGACCCCTTTGATTGTCATTTGACTTTAAATTATGGATTGAATTTCATGTCAAAAGATGTTAATGTGTGAATGAATTAAAACTTAAAATAAGTTATATGCATGCTGTATCCTCGTAGGCTCAAAAGTACACTGGAATTGGACAATAAAAACTTATTTTATAGATGTCGGCCAATACGCTATGTATGTCATTAAGATATCGAAATACTTTATCATAGCTCCTGTTAGTTGTTAATATCACTGTTGCATTTGAGTACTGATGGCGGTAAAATATATGTTCCTTGTATTATTTGAAGAATAACCATTGTTCATGTGTGTATGTGTATGAATATGTTGGATTTAATACTTACAATTCACGGTCATGAAGTAATTTTATTCAAAGATTATATTTTTGCATTACTTTATTTAAGAACATATGTGCGTTTATAATAGAAATGTCGATTTAAGGTTTTGTGTAGAAATGTATTTTTCTTATAAATCAAACTGCCCATATTAAAAAAAAAAGAAAGAAACATAACAAAACATCACAGTACACTGTTTATGCTCAAGCATCAAAATCAGTTACGATGCCATTTAACCTTTTCTAGTTGTTCTTTTTTCTATTTACAGGGCGTCAAATGCTTCTTGAAGCTTTTAAAAACACTGTTGATAATTTCAATTGGGATTTTCATCGTCATCAATGAAGTAAGAGAGAGGTAGGGTATACATACTCCTCAGTTATTTATATCTTTGTTCAATTTGAACTCACATTCATGAGCTCTCATGGTCTATAAACCGATTGACACAGATTTACTAGGCGAGGAATGGCCTTCGTCTGTCCATCAGACACTTTCCTGTCAACTCCAAATCTCCTAAATCCTTCAAAAGATTTTTATTAAACTGTAGTCAAGTGTTCACCTAGAGCCAAAGAGACGATGTGCAACGTCGGCTCAAGGTCAAGATCACAAATGAAAGGTCAACAGTTACAACCTTGGTTTTAATGTCCATTCAATACCCCATTCTCTTCAATGAGAAGATGTACAAATCACCTTGACCTTGAATTTCATGTCCACTTCATATTTCCTGTATGCTACATTAAACTTTAATAAAATGTTCACCTCAGTAAGACAATGTGCAGAATACAATCCAACTGAAACCTATTGCCAGTTAAGGTCAAACATGGGGATTAATTTCACAATTATATTTCAAGTATTTGAATCTTGGATTCTGTCAAATGGTTAAAAACTTGTGTGTCTTGATTGCAAAATTCTCATAAAAAATGGTATACAACTCCTATCACTCTGACCGCCATTTTGCGGTGGAGGATATAGCTGTCCTTTAGACTGTCTTGTTCAATTTGTACAAGTTATCACGTCATGCCATTAACTATAATAATTAAAACGAAATTATCCGTTGATAAATTAAGCTCCTGGGGACCCGCCTAGTTTCCTAATACAAGTTGATAGCTTTTTTTATATGATCTCCTCATAGCTCTTTACTAAGTTTGCTAAAACTAAGATAATCCTTAACAAAATGAAGATCCCAGAGTTTTGCTATTTTCAGATCTCATTTTGCATAAATGATCTCTTTATTAGCCTGTACTATAATTACAAATGCAAGCTGATCTGTCAATAAATGGGGCTAGTTTTCTTTTATAATCTCGAAGGCGGCCGATGTTGAGGTAATAGGATCAAATTTTAAACGATCATATGATTTTATTAAGATTGATAGTACTCAGATGAGTAATTAAGGAGTAATTTAGCATCACTATAATCCTCTTAGTTATCTTGAGTCAGTAGTTCTTTTTCATTCTTTTTTGATATATATGTATCGTAATAGATTCTGCTGATATTCGCTCAAACTCTCCCATACAAGCAAAACTACAGAATTTACATCCATTTAACTTTGTCTTTTTTAGTTTTTATTTCTTGCAAGTTTTATACAAAATACATATGAGTTCAATCATTTATTTTTTCTAATACTAGCATAATTGACCATAAAATAGTAGAAATGTGTTGTGGTTGATTTTTAAGAAATAATTTTTTTTATCTTTCCAGGAAACAACACCAAAAATATGATAATGCCTTCCAGACTAGCAAATTCCTAGCTACACAAAACCAAGATCTTAAAATTTCGCCTAAGACAGACAATTTCCTGGCTATAGCTAAGCACGGTCAACATCCTGAAAATACTCTTCAAAAAAGCAAATTCGTGGTTAGAGTTAAACAAGACAAAAATCCGGAAAGATCGCCTCAGACTGACAATTTCCTGATTACAGCTAAACAAGGTCGAAATCCTGAAAGTACCCTTCAAACTAACAAATTTATGATTAGAGCTAAACAAGATCAACTCCATCAAACTCAGACAGACACATTCCTGGTAAGAGGTGAACAGAGTCAATATCTCCAGCCAGACACATCACAAAAAGCTGAGACGGATGAAAAATTAAAAGGTAAATGTTCAGTTTCTTTCGATCAAACATTCGATGTATAATAGCTATTATAAAAAAAACACGTAAACCAATATAACATACCTAAATGGTATCAGGTTTACTCACTTATTTTCATTAAATATCAGAGAAATTCAAATAGTTGGTACAACAACAAGAAGTGGTTATTTAGCACTTAATATACTAAGGCGGAAATACTCAAATAAGAAGCTTAACCATAAATTTAGATTTCATTTAGTGCTTTAATGAATATAGAAAACAATTACTGTTTTAACAGTAATATTAATAATGTGTTTAATCAGGTTTTTAACTTTTTTCGACTTGAATATATTGTTTTACAAAAATAAACATTATGAAACTTGGTTTACACAGTTCTTCCCAAGGATGTCAACAACAATGCGTGCGATAACATCGACCAGAATTTATTCACTGATATCGGATATGCTTTACTTGGGTATAACATTTTTCGTGGTTATCCCCTTGCTGGTGGACATGACCCTGGCTTTACTCGTCCTATATTCAAGGCCAACTACAAATCTGGACTCCAAACCGCCGATTGTCGTTTCAAGGTTCCAGATGGCCTCTTTGTTATGCCGGATATTGCATGCGAGACGTCATTCAGTTCCGAAACGATAAAGACCCAGTCAGAATTATCAAGGGAACTATCATTTTCTGCCAAAGTTGAGGGAGGAGGCTGGGGGGCAAAATTTTCTGCAAGCGCAGGCTACAGGCAATCATCGTCGGAAATAACCGATGGAGAATCGGTTCTAATAGTTTCCTCTGCTAAATGCAAATATTATTTCAGTAAGCTTATGTATTATGAACCCCCAGAATTTGACGATTTCTTTGTCACTTGGCTACAGAAACTAAGTAACACAAATAACAGGGATACGTATTTCCAATTTTTCGATACATTTGGAACCCATTTTCCAAATCAAATAGCATTTGGAGCGCGTTTCGTTTATCAACACAAAATGTCATCATCAAAGTTTGAAACAGACAAACGGAAAAATATTAATGTCGCCGCAGAAGCCAGCTATGCGGGTCTTTTTAGCTTTGGCGGTGGTACTCATATGGATGCTTCACAAAAGAAGGCCGCTTCAGACTTTTTGGACAGCGTGGAGACTAAGACTATCACAGTCGGAGCTGCACCACCAGCAGATGGCAATGCAATGACTTGGGCATCGGAGGTGGCATCGGACCCAATTCCTATGTCATATAAACTGTCTGGATTGGAAAACCTCTGTACTTACAAGTACATGAAACACTTGAAAATCGATTATAAACACATAAAGCGTAACATTCTTTCTTTTTCAAAAGGTTACTGTTCCTTACTACTGTCACGGGGGGAATTGAACTTTTGCAAACCACCTAATCCAGAAATACTATTAAAACAAACTCGTTTACTCATTCATTATCGTTACGTCGTTGCCAAAAATATTGTACAATGTGCTGATAAATGTCGCGATGAGATAAAATGCAAAGCAATTACATTTTGCACACAGTGCCTTTCAGGTGAAGTTAACAAAAACAAATGTTATATGTATGATGAACAATCTCCAAATCAACACAACGTGAAGAGAGCTAAAAAACAAAAAGAATGGCAGAGCATTGTCTTTCCCGATAAAAGTAGCACATCCATTATTAGGTTCAGAAACACCGCTATTATCGGGCTGGATAGAGAAATTCATATCAATGGCGGAAGTCAAACATATAACACATGTATGAAAGCTTGCATAAAAGATGGACATTGTGTTGCTTTTACGTATGGCCAAAGTCGGAGCAGACACAAGAGGTGCCAGTTTTACGACCAAACTAATGTGAAAGGACTTGATACAGACCAAACGTTAGAAACGATTTTTATCTAAAACAACATAGGTACTAAGAGCTCTATTAGTATTTCATAGGCGTTGACATTATTATACAAGAACGTGTGTGTGTGTGTGTGTGTGTGTGTGTGTGTGTGTTGAGAACACTGCTAAATAGGGATAAACTGTATAATAAAAAGCAAGCTTGGAAATATCAATTCTGGTAGTTAAAACGAGCACTGCTTAGGTGGTCGCTAATTTATATTCAACTTTAGATATATGATATTTTGGACATTAATTAATATAACAATATAAACTTGTCTAATACAAATGACATGTAGCATTTTGTTTACGTGCAGAAATGTATTCACATTTATTATAAAAGAAATTAAAAATATATAAATCATGAATTGCATTATTGTTTGTTTTGTTGGGCTGAAAGTGGCCATCATGATCCGTTAAAGGATTGTTTTATTTAACGCTTTTTGATGGTCCCTAAATGGGAATTTGGGCCAGTACGTTGTGCTTGTGAAGAACATAAAGGGCGCCCATTATTTTAATTTTGACTCACTGGTATATTAGTTCCTATATGATACTTATCTCTTTTCATCTTTCTGACACTGATTATTTACATTTCAGTTTGTTTATCTTCTCTCTGGCTTAACCTTCCAGTAAAATACGATAAAATACCACCTGCAAGAGAGAGACAGGAAATTATTTAAAAATAGGAGAGAGAGAAAAATGATACATAGTTATGTATCTTTAAAATTGTTTTTGCTATATTTCTACTATTTTTGATGATTTTCGTTAGACTCGTATAGAAAGGAACTCTCTTTTTTCTTAGAGATTAACAAACAAATCAGAAGTTGTTACAAAATGACATATTCTTGGCCTTATTAATAGGGGTCAATTTGGGTAAAAGTGTAAACCCCGCGTTTTTAAATTACCAGAGCACAACGTGCTAAAGGTGAGCTATTAGGAATACCCTGCGTCCGTCGTCGTGCGTCGTCCGCCGTGCGACGTCAACAATTTGCCTCAAACGACATCTCCTCTAAACCCGCAGAGTAGAAATTGATGAAACGGCGTGGACCATCCTTGGGCAAACCTCCACAAAAATTGCTAAAAATAAATTTGATCCATGGCAACCAACATAATTTTACTTTAAAGACTTCAAAAATCTTCTCTTCTGAAACCAGTGATCAGAATTTAATTCCTTTGGCACAAATGGTCACCTCATAGTGCTCTACCATATTTGATTTTGATCACTTAAAAATGAGGGGTTGGCTAAATTCCTTATATACCCTTTATAGAAAATTTCAAAATTCTTTTTCTATAAAGCCAATGGTCAGAATTCAATTTCATTTAACACAAATGGTCACCTCATGAATGTCTACCATAGATGATAAAATTAGGTTGAAAATGAAAAATGAGGCCCCTTTGAGGTCAGCTAGTTTCCTTATATACTCTATATAGAAAATTTCAAAATTATTCTTCTGTGAAACAAATGGTCAGAATTTAATTACATTTGACACAAACGGTCACCTCATGACTGTCTGACCCTCTTGTTGTTTTGTTTGCTTTTAATTTGTTTGTTTTTTATTATTTTTTTTTTTTGGGGGGGGGTTGTTGTTGTTGTTTTATTCTCTGCCAACTCCGACCGTCCGTCACATCTCAGGTTAACCTTTGCGTTTAAACTTTTTTCTATGAAGATGATTTCATATCTTCATGAAACTAGGTACACATGTACATCATTTTATGATCTGTCTAATATTTATACAAAATTATTGCTGTGACCACTATTACACGATTGGATGAAAATGCTGAAATTTATTGTTCTTCCTCAGGTTTAACTTTGCGTTTAAGCCTTTTTTCTATGAACATCACTTCACGTCTTGATAAAACTTGGTAAACAAGTGTACACCATGATATGAGGCATAAGTAATATCGATTAATAAGTAAACAGAATGGTATATGACCGTAAGACAACCTTTTTCTTGTTGTAAGCGATCAGTTGTATATATACGGTTTGGCATACTGAACGCATGCTGGTATATACTGAACCAAATTAAATTACGGAGAATGTGTAAGTACATTTTACGTATCCGCATTTCCTTGTGTCCGTCCGTCTGTCCGTCCGTCTGTATACCATTAACGCTGACTGACCCTAATGTCGACATATTTCCATTACTCAGCTACCACTGCAGATAGCCTGATATTTGATAAGAATGTAGAACAGGGCTCGGTCACTTTCATTTTGTCTCTCACTTCATTTTTAACACAGGTATGGCCCCTTTTCGACTTAGAATTTGCTAAAATACATTGTTTAATTGATAAGACCTGATTATGTCTGTTCAGTTTCAAACAAAGTGCCAACATCACCTTTTATTGTTTTGTTTAAAATGAATTCATTCCCTTTCACATCAAGCTTGTAATTGGATGCCATTTTGAAACTGAAACGAATTATCCGGTAAATATACTCTTATTGCATTGAACTGTCCAATCTACCAAATTTAAAATATGTGGAAATGCGTTATTAACAGATGTTGCTGTTTTAACTAGTATTACTGAATGAGTTTTTTGCCTTTTTGAAGCTTACTGAAAAAGTCCTGTCCGTGGCTAATACTGCATTACCTTGCAGGTGCGACAGCGCTGCCCTGGAAATCCTTATTATATTTTGTATTACGTATCATTCAGGTAGTTTATATTCTCTTAGAATGTATTCCATTTATAGACTGATAAATTATTTCTAGCCAATAATAAGTATACAATAAATTCAATATCAACCAATATATTACATTTCCAAAAAACAAAAGAAAAACCAAAACATCAGTGAGAAATGAAATGATAAGCATATATTCTTCAGGTCAGCATTCAGATAATGAAATACTAAGTATATATGACTAGATTCACTCGAGAAGTTTAACTGGAGAGTACATCATATATACTAGACTTACCAACAGTGCACTCCTCTCATTAGTATCTGTACAGTAGCCCAGCATTGTTTTATGAATATCAGCAATCTCCGTCTAAAACCGAGTCTTAGACGAAGTTAATAAGACCTTGATTCACCCCATGGTTTGTGGGTCGAATCCCACGAGCAATATTTAGTTCTAAGGAGTACACTCAGCTGTTCTTGGTTAACAGAAATCATCAGTAAATGGCTAAATATGCAATTTGATAAGAAATGAGATAAATGTTTGTATCAGGGGAAAATAAAATTTGATAATAAGCATTAACTCTTTACTCGTATAAACTCATATTGACGCACTGGAAAACAACAGATTAGGATAAGACAACTTCTTCCCAGGATCTGCTTGATCAGGGTAACTTCGTTTGCTCATACAATAGTACAGCTTAGATTCTTCACAGTCTGCATGGCAAATAGAAATCCGTTGTTTCATATACATTTTAATGTTTACCAAATTGGTATTCAAGTCATAAATGTGTACATTGTCATCTTGGGGTAAAGGTTTAAAGTACATGTATTACAAAGCGCTAGCAAATGTTGGTGGGTTTTTGGTAAGTCTAGTGGTTACTTACTTAACATCATTAATGTGCTTAGACAGGCGAAATGTATCAACGGATCCATAAAATATACTGTTATATATATGTCTGAAAGTAACATTAATCTTACTCGAACTCAAGTCATTCAAAATGATGATTAAGTGTTACATAATATTCAATATTGCAGCACACTCCACTATCCAAGTGTATGTTTCAGGAAGCATCTAAGTTGTCCTCCAATCAAAAATCCCTAATTTCATATTGCTTCTATGCAGAATTTGAAAACAAACGTTGAAGACCATATTACAACATATTTACAAAACTGACGTTCTACCCTCTGTGTAGGACGTGATCGATCATAAAAAATGAGTCTCAAATCAGATGTTCAATGAAATGTACGCAACAACGTTATAGCTACTTTCTTTTACGCCGCTGCGTTGTAAACTTGGTTCAATGTCTAAAATGTTCAGTAACAACCTGAAGTTTTACTAATTATACCTTTAGATACAAAATATATAGGGGTTATATAGGCTATATAGGTGCCATGTCCGTCGATTGGTCTGTCCGTCTGTAGATTTCGCAATTATAACTGTGCTGTATTAGCCTGTATTTTCATGATTGTACATGCGTTAATTTATTCTATTGTTTGATTCGTGATTATTTCAGATACTAAGCGGATAGAGTGATATATATGTTTACATAAACTTGTACTTCATTAGAGAATTGTACATCTTCTTGAGCGACATCTTATTCATTCGAGTTATTTCTATTAATGCGTAGAACACTTTGTAATCAATCCTACAGACATAAGCGAAATTATTTGTCAAATACGTTATCGTGGTGCCATCTCCTTTGCATACACCTAGAGAAAACTGGATATAGAATTACTAGAAAAATACGAATTGATGTAGTGTTAATGTTGTTTATGAGTTCACGCCCACCCCCACCCACCAAACATTTAATTATATTGGGTAATTGCCATGCATATATGAAGAGTAAATAATACCAACGCTCCAGGGCTGAAACTGGACGTCACAGGTAAAGGAACGAAGATATGCTGGGCTAATTCAACTAATTTTAGGCCTTCTCATACTGTCGGTTGCACTCGCAACTTCTAACGAAGTATATGTGCCTAGCGACTTCCCGACGAAGAAATATTTCATTTTCACTCAGGTATGATATATTGGTCTCTATTATTTGTTTTATTCTGGCGTGTTGCATAGAGATGAAAAACTGATCATCATTAGTGGAATTTGATGTTTTATTGAAAATTGAACCTGCCTTCAGTCTTACCCTTTTTACGTATACAACAAAAATAAATGTATTTTATAATAAGAAAAGGCATCACAATTTATGACACTTAAAATGTATTTAAACTAAACCTATTATACCGTTTAATTTCGATTAAATCCTGTGGAACGGGTAGTTCAAATTTTCTGCTTTATATTACATAGTTGTATTGTGTCATGTTGGTTTTATACCGTGTTAACATTTTGCAGTCGGTTTCGTAATATTTACATGTAACAGTCACTTAAAACTTGTTTTAGTGAGAGTTGATTTATCAATTTGGAAAATTAAAAGAAAGACAAAAGTAAAAATAAATTGTCCATACAATATCTTTACAGTTCTTAAATGTAATCTCTTGCGGCTTTGATTGTGGTTTGCCATATCTTTGGCAACAATCAACACCTGTTACTAAGCAACTTTTTTTTATCTCGCACACGTCTGCGTCATTACAGCGAATTCCTAATGAGGGATAAAACCTGGGGAAAAGGCTGAGTAGTTGAGAACTTCCCACTGGTACCGCACGTGGACAACCTTCACACTGCTGCCTTATGTGGCGCCGCATTGTCATGCAGTATTAATGGCGCCAATTGTAATAACTCGGACGGCTTGCGGCGAATCGCTAGATGAAGAATCCCAGTCAAATATGTATTTATTTAATTTATAGTATTCTTTATTTACTGTTAGTCATTCTGGAACTCCATGAGTTGTCGAAACACATTTGATACCAGCGTCTTTGAACTGTTCAAACTTTACAAAAAAAATTGCAGGTCTTGGAGAGTTCGGAGTGTTCGGCGCTTCAATTTCTGCTGCGCAACTCATGAAAATATAGATTTTTCTCCTCACTCGGTAAAATAAAACATTCCACTGAAACCAACAATTGTTCTCTATTTAAAACAAGATTGACACAGTGGGCAGGCAGCAATATTTATCATTTAAGTACGGAAATCACTCAACTATGAAAATTAAAAAAAAAACTTTCGAATATGAAAATGGCTCATACCAAATTTAGTAGCACCGGGTATGCGTCAGGCAATGTAACGCAAAGCTTACAGAACTAATCAAGTCTTCTTGAGTTATCGTCAGAAAGAAAACAGTAAGGTGCTCAGTTTATTTGAGTATTACAGTAAGTATTGTGCGATTGACCCTTTGTGTGACTGCATTTCCTTCAAATTTTAGTTCCATGTCTATGATACTGGACATGTTACTCGAGCCAGAGTATTCTTTCTCGAATGGTATCACTTTAAACATCACCGTAATTGTCGATTGCACGATATCGATGATGATGAGGAAAGATAAAGAGGTAATATCGGTGAACGTGAGAAATGATGGTTGTGGAAATCCTGCACATTTTCCCCGCTATTTTTATCAAATCACATTTTCAAATATATATTTAAAACAAATGTACACTTATTTACGTGTATTCTGTTATAAAAAAAAATGAAAGAAAACCATTGAGTGTTCAAAATTGAGAGTTTAATGTTTTTAGCTGCCAATTGGAAGTTCTACAATGAATGTTTCAGAAAGAAAAATATGTAAATTGAGTTCTTAAAATATTATTTCATGATGTACTAAGATGGTTTTGTTAGCGGACAAAAATGCGTTAAATAAAAGAAAATAGATAACATATCATTTAGTGACGGTGAAAGAATGAGAGATTGTTCCCAGTTAGGGAGAGAGAAATAATACATCATTTAGTGACAGTGGTAGAAGGAGAGATTGTTCCCAGTTAGGGAGAGAGAAATAATACATCCTTTAGTGACAGTGGTAGAAGGAGAGATTGTTCCCAGTTAGGGAGAGAGAAATAATACATCCTTTAGTGACAGTGGTAGAAGGAGAGATTGTTCCCAGTTAGGGAGAGAGAAATAATACATCCTTTAGTGACAGTGGTAGAAGGAGAGATTGTTCCAATTAGGAGAGAGAAATAATACATCCTTTAGTGACAGTGGTAGAAGGAGAGATTGTTCCAGTTAGGAGAGAGAAAATAATACATCCTTTAGTGACAGTGGTAGAAGGAGAGATTGTTCCCAGTTAGGGAGAGAGAAATAATACATCCTTTAGTGACAGTGGTAGAAGGAGAGATTGTTCCAAGTTAGTGTGTGTGTGTGGGGGGGGGGGTGTGCTGTGTGACTGTGTG
>CM037777.1:93386847-93417204 GCA_021229015.1 Solen grandis
ATTTGGTTGGTTCCCCACGACCCGGACGTTCTACGCAGGAAAGAGTCCCCGTGATGAAAGGTGAATTGCGATGCGTTTTTTGAGAGAATGAGGTGCATTTTAGGATGCAATGGTGTACACCAGGCCCGATAAGCACATTGCCTTAGTTATAACGGCTTTCCTTCAAACTTTTATTAGGGCTTTCAGCCTCAAGTAGAATTATTAGGTTTTCGCATCGCAGTGCGAAAACCTATTGTTCTTCTTCTGTTTTATTTTTAGGTTTTCGCCTCTGCAGGGCGAAAACCTATTGTTCTTCTTCTGTTGATTTTTTTTTTTTTTATTTTTATTATTTTTCCAATTCCACCCATTTTTGTGTCCAGCCTAGCGGCCAGATGAAAAAAGCTACAGCTATGAAATTTTGGGCATGGAGTCATCTTTATCTGAGCATGTGCCAAAATGGTCAAACTTTTCACTTTGATTTTGATTTAGCCACTAGGGGGCGCAATGCATTTAATCACTGTTTTGCTAATAACCCCAAAAATTTTGAAACCTGATTTAGAGCGGTTTTTTACAAATGTTCCTTGTTGACAGCCCAATCAAATATGATGGAATTTCATCATCGAGTACGGGAAAAAAAATTGTTCTAGGAGAGGTTGAATGTTCGAACCTTGGAAAAAGTGAAATAATGGGGGTTTAGGTCTACGAAAAAACCTTCCCACTTTTGTTAAGATCAGTTTGAAGAATTCTGTTTGCTGCATACGATTTGCAAGACATATACGCACAAAATATATGGGGTGGCGAATTTAGGAAATGCGTGGTTTGTCCTCTAGAAAGGTCAAACTTCACTAAATTTTAGGGAAAAATTAAAATTTCAAAAACACGTTTTTGTCGCTCCTGACTTTATTTTTTTGTTCATTCTTCATGAGATTTTCACACAATATGTATTGTTATGTTTGAAAAGGGGCCCCACAATAAAAAAATTAAAGAAATTTGAAAAGTCAAGGTCATATTACGATATTGTGTTTTTATTCGGCCACAAATAGCTCCAAAACTAAAATATTTTTAATTGAGAGTATATGAACAAAAGTTTTAGTTCTTAAAGAGCTCTTTCCAGTGATGTTTAGTTCTTGAAGATCGGACTTGATTTGGTCATTATACGGCAGTCCAAAGTTTGATCCTTTTTTGGAATAATTGTAAATCAGGTTTTATGATTCAAATTCTGATACACAAGAATAAAAGGTTTGACTTGTGCGACTACTATACTTGATTGAACTTTTTGCTGCTTTGCTAGGTACCAAACAGTAAAATTTTAATCAACTTTCTATCTCATTTTGCCGCTAGGGGGCGCTTTTCTTGAAATCATTATTTTGCTTATAACTCAAAAAGTTGAAGCCTGATCCAAATGCGGTTAATTGAATTATGTTCCTTGTTGATAGCCTTATAAAATATGATAGTTTCTAGGTATGAGTGGCTGAAACTTTTTGAGCTAGTAACGGAAGGTTGAAAGTTCGAATCTCGTAAAAAACTGCAAATGAGGGTAGGTCTACGAAAAACCTATCCATTTTTGTTAGAAATCAGATAGAAGAATTCTGTTTGCTGCAAATGATTTGCAAGACATATACGCACAAAATATATGGGTGGCGAAATAAAAGAAATGCATGGTTTGTCCTCTAGAAACGGTCAAACTTCACTAAATTTTAGGAAAAATTAAAATTTCAAAAACATGTTTTTTTGTCGCTCCTGACTTTATTTCTGTTCATTCTTCATGAAATTTTCACAAGTTATGTATTGTTATGTTTGAAAGGGCCTCACAATAAAAAAAAGTTAAAAAACATTGAAAAGGTCAAGGTCATATTACGATAATTGTGTTTTTATTCGGCCCCAAAGTGCTCCAAATCTAAAAATATTTCATTGAGAGTATATGAACAAAAGTTTTAGTTCTAAATAGTTCTTTCGTATGATGTTTAGTTTTTGAAGATCGGACTTGATCTTTTCATTTTACGGCAATCCAAAGTTTGATCCTTTTTTGGAATAATTGTTATCCAGTTTTTATGCTTAAAATTGTGATATATAAGAAAAAGAATGTTCGATTAGTGCGACTTATATACTTGTTTGAACTATTTGCTGCATTTCTAGGTACCTAATTGTAAAATTTTTATCATTTTTTTTTCTCATTTTGCCGCTAGAGGGCGCTTTGCTTAAAATCACTCTTTTGCCTATAACTCAAAACGTTAAAGTCTAATTGAAATGCGGTTTTCAGCATTTTGTTCCTTGTTGACAGCACCACAGAATGTGATGTGATGTGATGATAGGGTATGGGGAAATATTTGCGCTAGAGGAGTTTGAATGTTCTAACATTCCAAAAAAAAAAAACAAAAAAAAACTGTGCAAATGAGAGTAGGTCTTCAAAAAACCTTTGCGTTCTGTTTCATATTAAAAACTGTGGCTGAGTTGAAATAAAGTGTTCAAGTTGATTAGGTTAAAAGCGAAAACCAAGATACCGCTTGCGGTTCTAGTTATTATTATTTTTCTAACCCTTTTTTGTGAACGGCATATCACCATGATAGAAAAAAGCCACAATTATGAAATTTTTACCAGTTCCTTATATTTATGTGAACTTGATCCTAACGTTGAGAAAATTTTCATTTTTGTCTTATTTTTGCCGCTAGGGGGCGCTTTGAAATTTTTTTACAAATGCTAATAACTCTGTTATTTGAGGTCCGATTCAGATGTGGTTTTTTGCATTGTGTTCCTTGTCAAAAACCTAATCAAATATGATAGGTTACAAAAATCTGCGTATATAAAACTTTTTGACTACGGAAGGTTGAACGTTCGAACCTCGCAAAAAACAGTGAAAATGAGGGTAGGTCTACAAAAAAAGTGCCCATTTTTACTGGAGTTGAGATAAAAGAATTTTGTTTGTTGCATATGATTCGCAAGACATATACGCACAAAATATATGGGGTGGCGAATTCGGGAGATGCATGGTTTGTTCACAGTACGCGGTCAAACTTAACCAATATTTTCGAAAATCAACATTTTCAAAGCATGACTGTTAAGATTTTTTGCAGCTCCTGACTTTATTTTTCGTTCAATTTCTATGAAATTTTCACATTTAATGTAAAACTATGTTCTTAAGTGTCACATAATATAAAAAGTAAAAATGTATTGTAAAGGTCAAGGTCATATTAGGATTATTGTATATCAATTCGGCTTGAAATAGCTCAAAATTAAAAAACAATTCATAAACAATATATGAACAAAAGATTTAGATTTAGAAAAGTTCTTTCTAATGATGTTTAGATTTTGAAGATCGGACTTGATTTGGTCATTTTACGGCAGTCTGAAGTTTGATCTTTTTCAGGAATAATTGTAAATCAGTATTTTTGCTTCAAATTGTGATTTATAAGAAATATATGATTCAATAGCGCTTTCTTATACTGGGGCGTTTTGTTAAAAGTCACTAGGGGCTAATAACTCTGTTATTTGAGGTCCGATTCAAATGCGGTTCTTTGCATTGTGTTCCTTGTCAGAAACTAAATAAAATATGAAAGGTTTCAATAATTTGCGTAATAAAACTTTCGTGCTACAGGAGGTTGAAAGTTCGAATCTCGCAAAAACTGTGAAATGAAGGTAGGTCTACGAAAAACCTACCCATTTTATTCAGAGATGAGATAGGAGAATTTTGTTTGTTGCATATGTTTCGCAAGACATATACGCACAAAATATATGGTGTGGCTATTTTGAGAAATGCATGGTTTGTCCACAGTATGCGGTCAAACTTCACCAATATTTTCGAAAAATCAACATTTTAAAAACATGACTTTTAAGGTTATTTGCAGCTCCTGACTTATTTTTTGTTCAATCTTCATCATTATTTCCCTGTTTATGCATTTTTATTATACAAATAAAATCATAGAAAAAAAAACAGCGAAGATATGCAAATGTCAAGGTCATATACCAATTATTGTTATTTTTATCGGCATAAAATAGCTTCAAATCTAAAAATATTTTATAAAAAGTATATGAACAAAAGTTTTAGTTTGTGAAGAGATCTTTCCATTGGTGTTTAGTTTTTGAAGATCGGGGTTGAATTGGTTGAGTTATGACAGAAAGGCGAAAAGTGTACTTTTAACGAAATTGAAACGCTGTAGTTTCATGAACTTTGAGCCAAAAATTATGATTTCTTCAGCATTAACACACTGAAAAGTGAAGTGATGTATACTGCAAGGAATACTTGTTTGGTCACTTGATTATGATTTCATACATATTTAAGCAGAAATTATTTAAAAAATCATATAAAATCGACAAGTTGATGTTTGAAGTTGAAATTTGCAAGAATGCCGTAGACTACAATGTGCAAAAAGTCCTGAAAAATTCAAGTGATTCCGTTAACAAACATGGCAGATATTCATGTTTTTCGGATAAGGGCTTGTATACGAAAATCTAGCAATTTGAAGTAAGGGAAGAAGGCGGTTATTTGGTTGGTTACCCACGATCCGGACGTTCCTACGCAGGAAAGAGTGCCCGTGATGAAAGGTGAATTGCGATGCGTATTTGAGAGAATGAGGTGCATTTTAGGATGCAATGGTGTACACCAGGACCGATAAGCACATTGCCTTAGTTATAACGGCTTTCTTCAAACTTTTATTAGGGCTTTCAGCCTCAAGTAGAATTATTAGGTTTTCGCATCGCAGTGCGAAAACCTATTGTTCTTCTTCTGTTTTATTTTTAGGTTTTCGCCTCTGCAGGGCGAAAACCTATTGTTCTTCTTCTGTTGATTTGTTTTTTTTTTTATTTTTATTATTTTTCCAATTCCACCCATTTTTGTGTCACCTAAATTTTGGGCGGATTTTCTGAGCATGTGCCTAAATGGTCAAACTTTTCACTTTTGATTCTGATTTAGCCACTAGGGGGCGCAATGCATTTAATCACTGTTTTGCTAATAACTCCAAAATTTGAAACCTGATTTAGATGCGGTTTTTTACAAAATGTTCCTTGTTGACAGCCCAATCAAATATGATGGAAATCTCATCATCGAGTACGGGAAAAAAATTGTTCTAGGAGAGGTTGAATGTTCGAACCTTGGAAAAAAGTGAAATAATGAGGGTAGGTCTACGAAAAACCTTCCCACTTTTGTTAAAGATCAGATAGAAGAATTCTGTTTGCTGCATACGATTTGCAAGACATATACGCACAAAATATATGGGGTGGCGAATTTAGGAAATGCGTGGTTTGTCCTCTAGAAAAGGTCAAACTTCACTAAATTTTAGGAAAAATTAAAATTTCAAAAACACGTTTTTGTCGCTCCTGACTTTATTTTCTGTTCATTCTTCATGAGATTTTCACACAATATGTATTGTTATGTTTGAAAGGGCCTCACAATAAAAAAATTAAAAGAAATTTGAAAAGGTCAAGGTCATATTACGATTATTGTGTTTTTATTCGGCCACAAATAGCTCCAAAACTAAAAATATTTAATTGAGAGTATATGAACAAAAGTTTTAGTTCTTAAAGAGCTCTTTCCAGTGATGTTTAGTTCTTGAAGATCGGACTTGATTTGGTCATTATACGGCAGTCCAAAGTTTGATCCTTTTTTGGAATAATTGTAAATCAGGTTTTATGATTCAAATTCTGATACACAAGAATAAAAGGTTTGACTTGTGCGACTACTATACTTGATTGAACTTTTTGCTGCTTTGCTAGGTACCAAACAGTAAAATTTTAATCAACTTTCTATCTCATTTTGCCGCTAGGGGGCGCTTTTCTTGAAATCATTATTTTGCTTATAACTCAAAAAGTTGAAGCCTGATCCAAATGCGGTTAATTGAATTATGTTCCTTGTTGATAGCCTAATAAAATATGATAGTTTCTAGGTATGAGTGGCTGAAACTTTTTGAGCTAGTAACGGAAGGTTGAAAGTTCGAATCTCGTAAAAAAACTGCAAATGAGGGTAGGTCTACGAAAAACCTATCCATTTTTGTTAGAAATCAGATAGAAGAATTCTGTTTGCTGCAAATGATTTGCAAGACATATACGCACAAAATATATGGGGTGGCGAATTTAAGAAATGCATGGTTTGTCCTCTAGAAAAAGGTCAAACTTCACTATATTTTAGGAAAAATTAAAATTTCAAAAACATGTTTTTTTGTCGCTCCTGACTTTATTTTCTGTTCATTCTTCATGAAATTTTCACAAGTTATGTATTGTTATGTTTGAAAGGGCCTCACAATTAAAAAGTTAAAAAACACTGAAAAGGTCAAGGTCATATTACGATAATTGTGTTTTTATTCGGCCCCAAAGTGCTCCAAATCTAAAAATATTTCATTGAGAGTATATGAACAAAAGTTTTAGTTCTAAATAGTTCTTTCGTATAATGTTTAGTTTTTGAAGATCGGACTTGATCTTTTCATTTTACGGCAATCCAAAGTTTGATCCTTTTTTGGAATAATTGTTATCCAGTTTTTATGCTTAAAATTGTGATATATAAGAAAAAGAATGTTCGATTAGTGCGACTTATATACTTGTTTGAACTATTTGCTGCATTTCTAGGTACCTAATTGTAAAATTTTTATCATTTTTTTTTCTCATTTTGCCGCTAGAGGGCGCTTTGCTTAAAATCACTCTTTTGCCTATAACTCAAAACGTTAAAGTCTAATTGAAATGCGGTTTTCAGCATTTTGTTCCTTGTTGACAGCACCACAGAATGTGATGTGATGTGATGATAGGGTATGGGGAAATATTTGCGCTAGAGGAGTTTGAATGTTCTAACATTCCAAAAAAAAAAAACAAAAAAAAACTGTGCAAATGAGAGTAGGTCTTCAAAAAACCTTTGCGTTCTGTTTCATATTAAAAACTGTGGCTGAGTTGAAATAAAGTGTTCAAGTTGATTAGGTTAAAAAAAACAATTCCACCCATTTTTGTGTCCAGCCTAGCGGCCAGATGAAAAAAGCTACAGCTATGAAATTTTGGGCATGGAGTCACGTTATCGAACATGTGCCTAATTGGTCAAACTTTTCACTTTTGTTTCTGATTTAGCCACTAGGGGGCGCAATGCATGTAATCACTGTTTTGCTAATAACTCAAAAATTTGAAACCTGATTTAGATGCGGTTTTTTACATAATGTTCCTTGTTGACAGCCCAATCAAATATGTTGGAAATCTCATCATCGAGTACGGGAAAAAAATTGTTCTAGGAGAGGTTGAATGTTCGAACCTTTGAAAAAAGTGAAATAATGAGGGTAGGTCTACGAAAAACCTTCCCAGTTTTGTTAGAGATCAGATAGAAGAATTCTGTTTGCTGCATACGATTTGCAAGACATATACGCACAAAATATATGGGGTGGCGAATTTAGGAAATGCGTGGTTTGTCCTCTAGAAAAGGTCAAACTTCACTAAATTTTAGGAAAAATTAAAATTTCAAAAACATGTTTTTGTCGCTCCTGACTTTATTTTCTGTTCATTCTTCATGATATTTTAACACAATATGTATTGTTATGTTTGAAAGGGCCTCACAATAAAAAAATTAAAAGAAATTTGAAAAGGTCAAGGTCATATTACGATTATTGTGTTTTTATTCGGCCACAAATAGCTCCAAAACTAAAAATATTTCATTGAGAGTATATGAACAAAGGTTTTAGTTCTTAAAGAGCTCTTTCCAGTGATGTTTAGTTTTTGAAGATCGGACTTGATTTGGTCATTATACGGCAGTCCAAAGTTTTATCCTTTTTTGGAATAATTGTAAATCAGGTTTTATGCTTCAAATTCTGATACATAAGAATAAAAAGTTTGACTTGTGCGACTAACGTTAGTATACTTGATTGAACTATTTGCTGCTTTGCTAGGTACCTAACAGTAAAATTTTAATCAATTTTCTTTCTCATTTTGCTGCTAGGGGCGCTTTTCTTGAAATCATTATTTTGCTTATAACTCAAAAAGTTGAAGTCCCATTCGAATGCGGT
Source organism: Solen grandis (assembly GCA_021229015.1). Taxonomy (NCBI): domain Eukaryota; kingdom Metazoa; phylum Mollusca; class Bivalvia; order Adapedonta; family Solenidae; genus Solen; species Solen grandis. The sequence continues at coordinate 93,394,788 of CM037777.1, forward strand.
TTTTCGCATTCTGTTCCCTGTTGATAGCCTAAAAACATATGATAGGATTCGAGGGTCCGTGTGGCTGAAAGCTTTTGAGCTACGGAAGGTTGAATAATCGAACCTTGCAAAAAAAAAAAAAAAAACAAAAAAAAAAAAACTGTGCAAATGAGGGTAGGTCTACGAAAAACCTATTCGTTTTTGTTAGAGATCAGATAGAAGAATTCCGTCTCCGGCATACCATTTAAAAGACGTATACACACAAAATATATGGGATGGCGAATTAAGGAAATGCGTGGTTTGTCCTTTAGAAACGGTCAAACTTCACTAAATTTTAGGAAAAATTAAAATTTCAAAAACATGTTTTTGTCACTCCTGACTTTATTTTCTGTTCATTCTTCATGAAATTTTCACACGATATGTATTGTTATGTTTGAAAGGGCCTCACAATTCAAAAATAAAAAAGAATTGAAAAGGTCAAGGTCATATTACGATTATTGTGTTTTTATTCGGCCACAAATAGCTCCAAAACTAAAAATATTTCATTGAGAGTATATGAACAAAAGTTTTAGTTCTTAAAGAGCTCTTTCCAGTAATGTTTAGTTTTTGAAGATCGGACTTGATTTGGTCATTATACGGCAGTCCAAAGTTTGATCCTTTTTTGGAATAATTGTAAATCAGGTTTTATGCTTCAAATTCTGATACATAAGAATAAAAAGTTTGACTAGTGCGACTTATATACTTGTTTGAACTATTTGCTGTTTTTGCAATTTTGTTTCTAATTTTGCCGCTAGAGGGCGTTTTGCTTAAAATCACTTTTTGCTTATAACTCAAAATGTTAAAGTCTGATTGAAATGCAGTTTTCAGCATTTTGTTCCTTGTTGACGCACCACAGAAAGGTTTGGGGGGGGGAAAATATTTGCGCTAGAAGAGTTTGAATGTTCTAACATTGCAAAAAACAAAAAACAAAAAACAAAAAAACAAAAACTGTGCAAATGAGAGTAGGTCTTCAAATACCTTTTCGTTCTGTTTCATATTGAAAATTGTGGCTGAGTTGAAATAAAGTGTTCAAGTTGATTAGGTTAAAAGCGAAAACCGAGATACCGCTTGCGGTTCTAGTTAGGTTTTCGCATCGCAGTGCGAAAACCTATTGTTCTTCTTCTGTTTTATTTTTATTATTATTTTTCTAACCCTTTTTTGTGAACGGCATATCACCATGATAGAAAAAAGCCACAATTATGAAATTTTTACCAGGTCCTTATATTTATGTGAACTTGATCCTAACGTTGAGAAAATTTTCATTTTTGTCTTATTTTTGCCGCTAGGGGGCGCTTTGAAATTTTTTTTACAAATGCTAATAACTCTGTTATTTGAGGTCCGATTCAGATGTGGTTTTTTGCATTGTGTTCTTTGTCAAAAACCTAATCAAATATGATAGGTTACAAAAATCTGCGTATATAAAACTTTTTGACTACGGAAGGTTGAACGTTCGAACCTCGCAAAAAAACAGTGAAAATGAGGGTAGGTCTACAAAAAAAGTGCCCATTTTTATTGGAGTTGAGATAAAAGAATTTTGTTTGTTGCATATGATTCGCAAGACATATACGCACAAAATATATGGGGTGGCGAATTCGGGAGATGCATGGTTTGTTCACAGTACGCGGTCAAACTTAACCAATATTTTCGAAAATCAACATTTTCAAAGCATGACTGTTAAGATTTTTTGCAGCTCCTGACTTTATTTTTAGTTCAATTTCTATGAAATTTTCACATTTAATGTAAAACTATGTTCTTAAGTGTCACATAATATAAAAAGTAAAAATGTATTGTAAAGGTCAAGGTCATATTAGGATTATTGTATATCAATTCGGCTTGAAATAGCTCAAAATTAAAAAACAATTCATAAACAATATATGAACAAAAGATTTAGTTTTAGAAAAGTTCTTTCTAATGATGTTTAGATTTTGAAGATCGGACTTGATTTGGTCATTTTACGGCAGTCTGAAGTTTGATCTTTTTCAGGAATAATTGTAAATCAGTATTTTTGCTTCAAATTGTGATTTATAAGAAATATATGATTCAATAGCGCTTTCTTATACTTGATTGAACTATTAACTGCATTTCTAAGTACCTTATGGTAAAATGTTAATAAATTTTGTTTCTCATTTTGACGCTAGGGGGCGTTTTGTTAAAAGTCACTAGGGGCTAATAACTCTGTTATTTGAGGTCCGATTCAAATGCGGTTCTTTGCATTGTGTTCCTTGTCAGAAACTAAATAAAATATGAAAGGTTTCAATAATTTGCGTAATAATACTTTCGTGCTACAGGAGGTTGAAAGTTCGAATCTCGCAAAAACTGTGAAATGAAGGTAGGTCTACGAAAAACCTACCCATTTTATTCAGAGATGAGATAGGAGAATTTTGTTTGTTGCATATGTTTCGCAAGACATATACGCACAAAATATATGGTGTGGCTATTTTGAGAAATGCATGGTTTGTCCACAGTATGCGGTCAAACTTCACCAATATTTTCGAAAAATCAACATTTTAAAAACATGACTTTTAAGGTTATTTGCAGCTCCTGACTTTATTTTTTGTTCAATCTTCATCATTATTTCCCTGTTTATGCATTTTTATTATACAAATAAAATCATAGAAAAAATAACAGCGAAGATATGCAAATGTCAAGGTCATATACCAATTATTGTTATTTTTATCGGCATAAAATAGCTTCAAATCTAAAATATTTTATAAAAAGTATATGAACAAAAGTTTTAGTTTGTGAAGAGATCTTTCCATTGGTGTTTAGTTTTTGAAGATCGGGGTTGAATTGGTTGAGTTATGACAGAAAGGCGAAAAGTGTACTTTTAACGAAATTGAAACGCTGTAGTTTCATGAACTTTGAGCCAAAAATTATGATTTCTTCAGCATTAACACACTGAAAAGTGAAGTGATGTATACTGCAAGGAATACTTGTTTGGTCACGTGATTATGATTTCATACATATTTAAGCAGAAATTATTTAAAAAATCATATAAAATCGACAAGTTGATGTTTGAAGTTGAAATTTGCAAGAATGCCGTAGACTACAATATGCAAAAAGTCCTGAAAAATTCAAGTGATTCCGTCAACAAACATGGCAGATATTCATGTTTTTCGGATAAGGGCTTGTATACGAAAATCTAGCAATTTGAAGTAAGGGAAGAAGGCGGTTATTTGGTTGGTTACCCACGATCCGGACGTTCCTACGCAGGAAAGAGTGCCCGTGATGAAAGGTGAATTGCGATGCGTATTTGAGAGAATGAGGTGCATTTTAGGATGCAATGGTGTACACCAGGACCGATAAGCACATTGCCTTAGTTATAACGGCTTTCTTCAAACTTTTATTAGGGCTTTCAGCCTCAAGTAGAATTATTAGGTTTTCGCATCGCAGTGCGAAAACCTATTGTTCTTCTTCTGTTTTATTTTTATTATTATTTTTCTAACCCTTTTTTGTGAACGGCATATCACCATGATAGAAAAAAGCCACAATTATGAAATTTTTACCAGGTCCTTATATTTATGTGAACTTGATCCTAACGTTGAGAAAATTTTCATTTTTGTCTTATTTTTGCCGCTAGGGGGCGCTTTGAAATTTTTTTACAAATGCTAATAACTCTGTTATTTGAGGTCCGATTCAGATGTGGTTTTTTGCATTGTGTTCTTTGTCAAAAACCTAATCAAATATGATAGGTTACAAAAATCTGCGTATATAAAACTTTTTGACTACGGAAGGTTGAACGTTCGAACCTCGCAAAAAAACAGTGAAAATGAGGGTAGGTCTACAAAAAAAAGTGCCCATTTTTATTGGAGTTGAGATAAAAGAATTTTGTTTGTTGCATATGATTCGCAAGACATATACGCACAAAATATATGGGGTGGCGAATTCGGGAGATGCATGGTTTGTTCACAGTACGCGGTCAAACTTAACCAATATTTTCGAAAATCAACATTTTCAAAGCATGACTGTTAAGATTTTTTGCAGCTCCTGACTTTATTTTTAGTTCAATTTCTATGAAATTTTCACATTTAATGTAAAACTATGTTCTTAAGTGTCACATAATATAAAAAGTAAAAATGTATTGTAAAGGTCAAGGTCATATTAGGATTATTGTATATCAATTCGGCTTGAAATAGCTCAAAATTAAAAAACAATTCATAAACAATATATGAACAAAAGATTTAGTTTTAGAAAAGTTCTTTCTAATGATGTTTAGATTTTGAAGATCGGACTTGATTTGGTCATTTTACGGCAGTCTGAAGTTTGATCTTTTTCAGGAATAATTGTAAATCAGTATTTTTGCTTCAAATTGTGATTTATAAGAAATATATGATTCAATAGCGCTTTCTTATACTTGATTGAACTATTAACTGCATTTCTAAGTACCTTATGGTAAAATGTTAATAAATTTTGTTTCTCATTTTGACGCTAGGGGGCGTTTTGTTAAAAGTCACTAGGGGCTAATAACTCTGTTATTTGAGGTCCGATTCAAATGCGGTTCTTTGCATTGTGTTCCTTGTCAGAAACTAAATAAAATATGAAAGGTTTCAATAATTTGCGTAATAATACTTTCGTGCTACAGGAGGTTGAAAGTTCGAATCTCGCAAAAACTGTGAAATGAAGGTAGGTCTACGAAAAACCTACCCATTTTATTCAGAGATGAGATAGGAGAATTTTGTTTGTTGCATATGTTTCGCAAGACATATACGCACAAAATATATGGTGTGGCTATTTTGAGAAATGCATGGTTTGTCCACAGTATGCGGTCAAACTTCACCAATATTTTCGAAAAATCAACATTTTAAAAACATGACTTTTAAGGTTATTTGCAGCTCCTGACTTTATTTTTTGTTCAATCTTCATCATTATTTCCCTGTTTATGCATTTTTATTATACAAATAAAATCATAGAAAAAATAACAGCGAAGATATGCAAATGTCAAGGTCATATACCAATTATTGTTATTTTTATCGGCATAAAATAGCTTCAAATCTAAAAATATTTTATAAAAAGTATATGAACAAAAGTTTTAGTTTGTGAAGAGATCTTTCCATTGGTGTTTAGTTTTTGAAGATCGGGGTTGAATTGGTTGAGTTATGACAGAAAGGCGAAAAGTGTACTTTTAACGAAATTGAAACGCTGTAGTTTCATGAACTTTGAGCCAAAAATTATGATTTCTTCAGCATTAACACACTGAAAAGTGAAGTGATGTATACTGCAAGGAATACTTGTTTGGTCACGTGATTATGATTTCATACATATTTAAGCAGAAATTATTTAAAAAATCATATAAAATCGACAAGTTGATGTTTGAAGTTGAAATTTGCAAGAATGCCGTAGACTACAATATGCAAAAAGTCCTGAAAAATTCAAGTGATTCCGTCAACAAACATGGCAGATATTCATGTTTTTCGGATAAGGGCTTGTATACGAAAATCTAGCAATTTGAAGTAAGGGAAGAAGGCGGTTATTTGGTTGGTTACCCACGATCCGGACGTTCCTACGCAGGAAAGAGTGCCCGTGATGAAAGGTGAATTGCGATGCGTATTTGAGAGAATGAGGTGCATTTTAGGATGCAATGGTGTACACCAGGACCGATAAGCACATTGCCTTAGTTATAACGGCTTTCTTCAAACTTTTATTAGGGCTTTCAGCCTCAAGTAGAATTATTAGGTTTTCGCATCGCAGTGCGAAAACCTATTGTTCTTCTTCTGTTTTATTAGGTTTTCGCACCTCGCAGTGCGAAAACCTATTGTTCTTCTTCTGTTTTATTTTTTAGGTTTTCGCCTCTGCAGGGCGAAAACCTATTGTTCTTCTTCTGTTGATTTGTTTTTTTTTTTATTTTTATTATTTTTCCAATTCCACCCATTTTTGTGTCCAGCCTAGCGGCCAGATGAAAAAAGCTACAGCTATGAAATTTTGGGCATGGAGTCATCTTTATCTGAACATGTGCCTAAATGGTCAAACTTTTCACTTTTGTTTCTGATTTAGCCACTAGGGGGCGCAATGCATGTAATCACTGTTTTGCTAATAACTCAAAAATTTGAAACCTGATTTAGATGCGGTTTTTTACATAATGTTCCTTGTTGACAGCCCAATCAAATATGATGGAAATCTCATCATCGAGTACGGGAAAAAAATTGTTCTAGGAGAGGTTGAATGTTCGAATCTTGGAAAAAAGTGAAATAATGAGGGTAGGTCTACGAAAAACCTACCCACTTTTGTTAGAGATCAGATAGAAGAATTCTGTTTGCTGCATACGATTTGCAAGACATATACGCACAAAATATATGGGGTGGCGAATTTAGGAAATGCGTGGTTTGTCCTCTAGAAAAGGTCAAACTTCACTAAATTTTAGGAAAAATTAAAATTTCAAAAACATGTTTTTGTCGCTCCTGACTTTATTTTCTGTTCATTCTTCATGATATATTCACACAATATGTATTGTTATGTTTGAAAGGGCCTCACAATAAAAAAATTAAAAGAAATTTGAAAAGGTCAAGGTCATATTACGATTATTGTGTTTTTATTCGGCCACACATAGCTCCAAAATCAAAAAACAATTCATAAACAATATATGAACAAAAGATTTAGTTTTATAAAAGTTCTTTCCAATGATGTTTAGATTTTGAAGATCGGACTTGATTTGGTCATTATACGGCAGTCCAAAGTTTGATCCTTTTTTGGAATAATTGTAAATCAGGTTTTATGCTTCAAATTCTGATACACAAGAATAAAAAGTTTGACTTGTGCGACTAGTATACTTGATTGAACTATTTGCTGCTTTGCTAGGTACCAAACAGTAAAATTTTAATCAATTTTCTATCTCATTTTGCCGCTAGGGGGCGCTTTTCTTGAAATCATTCTTTTGCTTATAACTCAAAAAGTTGAAGCCTGATCCAAATGCGGTTAATTGAATTATGTTCCTTGTTGATAGCCTAATAAAATATGATAGCTTCTAGGTATGAGTGGCTGAAACTTTTTGAGCTAGTAACGGAAAGTTGAAAGTTCGAATCTCGTAAAAAAAAACTGCAAATGAGAGTATGTCTACGAAAAACCTATCCATTTTTGTTAGAAATCAGATAGAAGAATTCTGTTTGCTGCAAATGATTTGCAAGACATATACGCACAAAATATATGGGGTGGCGAATTTAAGAAATGCATGGTTTGTCCTCTAGAAAAAGGTCAAACTTCACTAAATTTTAGGAAAAATTAAAATTTCAAAAACATGTTTTTTTGTCGCTCCTGACTTTATTTTCTGTTCATTCTTCATGAAATTTTCACAAGTTATGTATTGTTATGTTTGAAAGGGCCTCACAATTAAAAAACATTGAAAAGGTCAAGGTCATATTACGATAATTGTGTTTTTATTCGGCCCCAAAGTGCTCCAAATCTAAAAATATTTCATTGAGAGTATATGAACAAAAGTTTTAGTTCTAAATAGTTCTTTCGTATAATGTTTTGTTTTTGAAGATCGGACTTGATCTTTTCATTTTACGGCAATCCAAAGTTTGATCCTTTTTTGGAATAATTGTTATTCAGTTTTTATGCTTAAAATTGTGATATATAAGAAAAAGAATGTTCGATTAGTGCGACTTATATACTTGTTTGAACTATTTGCTGCATTTCTAGGTACCTAATTGTAAATTTTTATCATTTTTTTTTCTAATTTTGCCGCTAGAGGGCGTTTTGCTTAAAATCACTCTTGCCTATAACTTAAAACGTTAAAGTCTAATTGAAATGCGGTTTTCAGCATTTTTTTCCTTGTTGACAGCACCACAGAATGTGATATGATGTGATGATAGGGTATGGGGAAATATTTGCGCTAGAGGAGTTTGAATGTTCTAACATTCCAAAAAAAAAAAAAAAAAAAAAACTGTTCAAATGAGAGTAGGTCTTCAAAAAACCTTTGCGTTCTGTTTCATATTAAAAATTGTGGCTGAGTTGAAATAAAGTGTTCAAGTTGATTAGGTTAAAAGCGAAAACCAAGATACCGCTTGCGGTTCTAGTTAGGTTTTCGCATCGCTTGCGAAAACCTATTGTTCTTCTTCTGTTTTATTTTTAGGTTTTCGCACCTCGCAGTGCGAAAACCTATTGTTCTTCTTCTGTTTTATTTTTTTTTTTATTATTATTTTTCTAACCTTTTTTTGTGAACGGCATATCACCATGACAGAAAAAAGTCACATGTATGAAATTTTAATCAGTTATTACCACGTATTTGAAAATGATCCTAACGTTGAGAAAATTTTCATTTATGTCTTACTTTTCCCGCCAGGGGGCGTTTTGCATGAAATTTATTAATGGCTAATAACTCAGTTATTTGAGGTCCGATTCAAATGCGGTTTTTTGCATTCTGTTCCTTGTTGATAGCCAAATAAAATATGATAGGTTTCGAGGGTACGTGTCGCTGAAAGTATTTGAGCTACAGAAGGTTGAAAGTTCGAACCTCGCAAAAAACTGTGCAAATGAGGGTAGGTCTACGAAAAACCTATCCATTTTTGTTAGAGATCAGATAGATGAATTCTGTTTGCTGCAAATGATTTGCAAGACATATACGCACAAAATATATGGGGTGGCGAATTTAAGAAATGTATGGTAGGTCCTCTGGAAACGGTCAAACTTCACTAAATTTTAGAAAAAGTTAAAGGTTCAAAAACATGTTTTTTATCGCTTCTGACTTTATTTTTTGTTAATTCTTCATGATATTTTCACAAGTTATGTATTGTTATGTCTGAAAGGGGATCACAATTAAAAAGTTAAAACATAAATGAAAAGGTCAAGGTCATATTACGATTATTGTGTTTTTATTCGGCGCTCCAAAACTAAAAATATTTCTTTGAGAGTTTATGAACAAAAGTTTTAGTTATTCAAGAGCTCTTTCCAGTGATGTTTAGTTTTTGAAGATCGGACTTGATTTGGTCATTTTACGGCAGTCCAAAGTTTGATCCTTTTTTGGAATAATTGTAAATCAGTTTTTATGCTTCAAATTGTGATATATAAGAAATAGAATGTTCGACTAGTGCGACTTGCGTACTTGATTGAACTATTTGCTGCATTGCTAGGTACCTAATGGTAAAATTTTAATCAATTTTGTTTTTCATTTTGCCGCTAGGGGGCGCTTAGCTTAAAAACACTCTTCTACTTATAACTCAAAAAGTTGAAGTCTGATCCAAATGCGGTTTGTTGCATTGTGTTCCTTGTTGATACTCTAATAAAATATGATAGTTTCCAGGTATGAGTGGCTAAAACTTTTTGAGCTACTAAAGGAAGGTTGAATGTTCGAACCTCGCAAAAAACTGTGCAGATGAGGGTAGGTCTACGAAAAACCTATCCATTTTTGTTAGAGATCAGATAGAAGAATTCTGTTTGCTGCAAATTATTTACAAGACATATACGCACAAAATATATGGGGTGGCGAACTTAATAAATGCATGGTTTGTCCTCTAGAAACGGTCAAACTTCACTAAATTTTAGGAATAATCAAAATTTCAAAAACATGGTTTTTGTCGCTGCTGACTTTATTTTTAGTTCATTCTTCATGATATTTTCACAAGTTATGTATTGTTATGTTTGAAATGACCCCACAATTAAGAAGTTAAAATGAAATTGCAAAGGTCAAGGTCATATTACGATTACTGTGTTTTTATTCGGCTCAAAATAGCTCAAAAACAAAAAATATTTTATTGAAAGTGTATGAACAAAAGTTTTAGTTCTTGAAGAGCCCTTTCAAGTGATGTTTAGTTTTTGAAGAATGAACTTGATTTCGTCATTTTACGGCAGCCAAATATTGATCCTCTTTAGAACAATTGTAAATCAGGTTTTATACTTCAAATTTTGATATATAAGGAATAGAATGTTTGACTAGTGCGACTTGTATATTTGATTGAACCATTTGCTGCATTGCTAGATACCTAATAGAAAATATTTACCCAATTTTGTTTCTCGTTTTGCCGCTAGGGGGCGCTTGGCTTGAAATCACTCTTTATAACTAAAATAATTGAAGTCTGACTTTATGCAATTTTTTACATTCTGTTTCTTGATGACATCAATTTGAAACAACACTAAAAATCAAAGCGATATTTTATGAAAATGATAGTAATTCAATGTAACATTAGTCTGTAATAGTGTTGAGTTGCATAATACATTGTCGCGTGTTATTTTAAACTGTTGTTTGTCGTTTGCAATTCTTGTTTATCGAGTACAATTGTCGTATGTCGCCATCATAAAGCAACACACACATATAACGTTGCAGTACCCGAAGTCCGTAAAAAAGGTTTTCAAGTTTGCGACTACATAACAGACAGGTAATACTTAAAAGTGTTCTTCTTGGTAAAAAGTCTGCTTAAACATTGCGACAAAAATGTTTCAAAGATCACTGTTAACAGTATCAACAAGCAATTGAACTAAGAAATGTTTTTCGAATCATGCGACTCGTGAACTGAATGGAATTGCTTTCATGAAAACCGATGATATCGCGACTACATAACTGACAGGTAATACTCAAAAATCTTTTGGGTAAAAAGTCTTCTTAAACATTGCGACAAAAGTGTTTGAAAGATCACTGTTAACAGTATTCAACAAGACTTTGAACGAAGAAATATGTTTTTTGAAACATGCGACTCGTGAACTGAATGGAATTGCTTTTGCGAAAACCGATGATATCGCGATTGCGATTCTAGTTATTATTATTATTTTTCTAACCCTTTTTTGTGAACGGCATATCACCATGATAGAAAAAAGCCACAATTATGAAATTTTTACCAGTTCCTTATATTTATGTGAACTTGATCCTAACGTTGAGAAAATTTTCATTTTTATCTTATTTTTGCCGCTAGGGGGCGCTTTGAAAAAAAAAACAAATGCTAATAACTCTGTTATTTGAGGTCCGATTCAGATGTGGTTTTTTGCATTGTGTTCCTTGTCAAAATCCTAATCAAATATGATAGGTTTCAAAAATCTGCGTATATAAAACATTTTGACTACGGAAGGTTGAATGTTCGAACCTCGCAAAAAACAGTGAAAATGAGGGTAGGTCTACAAAAAAAGTGCCCATTTTTATTGGAATTGAGATAAAAGAATTTTGTTTGTTGCATATGATTCGCAAGACATATACGCACAAAATATATGGGTGGCGAATTCGGGAAATGCATGGTTTGTCCACAGTACGCGGTCAAACTTAACCAATATTTTCGAAAAATCAACATTTTCAAAGCATGACTGTTAAGATTTTTGCAGCTCCTGACTTTATTTTTATTTCAATTTCTTTGAAATTTTCACATTTATTGTAAAACAATGCTCTTAAGTGTCACATAATATAAAAAGTAAAAATGTATTGTAAAGGTCAAGGTCATATTTGGATAATTGTATATCAATTCGGCTTGAAATAGCTCAAAATCAAAAAACAATTCATAAACAATATATGAACAAAAGATTTAGATTTAGAAAAGTTCTTTCTAATGATGTTTAGATTTTGAAGATCGGACTTGATTTGGTCATTTTACGGCAGTCTGAAGTTTGATCTTTTTCAGGAATAATTGTAAATCAGTATTTTTGCTTCAAATTTGATTTATAAGAAATATATGATTCAATAGCGCTTTCTTATACTTGATTGAACTATTAACTGCATTTCTAAGTACCTTATGGTAAAATGTTAATAAATTTTGTTTCTCATTTTGACGCTAGGGGGCGTTTGGTAAAAGTCACTAGAGGCTAATAACTCTGTTATTTGAGGTCCGATTCAAATGTGGATTTTTGCATTGTGTTCCTTGTCAGAAACTGAATAAAAAATGATAGGTTTCAATAATTTGCGTGAAAAAAAAGGTTCGTGCTACAGGAGGTTGAATGTTCGAATCTCGCAAAAACTGTGAAATGAGGGTAGGTCTACGAAAAACCTACCCATTTTATTCAGAGATGAGATAGGAGAATTTTGTTTGTTGCATATGATTTGCAAGACATATACGCACAAAATATATGGTGTGGCTATTTTGAGAAATGCATGGTTTGTTCACAGTACGCAGTCAAACTTTACCAATATTTTCGATAATACAACATTTTCAAAGCATGACCTTTAAATTATTTGCAGCTCCTGACCTAATTTTAAGTACAATTTCCATGAAATTATCACATTTATTGTATAACTATATTCTTAAGTGTCATATAATAAAAAAAGTTAAATATGTATTGTAAAAGTCAAGGTCATCTTAGGATTATTGTATATCAATTCGGCTTGAAATAGCTCAAAACCTAAAAACAATTCCTAAACAATATATGAACAAAAGATTTAGTTTTAGAAGAGTTCTTTCCAATGATGTTTAGATTTTGAAGATCGGACTTGATTTGGTCATTTTACGGCAGTCTTAAATATGATCCTTTTCAGGAAAAATTTAAATCAGCATTTTTGCTTCAAATTGTGATATATAAGAAATATATGATTCAATAGCGCTTTCTCATACTTTATTTAGCTATTTACTGCATTTCTAAGTACTTAATGGTTGAATGCTACAAAAAAATTGTTTCTCATTTTGACGCTAGCTGCAATTTGAAAAAAAAATCAACAAATGCTAATAACTCTGTTATTTGAAGCACCATTCAAATGTGGCTTTTTGCGTTGTGTTCCTTGTAATAAAATATGATACGTTTCAATTTCTGTTGTTTAAAAAAGTGATTGAATTGCGAAAACCGATGATATCGCAATTCTGATTGCGATTCTAGTTTTTAGGTTTTCGCATCGCTTGCGAAAACCTATTGTTCTTCTTCTGTTTTATTTTTTTTTTTTTTTTTTTTTTTATTATTATTTTTCCGTCTCTTTTTTGTGAACGGCATATCAACAAGATAGGAAACAGTCACAGTTCTGATTTTTTTACCAGTTTTGTCCTAGGATCTGAATTTGATCCTAACGTCGAGAAAATTTTCATTTTTGTCTTAATTTTGCCGCTAGGGGGCGTTTTGTAAAAGTGACTAAGGGCTAATAACTCTGTTATTTGAAGTCCGATTGAAATGCGGTTTTTTGCATTGCGTTCCTTGTCAGTTACTTAATAAAATATGATAGTTTTCAAAAAGTTGCGTATATATAACTTTCGTGCTACAGGAGGTTGAATGTTCGAATCTCGAAAAAACTGTGAAATGAGGGTAGGTCTGCGAAAAATTTATCCACGTCTTTCAGGAATGAGATAGGAGAATTTTGTTTGTTGCATATAATTCGCAAGACATATACGCACAAAATATATGGTGTGGCGATTTTGAGAAATGCATGGTTTGTCCACAGTACGCGGTCAAACATAACCAATATTTTCGAAAAATCAACATTTTAAAAGCATGACTTTTAAGGTTATTTGCAGCTCCTGACTTATTTTTTTATTCAATCTTCATCATTTTTTCACTGTTAATGCAATTTTATAAAAAAAATAAAACCATAGAAAAAAAATTACCCATAATATGCAAAGGTCAAGGTCATATACCAATTAGTATTATTTATATCGGCATAAAATAGCTCCAAATCTAAAAATATTTTATAGAAAGTATATGAACAAAAGTTTTAGTCTGTGAAGAGTTCTTTCCATTGGTGTTTAGTTTTTGAAGATCGGACTTCATTTGATCAAATGACCACAGTCCAAAGTTTGATCCTCTTATCAAACAATTGAATATCCATATGTTTCCTCTTTTTTGCTTCTCCTGACTTTATTTTTTGTTCAATCTTCATCATTATTTCACTGTTTATACATTTTTATAAAACAAATAAAATCATAGAAAAAAAATCAAGCATAATATGCAAAGGTCAAGGTCATATACCAATTAGTGTTATTTATATCGGCATAAAATAGCTCCAAATCTAAAAATATTTTATAGAAAGTATATGAACAAAAGTTTTAGTTTGTGAAGAGATCTTTCCATTGGTGTTTAGGTTTTGAAGATCGGACTTCATTTGATCAAATGACCACAGTCCAAAGTTTGATCCTCTTATAAAACAATTGAATATCCACATGTTTCCTCTTTTTTGCTGCTCCTGACTTTATTTTTGTTCAATCTTCATCATTATTTCACTGTTTATGCAGTTTTATCTGAACTTGATCCTAACGTTGAGAAAATTTTCATTTTTGTCTTATTTTTGCCGCTAGGGGGCGCTTTGAAAAAAATTAACAAATGCTAATAACTCTGTTATTTGAGGTTCGATTCAGATGTGGTTTTTTGCATTGTGTTCCTTGTCAAAAGCCTAATCAAATATGATAGGTTTTAAAAATCTGCGTATATAAAACATTTTGACTACGGAAGGTTGAAAGTTCGAACTTCGCAAAAAACAGTGAAAAAGAGGGTAGGTCTACAAAAAAGTGCCCATTTTTATTGGAATTGAGATAAAAGAATTTTGTTTGTTGCATATGATTTGCAAGACATATACGCACAAAATATTTGGGGTGGCGAATTCGGGAAATGCATGGTTTGTCCACAGTACGCGGTCAAACTTAACCAAATTTTCGAAAAATCAACATTTTCAAAGCATGACTGTTAAGATTTTTTTCAGCTCCTGACTTTATTTTTAGTTCAATTTCTATGAAATTTTCACATTTAATGTAAAACTATGTTCTTAAGTGTCACACAATATAAAAAGTAAAAAATTAATGGTAAAGGTCAAGGTCATATTAGGATAATTGTATATCAATTCGGCTTGAAATAGCTCAAAATCAAAAAACAATTCATAAAAAATATATGAACAAAAGATTTAGTTTCAGAAAAGTTCTTTCTAATGATATTTAGATTTTGAAGATCGGACTTGATTTGGTCATTTTACGGCAGTCCAAAGTTTGATCCTTTTTTGGAATAATTGTAAATCAGGTTTTATGCTTCAAAATGTGATGTATAAGAAATAGAATGTTCGACTAGTGCGATTTGTATATTTAATTGAACTATTTGCCACATTGCTAGGTACCTAATGGTAAAATTTTAATCAATTTTTTTCTCATTTTGCTGCTAGGGGGCGCATCGCATGAAAGCACTTTTCTACTTATAATTCAAAATGTTGAAGTCTGATCCATATGCGGTTTGTTGCATTGTGTTCCTTGTTGATAGCCTAATAAAGTATGATAGTTTCTAGGTATGAGTGGATGAGTGGCTAAAACTTTTTGAGCTACTAACGGAAGGTTGAAAGTTCGAACCTCGCAAAATACTGTGCAGATGAGGGTATGTGTACGAAAAACCTATCCGTTTTTGTTAGACATCAGATAGAAGAATTCTGTTTGCTGCAAATGATTTGCAAGACATATACGCACAAAATATATGGGGTAGCGAATTTAATAAATACATGGTTTGTCCTCTAGAAACGGTCAAACTTCACTAAATTTTAGGAAAAATTAAAATTTCGAAAAGATGTTTTTTGTCGCTCCTGACTTTATTTTTAGTTCATTCTTCATGATATTTTCACAAGTTATGTATTGTTATGTTTTAAAGGGCCTCACAATTAAAAAGTTAAAATAAAATTTCAAAGGTCAAGGTCATATTACGATAATTGTGTTTTTATTCGGCTCCGAATAGCTCCAAAACAAAAAATATTTATTGAAAGTATATAAACAAAAGTTTTAGTTCTTGAATAGCCCTTTCCAGTGATGTTTAGGTTTTTAAGATCGGACTTGATTTGGTCATATTACGGCAGTCCAAAGTTTGATCCTTTTTTGGAATAATTGTAAATCAGTTTTTATGCTTCAAATTGTGATATATAAGGAATAGAATGTTCGACTAGTGCGACTTGTATGCTTCATTGAACCATTTGCTGCATTTCTAGGTACCTAATAGTAAAATTTTACTCAATTTTGTTTCTCATTTTGCTGCTAGGGGCGCTTGGCTTGAAATCACCCTTTATTACTAAAATGATTAAAGTCTGATTTTTATGCAATTTTTTGCATTCTGTTCCTTGGTGACATCAATTTGAAACAACACTAAAATATTTATGCGATATTTCATGAAAATGATAGTAATTCAATGCAACATTAGTTCGTTATAATGTTAAGTGGCATATCGCATTGTCGCGTGTCATTTTATACTGTTGTGTGTCGTTTGCAATTGTTGTTTATCGAGTACAATTGTCGTATGTCATCCTCATAAAGCAACACACACATATAATGTTGCAGTACCCGAAGTCTGTAAAAAAAGTTTTCAAGTTTGCGACTACATTACAGACAGGTAATACTTAGAAGTATTCTTCTTGGTAAAAAGTCTGCTTAAACATTGCGACAAAAATGTTTGAAAGATCACTGTATTCAACAGTATTCAAAAAGCCATTGAACGAAGAAATATGTTTTTTCGAAACATGTGACTCGTGAACTGAATGGAATTGCTTTTGCGAAAACCGATGATATCGCATTAGCGATTCTAGTTATTATTATTTTTCTAACCCTTTTTTGTGAACGGCATATCACCATGATAGAAAAAAGCCACAATTATGAAATTTTTACCAGTTCCTTATATTTATGTGAACTTGATCCTAACGTTGAGAAAATTTTCATTTTTGTCTTATTTTTGCCGCTAGGGGGCGCTTTGAAATTTTTTTACAAATGCTAATAACTCTATTATTTGAGGTCCGATTCAGATGTGGTTTTTTGCATAGTGTTCCTTCTCAAAAGCCTAATCAAATATGATAGGTTTCAAAAATCTGCGTATATAAAACTTTTTGACTACGGAAGGTTGAATGTTCGAACCTCGCAAAAAACAGTGAAAATGAGGGTAGGTCTACGAAAAAAGTGCCCATTTTTATTGGAATTGAGATAAAAGAATTTTGTTTGTTGCATATGATTCGCAAGACATATACGCACAAAATATATGGGGTGGCGAATTCGGGAAATGCATGGTTTGTCCACAGTACGCGGTCAAACTTAACCGATATTTTCGAAAAATCAACATTTTCAAAGCATGACTGTTATGATTTTTTGCAGCTCCTGACTTTCCTTTTAGTTCATTTTCTATGAAATTTTCACATTTAATGTAAAACTATGTTCTTAAGTGTCACATAATATAAAAAGTAAAAATGTATTGTAAAGGTCAAGGTCATATTAGGATAATTGTATATCAATTCGGCTTGAAATAGCTCAAAATCAAAAAACAATTCATAAACAATATATGAACAAAAGATTTAGTTTTAGAAAAGTTCTTTCTAATGACGTTTAGATTTTGAAGATCGGACTTGATTTGGTCATTTTACGGCAGTCCAAAGTTTGATCCTTTTTTTCGAATAATTGTAAATCAGGTTTTATGTTTCAAATTCTGGAACATAAGATTAAAAAGTTTGATTTGTGCGACTAGTATACTTGATTGAACTATTTGCTGCTTTGCTAGGTACTAATGTAAAATTTTAATCTATTTTTTTCTATTTTGCCGCTAGGGGGCGCTTTTCTTGAAATCATTCTTTTGCTTATAACTCAAAAAGTTGAAGTTCGGTTCGAATGCGGATTTTTGCATTCTGTTCCCTGTTGATAGCCTAATAACATGTGATAGGAATCGAGAGTCCGTAAGACTGAAAGCTTTTGAGCTACGGAAGGTTGAATGTTCGAACCTCGCAAAAAAAAAAAACAATAAAAAAAACTCTGTGCAAATGAGGGTAGGTCTATGAAAAACCTATCCGTTTTTTTTTTAGAAATCAGATTGAAGAATTCCGTCCCCTGCATACCATTTGAAAGACGTATACACACAAAATATATGGGGTGGCGAATTTAAGAAATGCGTGGTTTGTCCACTAGAAACGGTCAAACTTCACTTAAATTTAGGAAAAATTATAATTCCAAAAACATGTTTTTTTTGTCGCTCCTGACTTTATGTTTTGTTTATTCGTCATGAAATTTTTACACGTTATGGTTTGTTAATTTTGAAAGGGCCTCACAATTAAAAAGTTAACAAAACATTGAAAAGGTCAAGGTCATATTACGATAAGTGTGTTTTTATTCGGCCCCAAAGTGCTCCAAATCTAAAAAATATTTCATTGAGAGAATATGAACAAAAGTTTTAGTTCTAAATAGTTCTTTCGTATAATGTTTAGTTTTTGAAGATCGGACTTGATCTGTTCATTTTACGGCAGTCCAAAGTTTGATCCTTTTTTGGAATAATTGTTAATCAGTTTTTTATGCTTGAAATTGTAATATATAAGAAAAAGAATGTTTGACTAGTGCGACTTATATACTTGTTTGAACTATTTGCTGTTTTTGCAATTTTGTTTCTAATTTTGCCGCTAGAGGGCGTTTTGCTTAAAATTACTCTTTTGCTTATAACTCAAAACGTTAAAGTCTGATTGAAATGCGGTTTTCAGCATTTTGTTCCTTGTTAACAGCACCAAAAATGGGATGGTTTTCAAAGGATAGGGTATGGGAAAATATTTGCGCTAGAAGAGTTTGAATGTTCTAACATTGAAAAAAAAAAAAAAAAAAAAAAAAAAATGTGTTAATGAGAGTAGGTCTTCAAAAATCCTTTTCGTTCTGTTTCATATTGAAAATTGTGGCTGCGTTGAAATAAAGTATTCAAGTTGATTAGGTTAAAAGCGAAAACCGAGATACCGCTTGCGGTTCTAGTTCCATTATTATTATTCTTTGCACTTTTTTTGTGGCCGCTGTTGCGAGATGATTAGAAGTGCTACAAATATGAAAATTTCCATGCATACTCACATGTATCTGAAGTTGTGCACCACTAAGTTTGTTTTTCATTTTAGTACTAAGTTTTGCCGCTAGGTGGCGTTTAGCATCAAAACATATAATTGCCGATAACTCTGTCATTTGACATTTTATTTGCATGCAGTTTTTTGCATTCTGTTCTCTGTCAACTGCCCGTTAAAATATGATGAGTGGCAATATCCATATCTTTGAAACTTTTGAGCTAGAAGAGGTTGAATGTTTGAATCTTTGAAAAAATCTGGCAAATTAGGGTGTGTCCACGAAAAACATGCCATTTTTGTTAGAGATTAGATACGCTCATTCTGTTTTTTGAAATTGATTCCGAAGATCTTTGCGCACAAAATATATGGGGTGGCGATTTCAGAAAATGCATAAAATGGCTTTCAATAAGCGGTCAAAGTGCACTAAAATATGGAGGAAACAAATTTTCGAGAATAGGCATTTTTTTAGTTTTTGGAAGATTCTGTCATTATTTTTGAAGCAATCTTTATGAAAATTTTCACAGATTGTATTGTTTGTTGTTTCCAAGGACTTCACAGTTTCAAATTTTCAAAAAATGCAAAGGTCAAGGTCATATTGTGATTATTGGTTTTTTCTTTGACCTTAAATATCTCAAATCTAAAAATATTTTATCGAAAGAATATGGGTAAAATCAAAAGCCTCTAAAAAGTACTTTTTGAAGAATTTTAGTTTTTTCAGATCGGGATTGATTTGGTTGTTTGGTGGCAGTATGAAGTTTGGTCAAACTTTGAATTGATTTTAAAGCCTTTAAATTTTAAATGTGTGATATATTTTGTCATCATTGGAAAAAAGAATGTCTTACCTCGTCAACAAAAAAGAATTTTGAAAATCTGTCAAGAATTGATGAATTTATAGAGAATTTCAATACATGACCCAGAATAAAAACAGAGAAAATTTGACAGAAGTTACCTATGTTCTATAATTAGATGCAGCTTGCTAGCTGGCTTGCAACAGGTCATGTACAGTGTAAGCAATGTGTCAACACTGGTCTGAATGACCTGTGTAAAAGCGCTCAAAGAATCATGGGTAGAGAGAGAGAGGGAGAGGAGGGGATGAATTGTGTCTTTATTCTACATGTATTATTATTCCTCCCACCACTCACTATTGAATTGGATAGCAAAACAACTAAGTACATGTACAAACATCCACCTTTTAAACAAGTTTTAGCTTACCAAAAGTTCCTTCTAGTGCATTACTGAACTTTGAGGCATAGAGTGAAAGCTGATATATGTTTAACCAAATGGCTTGTTACGTTACCAAAATTTTTGATAACAATAAATTGTAAATCATTTATACTACTGAAAACTATTGTTCTTATAATAATAAGCAGGATTCCCAACTGTCTCACCTGATTTTTAACTGTTTAGTATAAAAAGTGGGACACTTTGGAAGACATTTTTGAGCGCACAGTGATGATCAACATTAATCAAATCGTTCAATGTGCCACACTTAGATCATATTGGCTCATTGCCAATATATGGATGCTTAAAGGCATCTCAAAACCCTTTTATACGTGACCCCACCCCCCATTTATTCAATTCAATTCAATAGTTTATTTCCAAGATTTACATAGTAAATAACATTGGACAAAGCATATAGTAACAAAATATATTGGTTATGGCGGTTGTTTTCAATTAATTATGGTATTGAGTATAATAATATATATCATCAAGCAAAAATTCACCCACCCGCCGTTGTGTGGGCATCTGTTTTTGATTAGGCAGGCTGCCACAGTCTGTCACAGGTATTGTTCAAGAGTGCATATGTTGCTACATGGG
The DNA here is from genome assembly GCA_021229015.1 of Solen grandis. NCBI lineage: Eukaryota > Metazoa > Mollusca > Bivalvia > Adapedonta > Solenidae > Solen > Solen grandis. The sequence continues at coordinate 93,415,243 of CM037777.1, forward strand.
TTGTATGTAGTCATTCACAGTTTGTAAAAAAGTTGTGAACATACCAAATACCAGAAATGACCTAAAAGTTCTCTATTATTCTTTTTTTTTTTTTATTCGAGCAAATATAAATCTTCCTTTTCTTTCTTTCTTTCTCTTTGATTTATTTTGTCTACTTTATTTTGTTCTTTCTTTCTTTCATTTTTTCATTTATTTTGTTCTTTCTTTCTTATTTTTATTTAAGTTGTAAAATTATCATAAAAAGGGGCATTAATTTTTTTAAATAAGTTATGTATCACTCATTACTTTCATTCTCTCATTTCTTCCCTCAACACATGTTTATATGTCGGAAATCAACACAAATTTTATTACTTGTTTATTCAATAAGAGAAATTCTGTTGAATAAAATGTAACAAAATGTCTCTAGCAAAAGCAAATAAAAAACAAAAAGATCATGCATTGTCAGAATTATGTCCTTCAGGCTCATTTTAATTACTACAAAAATGCGTATCTCTATATTTTCAATATCAAAACTTTAATTCTGAAATAAATGCCGTATGATCCTATAATCATGCAGTCCAAGTAATAAATGTAATAAAGAAAATTATGTAAGGGATCATAAAACTAAACAACCCACATATTATCACTATCATTCATTATATGTTTGGGGCCTCCGTGGCCGAGAGGGTTAAGTCGCTGACTTTAACACTCACTCTTGCCCCTCACCGCGTGGGTTTGAATCCCGGCAGGGTCATTCGGATTTTCATGTGAGGAAGCCTTCCAGCTGGCTTGCGGTAGGTCGGTGGTTCTACCCGGATGTCTCCGTGCATTCGTGTCCTTCCTCCACCTGTAATTAGCTGGACGTCGCTATATGACTGAAATACTGTCGAAGCGACGGTAAACTCAAATAGTCAAGTCATTATATGTTTATTGCTTTGTGTAAAACTAGCCTACTATCTCACTTCCATTGTAGCAGATAATTTAGTTATGCATCAACCCATCAGAGGTTTTACCGTAACATATAGGTACTATATTGGCTAAAGACTCCCTGCAGTGATGACCAGCAATTAGCAGGTCTGATCACAGCAGATGGGGGCCTGGCTCAGTGGGACATCACATTCCTTTCGAGATGCCTTTAAGTTTTGGTCACATATAAAGCATTTTGCATTTTGTTGTTTTTCTGGTATTTTAACTTGGCTGATCAGGTTTGAAACTGTTGATCATCACGAAAACCGTTGCATTTGCAGTATGCAAATCTAGTTTCATGTTAAAAGTAAATATTTCATAAACACAAGCTGGCGCTTTAATGCGCTCCCTTTTCTTTTGTACCCCTATTCAGCCCAATTATTTTCCCCTCAGGTAATTCCATTTCCAGTTACTTCCCCTGTTGAGTACTCTTCAATGAAATTGCGCTCCTTGTTATCCTAGACAGCCTGACTTTTTTTTTTACTGAAAATCGATCGTATACGATTCCAATGGTATGAAAAGTTTATGTAAAGAATTATTATCCATTAGTCTTATGTGTTTGACGATTCTTTTATGATGACAACTTTAATTCACGAAGAAAATACTTAAATGAATTGGGTTATTTTTTCCCCGCAATTTTTATGTCATGTGTTTTCGCGAAATCAACACTAATACGAGGCCCAAAAAGATAATCCTATAAAAGTTATTTTCATCAAATTCATGCATTTTTTTTTAAGTTTAAAAGAAGGAAATATATCTATAAACTTAGATAAATATCAGAATTTATAAGTGGTTGTGCAAATCAATTTGAATTATAATTTTGAAAGGGTGGAAGAATGATAAAAAATTTCATGAAAATTCAAACTTTCTTTTAGGTATAACAATCATTATGATTCTCTTTACATAACATATATTTCATTTCATATTATCACTATTCTTCTATTCCCACATAAAATCTTTGGCATTTCCAAATTCCAGAGTGAGATAGACCTTTTTGCTAGTTCACCTGAGCCTGAG
>CM037777.1:93417304-93467304 GCA_021229015.1 Solen grandis
ATTCTTTTTTTCTTCCTAACTAAACGCTTATTTTTCTATGTTGCAATACTCCAAGGACGATGAAATTTTTATGACTTATTAGTCACGTGAGGAAATTTTGATTTCTATGATTTTCATATGCCTATGACGTCATATGACGTCACATTTGAAATATGCTACAAAAGTTTGTACGCGGTCTACAGCCATTGTTTGTGAACCAATTTTCATCAAATTTTCACAGATTGTGTATATTAAGTTCTAGTTGTGCATCCCGGTGTCCGTTTTTCAAAATTCGAAAAGTCCATGGTTCTATAGCGAATCCAAGATTCGAACCAAGGTCGTAAATTTTTAAATGCTTATAAAATCTGTCCTATTTAAGATAGAAAGTTGATATTTAGTCAGTATATAGGTCTCTAGAAGTTTAAAACATTTTGTGAAAATATATGTCATATAACGTCACGTGACGTCATTATATGATAATGTATTTCTAATATTAACAAGAATATTTCTATATGTTGAAATTGTCGAAAGGCAATGAAAATTTAAAGACACATGCTTCAAACGCTGAAATTTTTATTTCTATGATTTTCATATGCCTATGACGTCATATGACGTCACACTGGAAATATGCAACAAAAGCTTGTACGCGGTCTACAGCCATTGTTTATGAACCGATTTTCATCAAATTTTCGCAGAATGTGTATATTAAGTTCTAGTTGTGCATCCCCGTGTCCGTTTTTCAAAATTCGAAAAGTCCATGGTTCTATAGCGAATCCAAGATTCAAACCAAGGTCGTAAATTTTTAAATGCTTATAAAATCTGTCCTATTTAAGATAGAAAGTTGATATTTAGTCAGTATATAGGTCTCTAGAAGTTTAAAACATTTTGTGAAAATATATGTCATATGACGTCACGTGACGTCATTATATGATAATGTATTTCTAATATTAACAAGAATATTTCTATATGTTGAAATTGTCGAAAGGCAATGAAAATTTAAAGACACATGCTTCAAACGCTGAAATTTTGATTTCTATGATTTTCATATGCCTATGACGTCATATGACGTCACACTGGAAATATGCAACAAAAGTTTGTACGCGGTCTACAGCCATTGTTTATGAACCGATTTTCATCAAATTTTCACAGAATATGTATATTAAGTTCTAGTTGTGCATCCCGGTGTCCGTTTTTCAAAATTCGAAAAGTCCAAGGTTCTATAGCGATTCCAAGATTCGTACCAAGGTCGTAAATTTTCAAATTCTTATAAAATCGGTCCTATTTGAGATAGAAAGATGATATTGGGTCAGTATATAGGACTATTGGAGTCTTAAACATTTTGTGAAAATAAATGTCATATGACGTCACTTGACGTCATTATATGATAATGAATTTCTAATTCTAACAAGATTATTTCTATATCTTGAAATTTTCGAAGGGCAATGAAAAATTAATGCCGCATGCTTCAGATGCTGAAATTTCGATTTCAAAGACTTTCAGAAGCCTATGACGTCATATGATGTCACATTTGAAATTGACTACGAAAGTTTGTACACGTTCCAGAGCCATTATTAATGGGCCGATTTTCATCAAATTTTCACAGAATGTGTATATTAAGTTCTAGTTGTGCATCTCGTTGTCCGTTTTTCAAAATTCGAAAAGTCCATGGTTCTATAGCGATTCCAAGATTCGAACAAAGGTCGTAAATTTTTAAATGCTTATAAAATCGGTCCTATTTGAGATAGAAAAGTGATAATTGATCAGTATATAGGTCTCTAAGAGTCTTAAACATTTTGTGAAAATATAGGTCATATGACGTCACGTGACGTCATTATATGATAATGTATTTCTAATATTAACAAGAGTATTTCTATATGTTGAAATTGTCGAAGGGCAATGAAAATTTAATGACAAATGATTCAGACGCTGAAATTTCGATTTCAATGATTTTCAGAAGCCTATGACGTCATATGACGTCACATTTGAAATGACTACGAAACTTTGTACACGGTCCAGAGCCATTATTAATGGGCCGATTTTCATCAAATTTTCACAGAATGTGTATATTAAGTTCTTATTGTGTATACCGGTGTCCGTTTTTCAAAATTCGAAAAGTCCAAGCATATATGGCGGATCCAAGATTCGAACCAATGACGTCAATATTTAAATGCTTATAAAAACTGTCCTATTTGAGATAGAAAGTTGAAATTTTGTCAGTTAGTAGGTCTCTGGGTGTCTTAACAATTATGTGAAAATAAACGTCATATGACGTCACGTGACGTCATTTGTTTATTATTATTATTCTTTTCTTCTTCCTAACTAAACGCTTATTTTAATATGTTGCAATAGTCCTAGGACGATGAAATTTTTATGGATTATTAGGCACGTGAGGAAATTTTGATTTCACCCCTACTGCATATATGTAGCCATATCTCAATAAATATCGATTTTTGTAAAATTATGTATGAATAAAAATTATAGCTGAATAATTGACATTTCCAAAGATATTTAGTTTATTAAAATTGGTTTACGCAATACAAAGTTATATGCAAAAAAACTAAATGAAATGAAGCTAATTTTGCTGATAATATGCTGTTTTCTTGAGGTTTAACAGTCAATATCTCAGAAACGACTGAAGATAAGTTTATACATTATGCGTATAAAATGTAGCATGTTTTAAGAACTTTCTAACGGTACGAAATTTATTGAAATTGGACTTCATATAAGAAAGTTACATGGAAAATAAGATATTTCATAATCATGCATCATAAAAATATGGAAAAGGTCACGCGCAGGGGTCACCAAGCTTAAATACTTGCGCAACGACTTAAAAAAAAAAAAATATCAAATTGCAATTGATGGGCTATATCTTGATTTTTTTTTTTTGTCGAATGTTGACTGTTTCCAAAATAAGCATTGAAGTTAATACATGTACAACGGCACAAGACAAAAATCCGTATTTGCAACACTATGTAGCTAGCGAGCAGTTTGCAAGCCTTGAAAAATTCACACGCAGCCCAACATTTTAGACCATCTAAAAACTGCATTGTTATGCTAACGATATTCATATTGCATCAGTTTGTAGGCTGGGATGTTACCTTTCAAAATATCACCATAGTTCGAAATTCCAGGAATTTATGGCAAAACTACGGAAGCCCAAACACGCCAAAATCGCTAAATACGATTAACTACGTTACAGGTGTCGAAAGGATATAGCACTATACAAATATTCAATACTTCTTCCTAATGAGGCTAAAATTAAACAAGGTTACAACTGAGCTGGAGTGATGAAATTCTATGTGTGATGAAAGTTAGAAACTTACATTTGAACACTGTTTCATTTTTCTTTCATGTCATATGACATAGTATAAATGTTGTATGTAAACTACATGTGCAAGATATGGGCGGACTTTTATTAAAATTCACAGAATGTGTTCTATTTGTGCTATTTTATATAGAAATAGAGGAGATAGAAAGTTGCAATTTGGACAGATTATCTATTATGTCATCTTCTATATATACTATATAAAGCAGATGTTGCAGAAAGTCCTATCATTCGTTTAAACGAATGACATCTAGTTAAACTTTGAATTGTCAGTTCAATAACTTTATCTTCACAATTTTTAGTTCTGTATAATAAATGTGAACTAGTTATGCTATTATGCATTTAGAAACCCCCATTACTGAAACAAAGTCTAAGATCTTTGCAAACAGTGCAGACCAAGATGAAGCTCTCCCACCAGTTTTTTCAGTGTTACTCATACTCAACAAATCTCATTACAACAAAAAGAATGTTCAATTTTTTGCAAATAAAGACCTTGTCCCATAGCTCTCCCCATTTTCTTGTTGCTGCCTTTGTACCTGGATTCTTTTGCAGGAATTATATCAGATAAAGAGGATGCATGAGATGCTTTCAAATATAACTAGAACTATCACTGAGGATGATTAATACCCTCGCAAAATGTTTTGATACATGAGAAGCCAGACCCCAGGTGAAGCGTAGATAAGAACCTGTATACACAGTATATTATTATGATTGTAATAAATAAGTAAGTTAAGTCATTTTTTTAAAGGAAAAGAATCGATATGTTTTTGGACAGCAGTATAAAAGTGTAATTACAGTTTTGGCCCCATCTGTTTAATTTGTAATGTTCCAAGACAAACAAAGCTATTTAAGATAATTGAAAAATGGGACCAGCTAGAGTTACAGTTCTTGGACACTGCACTTTTCCTAGTTGCCATCTGTTTACATTTTAAATTTCAAGTCAGTACATTGTATAATATTTGAGTAATGTTCCGGATAAGAAAAACAAAATTAACCAAAAAGAGATAATGCAAAAATGGAACCAGGGCAATAACTCTGCCATCCTTGAGACAACTCAAGTGAAATTTATGACACGCACCTCTCCACCTGATTATCAATGCACAAACAAAATTTGAACAGAGTTGGTTAAGAAATGTAGTAGTTCACGTCATAAGTCGAATCAGGGGCAATAACTCTGAAATTCTTGTGGGAACAAAGTAAAATTTGCGTCTTGCACATCTACTGCTTCTGAGGAATATTTATGTCAAGTATCACGTGAGCTGGACTAAAAGTGAAGGAGGAGCTCACAGGACAAGATTTTGCTGACAGACCACATGACCGACGGACCGACTGTCCAACCAACCAACTGACTGACAAACCAACCGACCGACAGGCTGATTCCAGTATACCCCCTATCGTTTGCGCTAGTATAAAGAGAATGGTTGGTTGACAGGGGTTTTAATTTCAAAACAAAAATAAATCAATAAAAACCTAGTATCATATTAATTAATATAAACACTGTTCTAAGGAAGCACACATTTTGGATTGGACAACATTTTGGGGCTATATTTAGAAATTTTATATTTAAAGATTTCCCTCTTTTTTACTACACAGAGAAAAAAGACCAAAATTTGTTTTCTTTTCTCTCTTAACACTAAATGGTAACAATTTCCATGTTTATTTCAGACTCAGTACGATTGCGTTATGGATGTTGAAATTGAATAAAATTATGTTGAAAATTGATGCTGGAGATATTGTATTTAATAAACTGTGATAATTGTAACAGATAACTCGCTGGAGACAAATTCGCATTCATGCGGAGATATTTCGAACCATGGCTGGCTGGCATTTCCAGCAATAGCCAACAATACATGTATATACATAAAAATATCAAAAAATGAAACAGGTCAGTAGTACTGCATCTGACTGGCATGGCAAAGGTTGTTAGTTTGAGTCCCAACTTTTTTTTTGTTTTTTACACCTAATTGTTTTTTGTTTGTCCATGAGTCAACCGTAAAATTTGAAGGGAAAATTTTAAATGGGAGTCATTAAAAAGACGAAAATTTATTGGCCCCGGCATGATCATGTGTATGTCGAACTCGAAAGGTAGCCAGTAAATAAAGATAATAAAACAATGGATTTACTTTCCAGAGCAAAAATGTGTATTTTTAGCTCACATGAGCACAACGTGCTCAAGGTGAGCTTTTCTGATCGCCTTTCGTCCGTCGTCCGTCGTCCGTGCGTGCGTGCGTCCGTGCGTCCGGCGTCAACAATTGCTTCAAACAACATCTCCTCCTAAACGGCTTGGCCAATTTGAAAAATATTTTGCAGGAATGTTCCTTGGATGAAGCTCTACTAAAGTTGTATAAATGGTTCTGGTCCATCGCATAATTAGGTCACAGGAGCTAAAAATAGATTTTAAAAATGAAAATTTAAAAAATCTTCTTCTCTGAAACCACAAGGCCTAGCCTTTTGATTTTTGGTATGTAGCATGATCTTATGACTCTCTACCAGGATTGTACAAATTATGACCCTGGGGTCAAAATTGGCCCCGCCCCAGGGGTCACTTGATTTCACATAGGCTAATATAGGAAAAACTTGAAAAAATCTTCTTCTCCGAAACCACAAGGCCTAACCTTTTGATTTTTGGTATGTAGCATCACCTTATGGGCCACTACCAAGATTGTACAAATCATAGCCCTATGGTGATAAATGACCCCGCACCAGGGGTCACTTGTTTTACATAGAGTTATATAGAAAAATCTTAAAAAATCTTCTTCTATGAATCCATAAGGCCTAGAGCCTTGATATTTGGTATGTAGCATCATCTTATGGGCCACTACCAAGATTGTACAAATCATAGCCCTATGGTGATAAATGACCCGCACCAGGGGTCACTTGTTTTACATAGAGTTATATAGGAAAATCTTAAAAAATCTTCTTCTATGAATCCATAAGGCCTAGAGCTTAGATATTTGGTATGAAGCATCATCTTATGGGCCACTACCAAGATTGTACAAATCATAGCCCTATGGTGATAAATGACCCCGCACCAGGGGTCACTTGTTTTACATAGAGTTATATAGGAAAATCTTAAAAAATCTTCTTCTATGAATCCATAAGGCCTAGAGCTTAGATATTTGGTATGTAGCATCATCTTATGGGCCACTACCAAGATTGTACAAATCATAGCCCTATGGTGATAAATGACCCCGCACCAGGGGTCACTTGTTTTACATAGAGTTATATAGGAAAATCTTAAAAAATCTTCTTCCAATAATGCATAAGGCCTAGAGCTTAGATATTTGGTATGAAGCATCATCTTATGGGCCACTACCAAGATTGTACAAATCATAGCCCTATGGTGATAAATGACCCCGCATCAGGGGTCACTTGTTTTACACAGAGTTATATAGGAAAATCTTAAAAAATCTTCTTCTATGAATCCATTAGGCCTAGAGCTTAGATTTTTGGTATGTAGTAGCATCTAATGGTTCATTACAAAGATTTTCAAAGTCTTTGCCCTACGGTGATAAATGACCCTGCGCCCAAGTCTTCTCTGAAACCATATGGCCCATTGCTTAGATATTTGGTGTGTAGTATTGTCAGGGGTAAAATGTTTTAGATTAAGTTATATCAGAATCCTTGTCTGTTTAAAAACCTTGACATCAGTTGAAGCAATGGTACTCAGGTGAGCGATTCAGGGCCATCATGGCCCTCTTGTTTTCTATCTCAACGTCTGTTAGTCTGTAATTTGTGTCATCGTGTTTTACATTAAAGATTGAAATCAAGCTCGGGCTGTCCTTCGCTATAATATAATCTTAACGGAGCTGTATTTCAACGGAGATTTGAGATTTTGATTGTAACGTTACATTTTGGAGTATACTTAGGTCATGTAAATTTTAACACTAATGAACTAGCAGTATAATAGGACATTTGTTACGAAAAGATCACCTGTAATTTGATGGTCGTCGCATTACGACTGAATATGTTCAGCTTCATAAACAAAAACAACAAGATGAAAAAAGAAAGAGCAATGCTGTTTTGGTTTAAAATAAACGTTATTTCAAATTGCCCCCATATACCATCTCTCCAACATCTGTTCAGCATTTACTTTTTCCTATTTTTTGATTAACAGAAATAAATAAATTTAAAAAAACATTTAAGCCATAGGCATGACAGAAAAGAGAGCATTCCGGTTTTGAAAAAGACAATTATGTATTGATTTTACTTATCTTTGTATTTGTCTAAAGGTTGGCTCTATTTATCTATTATCGGTGATTTTGCAGCGTTCTCTGACAAATCACATAAATTTTGACAGTTGGACTGACTTATTTGCCAGCTCAAGTAGCCAAAGTAATGCATTACGCCAAGAATTTTCCCCACACCTCCGTGTCACATAAGCACTCAGTCTCGATGTAATCATGCCATGTAATCCATTTGTGTAATGTCTGTATTTAGATATCCAGTGTGGTTTAAATGTCATATCCAGCTTGCTTCACTTCTACAAGTTATTGTTAAGGTTTATGCCGAGTAAATCCGTTTGAAAATAGGTAGAACATTGTATTTTTAAAAGTTTAAATCTGCACACGCCTAACTGTATACACTTGGACGGCCATTTTGTATTTATTATTTCCAGTTGTTATTATGGTGCTGGTGCTCTGTGTACTGTACTATACGTAAGCTTTACAGCCCATTTGATAAATAATAGAAAAAAATCAAACCAGCCATGCGTTCAGTTATGCGTTCATCTTCTCAAAATGTAAGAAAGTCATTGAGGCTTATATTCAGTCAAAATATCAGTTTTCTAACGCATCTGGAAGCGATATATTACGTATTTGAAATTTGCCGTCAGTGGTTCGAATCTTTGATTCGCCATAGAACCTTTACTTTTCCGAATTTGGAATAAAACGGACACCGGTATGCACAACAAGAGCGTAACATATTCATTTTGTAAATTTATGATGAAAATCGGTCCAGAGATAATGGCTGTAGACCGCATACATACTTTTTGTCTTGACGTCAAATCTGATGATATACAAATGTATTATGTCTCATGAATATGATTCAATGCATTCAAAAGAACATGGTTTGATGTATATGCCATTAAATTTCCATGGCCCTGGGATCTTTACAACATATATAGATTTACGCATAGATATCAAAAATTCTTTTCGACATCATGACGTCATATGACGTCAAATAACGTTCACCTTCAGTGAATGTAAAAAGACCTTTGAGTCTTATAACCTGTACAAGTATCAGCTTTCTAACTCATCTGTAAGCGATTTTAAAGGTATTTCAAATTTGACGTCAATAGTTCGAATCTTGGATTCGCTATAAAACCTTTGCCTTTTCGAATTTTGAAAAACGGACAACGAGATGCACAACTAGAGCGTAACATATACATTGTGTGAAAATTTGATGAAAATCGGCAAATGTAGGCGTATACTTTTAAAAAAGGAAAAACATTGAATGCAAAATACTATTTAATTTTAGGTGCTCGGACGTTTGCAACATAAAATTTATTTTTCAAATTATTATGTCATATGACATCAAATGACGTTCATTTTCACAGGATGTAAAACATATTTGGAGACTTATAACCTTTAAAAAATCAGCTCCATATTACATCTGTAAGCGATTTTAAACGTATTTGAATTTTGACGTCAATGGTTCGAATCTTGGATTAGCCATAAAGCATTTGCCTTTTCGAATTGGACAAACGGACAACAGGATGCACAAATAGAGCCTAACATACACATTCTGAAAATTTTGATGAAAATCGGCCGAGAAATAATGACTGTAGACCGCGTACAAACTTTTGTAGACTATGTCAAGTGTGACGTCATATGACGTCATAGGCATGAAAATCATTGAAATCAAAATTTCAGCAACTAAAGTATAAGCCATTAAATTTTCATCATCCCTGGGCCATTGCAACGTATAGAAATTAACGCATAGAAAAGAAAAAAAAAAGAATAATAACTAGACTTTGTTTGTTCTAAACAAAAGAAAGGGCTTTCTGCACTGCAAACCATATCAGACCTGATCATATTTATTTACTTTTCTGACATACACCATCTTTAAAAAATTAAGAAAATCCGTCCGCTCCGAATTGACAGCTGTAGAGTGCAAACATAAATAAATAGAAGAGGAAATTTCTGACGTCATATAACATAATTTAAATTTTAAAGTCATTGCATTCAAAAGGGAATAGGTGGCTTTGTTTTCAGTTATAATTTCATTATGCTAACTTTTTGAGAACCATCTTAAAAATAATTACAATAATACTCAATCTTGGTGTTCTGCAAGGGAATGAAGTATCACTTGTCCTCTTAACATGCTAAAAAAGTATACAAGAGTCCTTTTCTACGAAATATTTATTTCTAATATCTTCATTGAATTTTCTTGTTCAATTGCAGGGGACACAGAGCATTTAAATAAATTACTGTATCACATTATACCTTTAATGTAACAAAAATAAAATTTAGAATAATATGTTGGATCAACTGCAGAAGCACAAGGAAAAATGTTTCTTTCAGAAATCTTACTTTCATGTAACTTTCTTATATGATGTTCGATTTAAAAAAAACAGGTAGGTTTTTGCGATATATAAAGTTATTCCTCAAAAAAAAAGGCAAAAATCGGCAAATAGATATTCATGTCAATTACTACTCTTCGACAAATAACTTGATAATAAATAGTCCAATCATTAAGATCTGCATAGCATTAGAACCGCATTGCATCAAGATGGTCCTAAAGGCGCTCACCTGAGAAAAACTGCCTTCATTGCCTGTACAAGTTACTAAATTATAGCATAGTTGTACTGAAAAACATAATCCATCAGATTATTTATAATTCCACGAACTAAACAGTGCATGTTGTCGAAAGTTGAAGTCAAACTTGACTGAAAAAAATATGGCTTAAAACACACAAATTTAAACATCAACAGGGGCATAACTCCTGACCTAATTGGCCAATGTCAGCCATTATCGAACTTGGCAGAAAGAATATGGCTATAAACATTGTTCTAAAGTTTGAAGATGATTCTTCAGAAATGAAGATGCCAGAGTGCAAACAACCTAAAAATTGGCATTTTTTAATATTTAAAGGAGCATAACTCATGATCATATAGGCCGATATCAACCATAATCGATCTTGACCGTTAGATTATGGTATTTAATATTGTCATAAAGTTTGAAGATGATTGCTTAAGAAATGAAGATGCTAGAGTGCAAACAAACTGAAAATTGGCATATTTTAATATCAAAAGGGGCATTACTATTGACCTAATAAGTTGATATCAGCCATAATCGAAGTTGGCCGTGAGATGATGGTAATAAACATTGTCATAAAGTTTGAGGATGCTTGCTTAAGAAATGAAGATGCTAGAGTGCAAACAAAGTGAAATCTAGCTTTCTTCAATAATAAAAGGGGCATAACTCCTGACCTAATAAGCCGATATCAGCCATAATCAAACATGACCAAGATTTTTTTGGTAATAAACATTGTTATAAAGTTTGAAGATGATTGCCTAAGAAATGAAGATGCTAGAGTGCAAACAAAATTGTGGACGACGGACGGACGGAGCTAAAAATCATTAGTTGCTTAGAAAAAGCAATCAAGTGATGAAGACTAACTGCAGAAGTGCATGAAAGAATGGTATAAATTAATTCTTATTTCTCATCTTACTTCCTTATATGATGTCCAATTTTAAAAAAGACCCAACATTTCACGTGTTTCATGTTTCAGCTTTTCTGTTACGTGTTCTGAGATAAGAAAGTTATTTTTCAAGGAAACCGCAAAAATCGGCGAAACGATGTTCATGTCTATTATTGCTCTAATTAATTAATTAATGGTCCGATCATTAAAATCTGCATACCATTAGAACCGCATTGCATCACGCTTATAATGCTGTTCTTTATGTTACTTTCAAACATTAATAGTTTCTTAGAAAAAAGAAAGCAATCAAATGATTGGGACTAACTGCAGAAGTGCATGAAAGAACAGTTTAAATGAATTCTTATTTCTCAGCTAACTTCCTTATAGGATGTCCAATTTTAAAAAGCTAGGTACTATTAGAAAGGCCTTCAAATTTCCAACATTTCACGCATTTCATGTTCCAACTTATCCATTACGGGTTTTGAGATATAGAAAGTTATTTTTCAAGAAAACGGCAAAATCGGCAAAAAGATGTTCATGTCTATTATTGCCCTTCGACAAATAACTTTATAATTTATGGTCCGATCATTAAAATCTACATATCATTAGAACCGCATTACATCATGCAAAAATTTGTTCTTTGTTATTTTCAAAAATTAATAATTTCTTTGAAAAAAGCAATCAAGTGACTCGGCCTTACTGCAGGAATGCATAAAAGAACGGTTTTACTAAATTCTTATTTTTTCATGTAACTTCCTTATATTTACTTCATATGACATCAATTTTTAAAAAGCTAGGTACCGTTGGAAAGGTCTTTTGATTTGCCAAGCTTCATGATTGTATGTATATTTAAACTCTTTGTAGATATGGGCGGTTGAACCTTGAGAATACAGCAAAAATCGGGGATAAATATGTTCATATCGTTTTTTTTCTTCCTTTTAACTTAATGAATATTAAGTCAATCTTTAAGATTAAAACACCAAAAGAACGGCCAGGCATTGATCTACAAAGTACATTCATACTCTTATTAACAAAATTCAATAATTATCGAGATAAAAGTAGTTAAGTGCACCTATGGTTGCAACTTTTTTGTTTTTCTGCAATAACTCAACTGATACAACCCGATCTTCAAAAACTATATATCATCTTAAAGGCCTTTCAAAGCACTACAAATTATACACATAGTGTCTCGATAAAATATTTTTCGTTTTTGAGATATTTAAGGCAAAAAAAAAAAACAAAAAAAAAAAACGATAATTGACATGTGACCTTGACCTTAGCGATTTTCCGGAAGCGGAAGTGACTGATGATAATAAGAGCCTTTGTTGCACCTTCAGTAAAAATTTATGCAAATCGGTCAAAAACTTTTTCTTCCAGTGCTAAAGAAACGTATATTTTGGATAAAAAAATTGATAACGCGTCATGACGTCATTTTACTTCATATGACGTCAGTCTTCTCAGAGCAGACAGAAATCAATAGGACACATGTTCTGTCCACATTTCATGTTTCTAGCTTATCTGGTGCTTCGTAATACTTCAATACATTTTCTGGTCCAAAATTCAGCCATAGATCCTTGATCTTTTCGAATATTGCAAAATGTATATAATCCTGCACAACAAGAACGTAATATATATATTCTGTGAGAAAAAAATCAAGTAATTCGGTCCAGAAATGACGGCTGTAGAGCACGTACAGACTTGGGTAGCTCTTTTCAGCCCTGACGTCATGTGACGTCACATGAGGAAAAAATATGGTGTTACTGTGAAAATTTCATGCTGCTAGCTTATCGGCAACCTGTTGTAATTTGAACCTCAAAAGGAAGAAAAAAGTAGAATAATAATAACTAGATTTCATTCGTTGATACGAATGATAGGACTTTCTGCTAACATTGAAAAATTTAAAGATTAATACCGTTAGAAAGAATATATATTAAATTCCCTACCTTTTACTTTTTTTTTGTAGGGACTTCTCATGCATGAACTTTGTGAAATAAGCCATATGGCAAAAATAAATCAATCTTTATTTTGATATCGCTTTCTTATAACTTGACCAATTTTAGTATTCTAGGTACCAAAATAAATGGCCTGAAAATCCAGACAATTCCATTATAGCATATTTGGGTCTAGTTTTATAGGTATTCAAAATATAAGCAATTAAACTTAAACCTCTTAATTCTGCATATCAAAATTCTTTTTTTTTTATTTTCGTGTACAGTCGCGGGAATAAAATAGTAAATGCTACCATGCAATAGAACCGTCGACGCATGTAGCCTCGTGAGTTAAATTCCAATAACGCTTGTACATACGATCGAGAGACTGTATTACACATAGTTACTCCATTTTGCGCTTTTAACTAACGGACAAATTAGCTTGCAGCGTCTTGAACGGATGACATGTGTTGATCATTTTGTTTCAAACGTCTACACTTATGCACGCTCATGGTATCTCATGCTAGCAATTAAATTACATTGTACTATAACATATATTTTCACATAGGTCATTTATCATAAATTTGGAATATAGCTGGTACAACATTTTTCGATTGATGCAACAATAAAGTCGGGAAATTGCAATGTTTCAACAATGGTCTACATGACATGTGTCAAAACGCTCAAAAGATTATGGGTAACGCAATGCTGCAACTGATATGTATAAGTTACGTAAATAAAATGATTTGACAAAACATTTAATCATTGTCAACACTTGTTTGTTTGTTTGTTTGTTTGTTGGGTTTAATGTCTTCAAAATTTTAGGTACCAAAATAATCGTCTTAAAATTCTCTATATTTCGCAAGCTTTATCTATAGGAATATTTTTAATATTTTTTGACATATAAGCTCTCAAACCTCCTGAAAAATGAAAAAATCACTAAAGCTATATGCACGAATCTCGTTTGTTCCGCATTACTCCATGAATCTTAGGTCAATCATTAAACTTTAAGCATCAAGAGAACGGCTAAACATTGCTTTACAAATAATATTCATCATCATATTTTCAAAATTCAAAGGTTTTCGAGATATAAACTGTTAAACACACTGAGGGTTACCAAATTTTCATTTTGTTGCCATAACTCAACCGATTCAACCCCGATCATCAAAAGCTAAATATCATCTGAAAGGTCTTTCTAAGCACTACAAATTATACGCATAGTGTCTCGATAGAATATTTACCGTTTTTGAGATATTTAAGGCCGAAGAAAAAGCCGATAATTGATATATGACCTTGACCTTTGGGATTTTCCGGAAACGAAAGTGACATGGCTCCATAAAATCTAAAACTGCATCTTCAGACAAAATTTCAAGCAAATCATACAAAAAATAAAGCCTACAGGGCTTAAAAACTGTAAAGTTTTAATACGAAAGTTTTATTAGCATTATGACGTCATGTTACATCATATGGTGTTCATCTTTTCAGAATGTAAAGAAGACCTAGAGACTAATATTCAGTCCAAATATCGGCCTTCTAGCTCTTCTTGAAGCGATTTTATACGCATTTGAAATTTGACTACATTAGTTCGAATCTTGGATTCGCCATAAAACCTTTGCCTTTTTGAATTTGGAAAAACGAACACCGAAAGGCACAACTAGAGTCTAACATACACATTCTGTGAAATTTTGATGAAAATCGGTCCAGAAATAATGGCTGTAGACCGCGTACAAACTTTTTCACCTGACGTCGAATCTGACGTTATATGACGTCATATGAATATGAAATTCATTGCATCCGAAAGGTCATGGTTTGAAATATATGCCATAAAATTTTCATTGTTCTGAGTCAATGGCAACACCTCAAAATTAAGACAAATATAAGAGGAAGAAAAAAAGAATAATACCTAGATTTCGTTTGCACGGCAAACGATAGGACTTTCTGTAAACCGTTAAAAACTCAATCAAACTGAAAATAATAGGTACGGAATACTCAGAAAACATTAGTGTGTTAACATTAGTTTCTAGTGTGTAACCTATACATTCTTTGAAAGTTTTAGAAGAATTCATCAATTCATAATATCTGCAGAGCGCTTACAAACCTTTTGATCTGACGTCTATTCTGATGTCATAGGTATAAGAATATTATTGCATATGAAAATTCAGCATATTTAACATATGCCATTTTTTTGTAATTCTTGACCATTGGGATCACATTGAATTTATTGCACCAGAACTGAAAACATATTATAATCCCATTAAAAGAAAACGTTTTGAATTACAACATGTGTGAAATTCAGCATTTTACTTCGAATAGGGTCTCTGAAATACTAAACGTAATTCCGAAGTCATATTTTCGAAACTTGGTTTCACCACAGAACCTCGGTCTTTTCAATATTTTGAAAACGAAAGTAAGGATGCCCAACAAAATCCTTGCTTTTTCATATTTGGTAAAACGGAGACAGGTTGACACATCTAAAGCGTAACATACACATTCTGTGAAATTTTGATGAAAATCCGTCCTAAAATAATGGCTGTAGACCGCGTACAAACTTGTGTAGACGTCAAGTTTGATGTCATATGACGTCATAAGAAAATCAATGAAATGAAATATTAAGTATCTTAAATAAATCAAGTAAATTTTCATGCCCCATTGGAACTTTGCAACATATAGAAATTAACGCTTAGATATCAAACATTCTTTTTGACCTTATGACGTCAAATGACGTTAATCCTCATATAATAGAAATACGTCTAAAAGACTAATATTCAGTTCAAATATCCACTTTCTAAATCATCAGAAAGTGATTTTATACGTATTTGAAATTTGATGTCAATGGTTCGAAATTTGGATTCGCCATAGAACCATTGCCTTTTCGAATTTGGAAAACCGGACAAGGAATACACAACAAGAGCATTACATATACATTCTGTGAAATGTTGATGAAAATCGGTCCAAATATAATGGCTGTACACCGCGTAAAAACTTTTTGCCCTGATATCAAATCTTACGTGATATAACGTTACATTATTATGGAATACATTGCATTCTAAAGCTCATGGATTGATGTATAAACTATTAAAATTCAATGGTCCTGGAAAGTTAACAACATTATTTGAATTAACGCGTTAATTAATTCCTTTTGACCTTATGACGTCATCTGACGTCAAATAACGTTCATCTCCACAGAATGTAAAACATACTTGGAGACTTATAATCTTTCCAAATATCACCTTTCTTACTTATCTGGAAGCGGTTTTATACGTACATGTATATGAAATTTGACTTCAATGGTTCGAATCTTGGATCCGCCATAAAACCTTTGCATTTTCGAATTTGGAAAAACGGACACCGGGATGCACAACTAGAGCCTAACATACACATTTTCTGTGAAATCTTGATAAAAATCGGCCCAGAAATAATGGCTGTAGACCGCGTACAAATATTTTAAAACGACGTCAAGTTTGACGTCAACACACGTGATAGTCAAATGAAAATTATTGAAATGCAAAATGTTTTATATGAAGCATTTGCTATTAAATTTTCAAGGTGCTCGGACGTTTTCAACAAATAAAAATTAACACGTAAAATTTAGAAATTTCTTTTCACCTCATGGGGTCATATGACGTCATATGACGTTAATCTTTTGGGAATGTAAATACATCCCAGAGACTTATATTCTGTCCAAATATCATCTTTCTAGCTCATCTGTAAGCGATTTTATACGCATTTGAAATTTGACGTCAATGGTTCGAATCTTGGATTCGCCATAAAACCATTACCTTTTCGAATTTTGAAAAACGGACACCGGGTTGCACAACTAAAGCCTAATTTACATATTCTGTGAAATTTTCGTGAAAATCGGCCTGGAAAAAATGGTTGTAGACCGCGTACAAATATTTGTAGACGACGTCAAGTTTGACGTCAAAACACGTCATAGACAAATGAAAATTATTGAAATGCAAAATGTTTTATGTGAAGCATTTGCTATTGAATTATCAAGGTGCTCGGACGTTTTCAACATATAAAAATTAAAACGTAAATTTTAGAAATTTCTTTTCACCTTATGACGTCATATGACGTTCATCTTTTGAGAATGTAAATAAATTCTAGAGACTTATATTTTGTCCAAATATCATCTTTCTAGCACATCTGTAAGCGATTTTATACGCATTTGACGTCAATGGTTCGAATCTTGGATTCGCCATAAAACCATTGCCTTTTCGAATTTTGGAAAACGGACACCGGGTGCACAACAAGAGCCTAACATACATATTCTGTGAAATTTTGGTGGAAATCAGCCCAGAAAAAATGGCTGTAGACTGCGTACAAATATTTTAAGATGACGTCAAGTTTGACGTCAAAACACGTCGAAGACAAATTTCTTAATATCTCATTGTATTTCATGCAAAAGTATTAAATGAGAATATAAAGGAAACTTTGAGACTTATATCCTGTCCAAATATTATCTTTCTAGCTCATCTGTAAGCGATTTTATACGCATTTGAAATTTGACATCATTGGTTCGAATCTTGGATTCGCCACAGAACCTTTGCCTTTTCGAATTTTGAAAAACGGACACCGGGATGCACAACTAGAGCCTAACATACACATCTTGTGAAATTTTGATGAAAATTGGTCCAGAAATAATGGCTGTAGACCGCGTACAAACTTTTTCACCTGACGTCAAGTCTGACGTTATATGACGTCTTATAAATATGAAATTTATTGCATTCGAAAGCATATGGTTTGAAATATTTGCCATAAAATTTTCATTGTTCTGGGCCAATGGCAACACATCGAAATTAACACAAATACAAGAGGAAGAAATAAAGAATAAAAACTAGATGTCATTCGTGAAAACGAATGATAGGACTTTCTGCAAGCTGTGTTAATGCAAAAAGCAGGAGATAGAAGTTTCATGTAATGACTCACCTCTGGTAGTATTTCATGTTCATGCTGAACAATTGACATTATATTCCAAAATTAGTGCAAATGATAAGAACTAAGCATTAGTCTGTGACGTAACATGATGTCATATGACGTCAGGACATGACTGCAAACTTGATTTCTAGTTTGAAGGTCCTATGTTCGAATCTTACTTCAGCCACAATACTTCGGTTTTTCGGAATTAAGGTTAGCTGACAAAATATTCACACCTTAGTTTCAAGATGTACCATCTGTAAAAATTTGAAGAAAATCCGACCATAAATGGCGGCTGAAGAGCGTGAAAACCATTTTTCACTATTTTTAGCTCTGACGTCACATGACGTCATAGGGAGCTGAAAATTATTATGTTCAAAAGCGTATACTTTACTGTCATAACTCTGAAATTTTCATTATTCTGAACAACTGGCATCATGTCGAAATCATTGAACTAAAATAAAATTTAAGAAGTATGCTTATGACGTTACATGACGTCCTTTGACGTCACGACTCAAAATATGTGTAGAAATTCTGCAGAATTGAAAACCTTGTAAGTTTCAACTTTCTATCTCATCCTGAAGCTCTTTAATCCTAAAATGAAATTTTTGGTCCTATGTTCGAATCTTATTAAAGCCACAGAACTTCGGTCTTTCGGAACTACGGTTAGCTGAAAGGATATGCACACCTTAGTTTCAAGATGTACCATCTGTGAAAATTTGAAGAAAATTTGACCATAAATGGCGGCTGTAGAGCGTGAAAACCATTTTTCACTATTTTTAGCCCTGACGTCACATGACGTCAAAGGGTGCTGAAGATGCTTTTGTTCAAAAGAGCATACATTACTGTCATAACTCTGAAATTTTCATTATTCTGAACAACTGGCATCATGTCGAAATCATTAGCCTTAAATGAAAATTTAGATGTATGCTTATGACGTCACATGACGTCATTTGACGTCACGACTCAAAACATATATGTAGAAATTCTGCAGAACTGCAAACTATGTAAGTTTCAACTTTCTATCTCATCCTGAAGCTCTTTTATCCTAAAATGAAATTTTCGGTCCTATGTACGAATCTTATTTCAGCCACAGAACTTCGGTCTTTCGGAATTTCGGTTAGCTGACAGGATATGCACACCTTAGTTTAAAGATGTACCATATGTGAAAATTTGAAGAAAATCCGACCATAAATGACGGCTGTAGAGCGCGAACACTATTTATTACTATTTTTAGCTGTGACGTCAGGTGACGTCATAGGGTGCTGAAGATGCTTTTGTTCAAAAGCGCATACATTACTGTCATAACTCTGAAATTTTAATTATTCTGAACAACTGGCATGATGTCGAAATCATTGCCCTAAAATGAAAATTTAGAAGTATGCTTATGACGTCACATGACGTCATTTGACGTCAGGACTCAAAATATGTATAGAAATTCTGCAGAACTGCAAACTGTGTAAGTTTCAACTTTCTATCTCATCCTGAAGCTCTTTGATCCTAAAATGAAATTTTTGGTCCTATGTTCGAATCTTATTTCAGCCACAGTACTTTGGTCTTTCGGAATTTCAGTTAGCTGACAGGATATGCACACCTTTGATTCAAGCTGTACCATCTGTGAAAATTTGAAGAAAATCCGACCATAAATGACGGCTGTAGAGCGCGAACACCATTTTTCACTATTTTTAGCTGTGACGTCATGTGACGTCATAGGGTGCTGAAAATCATTGAAATCAAAATTTCCTTACGTGACTAATAAGCCATAAAAATTTCATCGTCCTAGGACTATTGCAACATATAAAAATAAGCGTTTAGTTAGGAAGAAGAAAAGAATAATAATAACTAGATGTCATTCGTTTAAACGAATGATAGGACTTTCTGCAACATCTGCTTCAAATGTAAGTTTCTAACTTTCATCACACATAGAATTTCATTACTCCAGCTCAGTTGTAACCTTGTTTAATTTTAGCCTCATTAGGAAGAAGTATTGAATATTTGTATAGTGCTATATCCTTTCGACACCTGTAACGTAGTTAATCGTATTTAGCGATTTTGGCGTGTTTGGGCTTCCGTAGTTTTGCCATAAATTCCTGGAATTTCGAACTATGG
This sequence comes from Solen grandis, assembly GCA_021229015.1. Lineage (NCBI taxonomy): Eukaryota > Metazoa > Mollusca > Bivalvia > Adapedonta > Solenidae > Solen > Solen grandis. Next base: position 93,437,210 of record CM037777.1, read on the forward strand.
TGATATTTTGAAAGGTAACATCCCAGCCTACAAACTGATGCAATATGAATATCGTTAGCATAACAATGCAGTTTTTAGATGGTCTAAAATGTGGGGCTGCGTGTGAATTTTTCAAGGCTTGCAAACTGCTCGCTAGCTTCATAGTGTTGCAAATACGGATTTTTGTCTTGTGCCGTTGTACATGTATTAACTTCAATACTTATTTTGGAAACAGTCAACATTCGACAAAAAAACAACAACAACAACAACAAAAAAAAAAAATCAAGATATAGCCCATCAATTGCAATTTGATATTTTTTTTTTTTTTTAAGTTGTTGCGCAAGTATTTAAGCTTGGTGACCCCGCGCGCCTTTTCCTTTTTATGATGCATATTATAAATATGTAACTTTCTTATATGAAGTCCAATTTCAATAAACTTGGTACCGTTAGAAAGCTCTTAAAACATGCTACATTTTATACACATAATGTATAAACTTATCTTCAGTCGTTTCTGAGATATTGACTGTTAAACCTCAAGAAAACAGCATATTATCAGCAAAATTAGCTTCATTTCATTTAGTTTTCTTGCTTTTAACTTTGTATTGCGTAATCAATTTTAATAAACTAAATATTTTTGGAAACGTCAATTATTCAGCTATAATTCTTATTCATACATATATTTACAAAAATCGATATTTATTGAGATATGGCTACATATATGCAGTAGGGGTGACATCAAAATTTCCTCACGTGCCTAATAACCCATAAAAATTTCATCGTCCTAGGACTATTGCAACATATTAAAATAAGCGTTAAGTTAGGAAGAAGAAAAGAATAATAATAATAAACAAATGACGTCACGTGACGTCATATGACGTTTATTTTCACATAATTGTTAAGAAACCCAGAGACCTACTAACTGACAAAATTTCAACTTTCTATCTCAAATAGGACAGTTTTTATAAGCATTTAAATATTGACGTCATTGGTTCGAATCTTGGATCCGCCATATATGCTTGGACTTTTCGAATTTTGAAAAACGGACACCGGTATACACAATTAGAACGTAATATACACATTCTGTGAAAATTTGATGAAAATCGGCCCATTAATAATGGCTCTGGACCGTGTACAAGCTTTCTTAGTCAATTTCAAATGTTTTTAAAAAAACTAAATTAAAAAATTTAAAATCGGTTCATTAATAATGGCTCTGGACCGCGTACAAACTTTTGTAGCTTATTTCAAGTGTGACGTCATATGACGTCATAGAGATATGAAAATCGTAGAAATCAAAATAACATTTCTTGGAGAATATGACATCAAAATTTCATTGTCCTTGGACAATATTAACATATATAATTATGTGTTTAAAAATTAGAAATTTGATGACGTCATATGACGTCACAAGACGTCCATTTTCACAAAATATTTAAATCTATCGGAGATCTATATACTGACAAAATACCAACCTTCTGTCTCATTTAGGGACGATTTTATGAGCATTTATCTATTTGACGTCCTTGGTTTGAATCTTGCATTCGCCATAGAACCTTGTGCTTTTCGAATTTTGAAAAACGGACAACGAGATGCACAACTAGAACTTAATGTACACATTCTGTGAAAATTTGATGAAAATCGGTTTATTAATTATCGCTCTGGACCGCGTACAAACTTTTGTAGCAAATTGCCAAGTGTGACGTCATATGACGGGAAAATTAATTTTTTAATCACGCATATGAATAATATGCCATCGAAATTTCATTCTCCTAGGACGATTGCAACATATGAAAATCCGTGAGGAAGAAAAGAATAATAATAATAATAATAATAATAACTAGATTTCATTCGTTGATACGAATGATAGGACTTTCTGCAACATTTTGAAATGTAAAGATTAATACCGTTAGAAAGAATATATATTATATTTCCTACCTTTTACTTTTTTTTTCGTATTGACTTCTCATGCATGAACTTTGTGAAGTAAGCCATATGTCGAAAATAAATTAATCTTTATTTTGATATCGCTTTCTTATAACTTGACCAATTTTAATTGTTGTTGTTGTATTGGGGTTTACCGTCGCTGTGGTAGTATTTCAATCATATAGACACTCCAGCTAATTACAGGTGGAGGAAGACCCCGAGTACACAGAGATACGCGGATATAACCACCGACCTACCGCAAGCCAGCTGGAAGGCTTCCTCACATGAAAAATCCGAAGTCCCTACCGGAATTCGAACCCACAGCGATGAGGGGCTGAGAGATTCCAAGTTTAGTATTCTAGGTACCAAAATAAATGTCCTGAAAATCCCTACAATTCAATTGTAGCATATTTGGGTCTAGTTTTATAGTTTTTCAAAAAATAAGCAATTAAACTTAAACCTATTAATTCTGCATATCAAAATTCTTTTTTTTTTTATTTCGTGTACAGTCGCGGGAATAAAACCGTAAATGCTACCATGCTATAGATTCGTCGACGCGTGTAGCCTCGTGAGTTAAATTTCAATAATGCTTGTACATACGATGGAGACGACTGTATTCGTTATAGATAGTGTTTATTAAGAGAGAATTTTACAGTTAAGAAGCCGGAACGAGCGTAGCGAGTGACGGCTTCTTAACTGTTACATTCTCTCTTAGTGTTTGAAATTATATTTTGTCCAATGAAATCATTCCATTTTTTCAAAATTTTGTCTCCATTTAATTCATTAAATCGGCATCAACTTGTCACTTAACACTATTCCGCTAAATCAACTAATCAATTTAAAACCAGCTTCAAGCACCTTCACTGCGCATGTGCGTCAAGATGTGTCGAGAAGCGGAGCTTTATGTGTTCACCAAAATAGACTAAGACCACAGTTACCTGCCCTTGGTTACCGGATGTGCCTACACAGAAAAAAGTGACCCTATTTAATGTTGAATTAAGGTGAGATTTTGACTGAAAGACATGCAATAAAGTTCCACAAGTTCTAACAACATTAGTATGGGTCATCGCTTTAAAGACACTTGTGTAATTTCAATGTCTGAACATGTTAACAAAGAACGGGCAATATATAACTAATTACTAAACAAAGCGATTAAGTAAATATCCAATTAAATAAATTCAAATTGAAAAATGTATATAAATAATGAGAAGAGAAGAAAAAAAAACACTTACAAACAAGGGTTGCTTAAATAAAAAAATTAATGTTCAAACCACAACATATATAGGTGCAGATATATGAACCTTTCTAAACAGTATCTTTTATTCAAATTTCAATCACCACTTTTTTTGCCGAAGAGATCAAAGTCGGCTTCCGGTTCAATGCTCATTTGGAGCGTAGATCTACACAGATATACACAGCTAGAGCGACGCATTGACCTTTGACATAACATGTTACATGTCACGTGATGTAATTAACGCCGGGAAAAGGTTGATAGGGCGGAGTCTAAAAAATCAATACTATATTTGGAATGTGAAATTTCAAAACATAATTTCAAACACTAAGTACATATAGGTTAGTATTATTTAGTAAGCATTAAGACCATTAAATCGGTCGCGCGGCTTTGCCGCGCCACACCGATTTAATGGACTTAATGCTTACTAAAAAAACACTAACCTATACTTAATTAACACTGACTAACTTAAACTTAGAGTTTGCCCCGCCCTATTACTATGTTATGCTGCTATATCAGAAGATGGCGCCATATAAGTGTTACGTCAGCGTGTTGTTAAAGTATCAACACACGTGCACGTGCTTTCCAAATATGGATGTAACACATAAATTTCGCACATTTTTTGACCGTCGGCTCATTTCTTTTTCAGATTTCAATCAATTTATGTGATGGCTGTTTTTTTTATTTATTTATCTTGTTTGAATTAGTTGAAAAATCAGAAAATAGCAACTGATTGACATTAAGGAAAGAACGAAATATGGAAAAGATAATCGTTTAAAAAAGTCGGTGTCAGCGGAAGATATCAAGGCTAGGAATACCCCGTAAATACCAAATTAAACGAGATAACACATGATCTGTAGGTTGTTTAAAAACGTTATATCAATTATTCAATTCTTGTATTTACTAAATTCGTAAACATAGGTACTGGTATAGCTCCCTTGGTTGGCGCTCAGCTTAATAAGGGTAGTTCCAGGACTGATGGCCCGGTGTCCGGATAATGTGACTGGGTGTGGTATCATGCCAACTGTCTACGACGTGATACTGTGCAGTGTGACAACACTACATTTGTCTCAAGTAGACATTGTCTCCAAAAGACTTTAATACTGTCGGTGGGACGTTAAACCTAATAAACTATTCTTGTATTTTAGTATTTAATTTAGCATCTTTTCCTTTCCTTAGGAGTCCCTTTGCAAAAAATATTTCCGAAACTCCTCATTCTTATGTAAATGTTTATCTATAAACATGATTATTTAAGCAACTTTAATAAATGTTTACAAAAGACGTCAACATGTGCCAGTGTGCACACCTCGTGTGTAGGGATCGGTGTAATAAACACTGCTATATATGATATCAGTTTGTTTGTTGGGTTTAACGTCCCACCGACAGTAATTCAGCCAGTCACGATGTCTACTTCCTGCAGGTATAGGACTGCCACACTGCAGTATCACGCCGTAGACATGTGGCATGATACCACACCCAGTCACATCATCCTGATACCGAGCCAACCAGTCCTGCAAATACCCTTATATGCTGAGCGCCAAGCTATAACAGTACCATTTTTTACGACTTTGGTATGTCGGGTCGGGGATCGAACCCACGACCTTCCGCTCCCGAGGCGGACGCTCTAACCACTCGGGCACCGGAAAGGGTACGCTTGTTTAGCTAGTAATATCAATATGATATAAGTAAAAAGTTGTTTGCAATTTATATGACTAATACATAGCTGTAAACTTACATATTTTCCGAAAATGCTTCAATTAACGTGAAAGCGAAAGTAGGGTATTTCTCGAAAATTCTTACACTTGGGTTTATATTCGTATTTTTAATGTAACTTCCTTATACTTTAATCAATTTTAAAACTCTAGGTACCAAAATAATCGTCTTAAAATTTTCTACATGTCACTCGCTTAAGGTTTGGACTTATTTCTAAGGAGCTTCTAGATATTAGCCACAGAAGTTTGACAACACGGCAGAATCGCTGAAATTCTACATGTTTAAATTCTAATTTTTGATGTAACTTCCTTATACTTTGTTCAATTTCAAAACTTAAGGTACCAAATTATTCGTCTGAAAATTCTCTACATTTCACACGCTTTATGTTTAGGAATATTACTAATACTTTTTGAGATACAAGCTCTTAAACCACCTGAAAAATGAAAAATTTACCAAAGCTACATACACGAATTTCGTTTTTTTCCCATCACTCCATCAATCTTTGGCCAATCATTAAAGTTTAGGCATCAAAAGAACGGCCAAACATTGCTCTACAAATAATATTCATCATCATATTTTGAAAAATCAAAGGATTTCGAGATATAAACGGTTAAACACACTGAGGGTTACTGAATTTTTGTTTTTCCGCCATAACTCAACCGATTCAACCCCGATCATCAAAAACTAAATATCATCTGAAAGGTCTTTCTAAGCACTACAAATTATACGCATAATGTCTCGATAGAATATTTACCGTTTGTGAGATATTTAAGGCCGAAGAAAAACCCGATAATTGATATATGACCTTGACCTTTGGGATTTTCCGGAAACGGAAGTGACATAGCTCCATAGAATCTAATACTGCATCTTCAGACAAAATTTCAAGTAAATCATGCAAAAAATAAAGCCTACAAAACCGTTAAGTTTTAATACGAAAGTTTTTAGAGCATTATGACGTCATGTGACGTCATATGGCATTCATCTTTTCGGAATGTAAAGAAGACATAGAGACTAATATTCAGTCCAAATCTCAGCTTTCTAGCTTTTCTGGAAGCGATTTTATACGCATTTGAAATTTGACGTCATTAGTTCGAATCTTGGATTCGCCATAAAACCTTTGCCTTTTCGAATTTGGAAAAACGGACACCGGGATGCACAACTAGAGCCTAACATACACATTCTGTGAAATTTTGATGAAAATCGATCCAGAAATAATGGCTGTAGACCGCGTACAAACTTTTTCACCTGACGTCAAATCTGACGTTATATGACGTCATATAGAATATACAATTCATTGCATCCGAAAGCACATGGTTTGAAATATATGCCATAAAATTTTCATTGTTCTGAGTCAATGGCAACACCTCGAAATTAACACAAATATAAGAGGAAGAAAAAAAGAATAATAATAAGAAGAAGAAGAATAATAAAAAAACAGTACAAACCCAATAAAACTTTCTGCCTGTAGGCAGAAAGTCCTAACTAGATGTCCATTCGTCAAAAACGAATGATAGGACTTTCTGTAACCTGTGTTAATGCAAAAAGCAGGAGATAGAAGTCTCATGTAATGACTCACCTCTGGTAGTATTTCATGTTCATGCTGATTAATTGACATTATATTATAAATAAGCGTTTAGTTACGAAGAAAAAAAAATAAGTAGCAGTAGTAGTAGTATGCTTATGACGTCATATGACGTCACGACTCAAAATATATTAAAAATTCTGCAGAACTGCAAACGTGTAAGTTTCAACTTCTATCCTCCCGAAGTTCTTTAGCCCAAAAATGAAATTTTTGGTTCTTTGTTCGAATCTTACTTCAGCCACAATACTTCGGTTTTTCGGAATTAAGGTTAGCTGACAAAATATTCACACCATAGTTTCAAGATGTACCATTTGTAAAAATTTGAAGAAAATCTGATCATAAATGGCGGCTGTAGAGCGCGAACACCATTTTTCACTATTTTTAGCTCTGACGTCACGTGACGTCATAGGGTGCTGAAAATGCTGTTGCTTAAAAGCGCATACTTTACTGCAATAACTCTGAAATTTTCATTATTCTGAAATTGGCATCATGTCGAAATCATTGCCCCAAATTAAAATAAGTGGTATGCTTATGACGTCCCTGACGTCACGATTCAAAATATTTGTAGAAATAATGCAGAACTGCAAACTGTGCAAGTTTCAACTTTCTATCTCATCCTGAAGCTTTTTAAAATCCTAAAATGAAATTTTTGGTCCTATGTTCGAATATTACTTCAGCCACAGAACTTCGGTGTTTCGGAATTTCGGTAAGCGGGCAGGAATGTACACCTTAGTTTAAAGGTGTACCATCTGTGAAAATTACAAGAAAATCCGACCATAAATGGCGGCAGTAGAGCGCGAACACCATTGTTCAATATTTTTAGCTCTGACGTCACATGACGTCATGGGTGATGAAGATGCTTTTGTTCAAAAACGCATACTTTACTGTCTAAACTCTAAAATCTTCATTATTCTGAACAACTGGCATCATGTCGAAATCATTGCCCTAAAATGAAAATTAAGAAGTATGCTTATGACGTCACATGACGACATTTGACGTCACGACTCAAAATATATTAAGAAATTCTGCAGAACTGCGAACGTGTAATTTCAACTTTCTATCTCATCCTGAAGCTCTTTAATCCTAAAATGAAATTTTCGGTCCTATGTTCGAATCTTATTTCAGCCACAGAACTTCGGTCTTTCGGAATTTCAGTTAGCTTACAGGATATGCAAAAACCTTAGTTTCAAAAATGTATCATCTGTAAAAATTTTGAAGAAAATCCGACCATAAATGGCGGCTGTAAGCCTAAAACACCATTTTTCACTATTTTTAGCTCGGGACTCATATGACGTCATAGGGTGCTGAAGATGCTTTTGTTCAAAAGCGCATACTTTACTGTCATAACTCTGAAATATTCATTATTCTGAACAACTGGCATCATGTCGAAATCATTGCCCTAAAATGAAAATTAAGAAGTATGCTTATGACGTCACATGACGTCATATGACGTCACGACTCAAAATATATGTGAAAATCTGCAGAACTGCAAACTGTGTAGCTTTCAACTTTCTATCTCATCCTGAAGCTCTTAATCCTAAAATGAAATTTTCGGTCCCATGTTCGAATTTTTATTTCAGTCACAGAACTTCGGTCTTTCGGAATTTCGGTTACTGACAGGATATGCACACCTTAGTTTCAAGATGTACCATCTGTGAAAATTTGAAGAAAATCCGACCATAAATGACGGCTGTAGAGCGTGAACACCATTTTTCACTATTTTTAGCTCTGACGTCACGTGACGTCATGGGGTGATGAAGATGCTTTTGTTAAAAGCGCATACTTTACTGTCATAACCTGAAATATTCATTAATTCTGAACAACTGGCATCATGCGAAATCATTGCCCTAAAATAAAAATTAAGAAGATGCCTTATGACGTCACATAACGTCATATGACGTCACGACTCAAAATATATTAGAAATTCTGCAGAACTGCAAACTGTGTAAGTTTCAACTTTCTATCTTATCCTGAGCTCTTTAATCCTAAAATGAAATTTTCGGTCCTAATGTTCGAATCTTATTTTCAGCCACAAACTTCGGTCTTTCGGAATTTCGGTTAGCTGACAGGATATGCACACCTTAGTTTCAAGATGTACCATCTGTGAAAATTTGAAGACAATCCGACCATAAATGACGGCTGTAGAGCGCGAACACCATTTTTCACTATTTTTAGCTGTGACGTCATGTGACGTCTTAGGCTGCTAATAATCATTGAAATCAAAATTTCCTCACGGACTAATAACCCATAAAAAATTTCATCGTCCCAGGACTATTGCAAAAATATTTAAATAAGCGTTTAGTTAGGAAGAAGAAAAGAATAATAATAATAATAAATGACGTCACGTACGTCATATGACGTTTATTTTTCACATAATTGTTAGACACCCAGAGACCTACTAACTGACAAAATTTCAACTTTCTAATCTCAAATAGACAGTTTTTATAAGCATTTAAAAATTGACGTCCTTGGTTCGAATCTTGGATCCGCCATAGATGCTTGGACTTTTCGAATTTTGAAAAACGGACACCGGTAATACACAATAAGAACGTTATATACACATTTTTGTGAAAATTTGATGAAAATCGGCCCATTAATAATGGCTCTGAACCGTATACAAACTTTCGTAATCAATTTCAAATGTGACGTCCCTATGACGTCATAGGCTTCTGAAAATCATTGAAATCGAAATTTCAGCGTCTGAGTCATGTGTCGTTAAATTTTCAATTGCCCTTCGACAATTTCCAACATATAGAAATACCCTTGTTAATATTAGAAATACATTATCAAATTATGACGTCACGTGACGTCATAATGACGTTTATTTTTACAAAATGTTTAAGACTCCCAGAGACCTATATACAGACCAAATATCACTTTCTATCTCAAATAGGACCGATTTTATGAGCATCAAAAATTTACGACCTTGGTTCGAATCTTGGATTCGCTATAGAACCATGGACTTTTCGAATTTTGTAAAACGGACACCGAGATGCACAACTAGAACTTAATATACACATTCTGTGAAAATTTGATGAAAATCGGTTCATAAACAATGGCTGCAGACCACGTACAAACTTTTGTTGCATATTTCAAGTGTGACGTCATATGACGTCATAGGCATATGAAAATCATAGAAATCAAAATTTCAGCGTTTGAAGCATGTGTCATTAAATTTTCATTGCCCTTCGACAATTGAAACATATAGAAATATTCTTGTTAATATTAGAAATACATTATCATATAATGACGTCACGTGACGTCATATGACGTTTATTTTTACAAAATGTTTAAGACTCCCAGAGACCTATATACTGACCAAATATCACTTTTCTATCTCAAATAGGACCGATTTTATGAGCATTCAAAAATTTACGACCTTGGTTCGAATCTTGGATTCGCTATAGAACCATGGACTTTTCGAATTTTGTAAAACGGACACCGAGATGCACAACTAGACCTTAATATACACATTCTGTGAAAATTTGATGAAAATCGGTTCATAAACAATGGCTGCAGACCGCGTACAAACTTTTGTTGCATATTTCAAGTGTGACGTCATATGACGTCATAGGCAATGAAAATCATAGAAATCAAAATTTCAGCGTTTGAAAGCATGTGTCATTAAAATTTTCATTGCCCTTCGACAATTGAAACATATAGAAATATTCTTGTTAATATTAGAAATACATTATCATTAATGACGTCACGTGACGTCATAATGACATTTATTTTCACAAAATGTTTAAAACTTCTAGAGACCTATATACTGACTAAAAAATCAACTTTCTATCTTAATATAGGACAGATTTTATAAGCATTTAAAAATTTACGACCTTGGTTCGAATCTTGGATTCGCTATAGAACCATGGACTTTTCGAATTTTGAAAAACGACACCGGGATGCACAACTAGAGCCTTACATACACATTCGTGAAATTTTGATGAAAATCGGTCCAGAAATAATGGCTGTAGACCGCGTACAAACTTTCTGCAACATAAGAAAAAAAAATAAGAAGAAGAATAACTAGATGTCATTCGTTTAAAGAATGATAGGACTTTCTGCAACATCTGCTTTATATAGTATATATAGAAGATGACATAATAGATAATCTGTCCAAATTGCAACTTTCTATCTCCTCTATTTCTATATAAAATAGCACAAATAGAACACATTCTGTGAATTTTATTAAAAGTCCGCCCATATCTTGCAAAATTTACATGAAAGAAAAATGAAACAGTGTTCAAATGTAAGTTTCTAACTTTCATCACACATAGAATTTCATCACTCCAGCTCAGTTGTAACCTTGTTTAATTTTAGCCTCAGTAGGAAGAAGTATTGAATATTTGTATAGTGCTATATCCTTTCGACACCTGTAACGTAGTTAAACGTATTTAGCGATTTTGGCGTGTTTGGGCTTCCGTAGTTTTGCCATAAATTCCTGGAATATCGAACTATGGTGATATTTTGAAAGGTAACATCCCAGCCTACAAACTGATGCAATATGAATATCGTTAGCATAACAATGCAGTTTTTAGATGGTCTAAAATGTGGGGCTGCGTGTGAATTTTCAAGGCTTGCAAACTGCTCGCTAGCTACATAGTGTTGCAAATACGGATTTTTGTCTTGTGCCGCTGTACATGTATTAACTTCAATGCTTATTTTGTAAACAGTCAACATTCCAAAAAAAAAAAAAAAAAAAAAAAAAATCAACCTATACCCCATCAATTGCAATTTGATATATATATTTTTTTTTTTTTTTTTTTTTTTTTTTTTTAAGTCGTTGCGCAAGTATTTAAGCTTGGTGACCCCTGCGCGTGACCTTTTCCACATTTTTATGATGCATGATTATGAAATATCTTATTTTCCATGTAACTTTCTTAAAGAAGTCCAATTTCAATAAACTTGGTACCGTTAGAAAGCTCTTAAAACATGCTACATTTTATACGCATAATTATAAACTTATCTTCATCGTTTCTGAGATATTGACTGTTAAACCTCAAGAAAACAGCATATTATCAGCAAAATTAGCTTCATTTCATTTAGTTTTTTTGCTTATAACTTTGTATTGCGTAAACCAATTTTAATAAACTAAATATCTTTGGAAACGTCAATTATTCAGCTATAATTCTTATTCATACATATATTTACAAAAATCGATATTTATTGAGATATGGCTACATATTGCAGTAGGGGTGAAATCAAAATTTCCTCACGTCATTAAATTTTCATTGCCCTTTGGCAATTTCAACATATAGAAAAACTCTTGTTAATATTATAAATACATTATCATATAATGACGTCACGTGACGTCATATGACGTTTCTTTTCACAAAATTTTTAAGACTCTTAGAGACCTATATATTGACCAAATATCACTTTTCTATCTCAAAAGGACCGATTTTATAAGCATTTAAAAAATTTACGACCTTGGTTCGAATCTTGAATTCGCTATAGAACCATGGACTTTTCGAATTTTTAAACAACGGACACCGAGATGCACAACTAGAACTTAATATACACATTCTGTGAAAATTTGATGAAAATCGGTTCATAAACAATGGCTCTGGACCGCGTACAAACTTTTGTTGCATATTCAAGTGTGACGTCATATGACGTCATAGGCATATGAAAATCATAAAAAATCAACTTTCAGCGATTGAAGCATGTGTCATTAAATTTTCATTGCCCTTCGACAATTTTCAACATATAGAAATACTCTTGTTAATATTAGAAATACATTATCATATAATGACGTCACGTGACGTCATATGACATTTATTTGCACAAAAATGTTTAAAACTTCTAGAGACCTATATACGACTAAATATCAACTTTCTATCTGAAATAGGACAGATTTTTAAGCATTTAAAAAAATTACGACCTTGGTTCGAATCTTGGATTCGCTATAGAACCATGGACTTTTGAATTTTGAAAAACGGACACCGGGATGCACAACTAGAACTTAATATACACAATCTGTGAAAATTTGATGAAAATTTGTTCACAAACAATGGCTGTAGACCGCGTACAAACTTTTGTAGCATATTTCAAATGTGACGTCATATGACGTCATAGGCATATGAAAATCATAGAAATAAAAAATTTCAGCGTTTGAAGCATGTGTCTTTAAATTTTCATTGCCCTTCGACAATTTCAACATATAGAAATATTCTTGTTAATATTAGAAATACATTATCATATAATGACGTCACGTGACGTCATATGACATTTATGTGCACAAAAGTTTAAAACTTCTGAGACCTATATACTGACTAAATATCAACTTTCTATCTTAAATATGACAGATTTTATAAGCATTTGAAAATTTACGACCTTGGTTCGAATCTTGATTCGCCATAGAACCATGGACTTTTTGAATTTTGAAAAACGGACACCTGGATGCACAACTACAGCCTAACATACACATTCTGTGAAATTTTGATGGAAGTCGGTCCAGAAATAATGGCTGTAGACCGCGTACAAACTTTTTCAGGTGACGTCAAGTCTGACGTTATATGACGTCATATGAATATGAAATTCAATGCATCCGAAAGCTCATGGTTTGAAATACATGCCATAAAATTCTGATGGTCAGGGCCAATGGCAACACATCGAAATTAACACAAATATAAGAGGAAGAAAAAAAGAATAAGAAGAAGAAGAAGAATAAACAGTACAAACCCAATATGACTTTCTGCCAGTAGGCAGAAAGTCCTAATAAAAAAACAGTACAAACCCAATATGACTTTCTGCCTGTAGGCAGAAAGTCCTAATAATAAACATAACAAACCCAATAGGACTTTCTGCTTTAGGCAGAAAGTCCTAATAATAAAAAACATAACAAACCCAATAGGACTTTCTGCCGAAAGGGCAGAAAGTCCTAATAAGAAGAAGAAGAATAAAAAAACAACAAACCCAATAGGACTTTCTGCCAGTAGGCAGAAAGTCCTAAAAACATAACAAACCCAATAGGACTTTCTGCCGAAAGGGCAGAAAGTCCTAATAAAAAACAGTACAAACCCAATAGAACTTTCTGCCAGTAGGCAGAAAGTCCTAATAAAAAAAACAAAACAAACCCAATAAGACTTTCTGCTTGAGGCAGAAAGCCCTAATTATTCCATAGATTTAAATGTTTTAGCACCAAAGTGTTTTTGGTTAAGAGTAAAATTGCTGTAAAATGAAATAAAGTACCTAGGTTATTAAAATCACTAATTGTTTCAATTAGGTGACCATTATACATATGTTTATTTTTCCTGTCGGCGTGAAGGGCTCATTAGGACTTTCTGCCTACTGGCAGAAAGTCCTATTGGGTTTGTACTGTTTTTTTTATTAGGACTTTCTGCCCTTTCGGCAGAAAGTCCTATTGGGTTTGTACTGTTTTTTATTATTCTTCTTCTTATTATTCTTTTTTTCTTCCTCTTATATTTGTGTTAATTTCGATATGTTGCCATTGACGCAGAACAATGAACATTTATTGCATATATTTCAAACCATGAGCTTCCGGATGCAATGAATATCATATTTATATGACGTCACATAACGTCAGATTTGACGTCAGGTGAAAAGTTTGTACGCGGTCTAAAAGCCATAATTTCTGGACCGATTTTCATCAATATTTCACAGAATGTGTATGTTAGGCTCTAGTTGTGCCTTCCGGTGTCCGTTTTTCAAAATTCGAAAAGGCAATGGTTCTATGGCGAATCCAAGATTCGAACCATTGACGTCAATTTTCAAATGCGTATAAAATCGCTTACAAATGAGCTAGAAAGATGATATTTGGACAGATATAAAGTCTCAAGGGTTACTTTAAATTCTCTGAAGATGAACGTCATATGACGTCATATGACGTCATGAGGTGAAAGGTAATTTTTAATATTTACGTGTTAATTTTTTTATGTTGTACAAGTCCGAGCACCTTGAAAATTTAATAGCATATGCTTCAGATAGAATTGTTTGCATTTCAATAATTTTTATTACTATGACGTGCTTTGACGTCAAACTTGACGTCGTCCTAAAAATGTTTGTACGCGGTCTACAGCCATTATTTTTGGGCCGATTTTCATAAAAATTTCACAGAATGCGTATGTTAGGCTCTAGTTTGTGCCTTCCGGTGTCCGCTTTTCAAAATTCAAAAAATGCAATAGTTCTATGGCGAATCCAAGATTCGAACAATTGACGTCAAATTTAAAATGCGTATAAAATCGCTTACAAATGAGCTAGAAAGATGATATTTGGACAGAAAAAAAAATTTTTCAAGGGTTACTTTACATTCTCTGAAGATGAACGTCATATGACGTCATGAGGTGAAAGGTAATTTCTAATTTTTATGTGTTATTTTTATATGTTGTTTACATCCAGCACCTTGAAAATTTAATAGCAAAATGCTTCAGATAGAACTGTTTCCATTTCAATAATTTTTATTTGACAAATGACGTGTTTTGACGTCAAACTTGACGTCGTCTAAAAATGCTTGTACGCCGTCTAGAGCCATTATTTCGGGGGCCGATTTTCATTAATATTTCACAGAATGTGTATGTTAAAGTCTAGTTGAAACATTCCGGTGTCCGTTTTTCCAAATTCGAAAATGCAAAGGTTTTATGGCGGATCCAAATTTCGAACCATTGACGTCAAATTCAAATACGTATAAAATCGTTTCCAGATGATTTAAAGAAATATAATATTATATTTGGAAAGTTATAAAGTATATGGAAAGTCTCCAAGAGTGCTTTAAAATTCTATGAAGATAAAACGTAAACATGACGTCATATGACGTCATAAGGTCAAAAATAATTTCTGATATATGACGCTTTTAATTTAAATATGTTGTTTACTTCCCAGGACCATGGAATCTAATGGATGTACATCAATCCATGTGCTTTAGAATGCAATGTAATTCATATTAATGTGACGTTATATCACGTAAGATTTGACGTCAGGACAAAAAGGTTTTTACGCGGTGTACAGCCATTATTTTTGGACGCGATTTTCATCGAAATTTCACAGAATGTATATGGACCGCTCTATATGTGTATCCCAGGTCCCTTTTTACAAATTCGAAAAAAGCAATGGTTCTATGGCGAATCCAAGTTTCGAACCATTGACGTCAAATTTCAAATACATATAAAATCGCTTCCAGATGATTAGAAAGTTGATATTTGGACTGAATATTAGTCTTTGAGACTTATTCATATTCTGTGAGGATTAACGTCATTGACGTCATAAGGTCAAAAAGAATGTTAATAAAATCTACGCGTTAATTTCTATATGTTGCAAAGTTGTAAGGAGCATGAAAAAATTATTTGATATATTCAAGATACTTAATATTTCATTTCATTGATTTTCTTATGCCTATGACGTCACATGACATCAAAACTTGACGCTGTCTACACAACTTTTACGCGGTCTTCGGCAAATTATACAGGATGAAATTCGCATTGTAAGCATTTTAAATAAATTTGATTTGTAACATAGATTATAAAAAATCCAGTTAAATAAATCGATATAAAAAAAATGATTTTCAGTTACTTTTGCCATATCCTCCAAGTTAAACGGTTATATTTTTCAAAGTTATTTACGTTATGGCCATACAAAAGCAAGTTAAAGGCTGGAATTTCATATCCTTTTACTTTTTTTAGCTTTTAAGTGTTTAACAAATGTAGCAGAAAGTCCTATCCCTTCGTATCAACGAATGAAATCTAGTTCTTATTCTTCTTCTGCTTCTTATTATACTTTTTTTCTTCCTCTTATATTTGTGTTAATTTCGAGGTGTTGCCATTCACTCAGAACAATGAAAATTTTATGGCATATATTTCAAACCATGAGCTTTCGGATGCAATGAATTATATATTCATATGACGTCTATAATGTCAGATTTGACGTCGGGTGAAAAAGTTTGTACGCGGTCTACAGCCATTATTTCTGACCGATTTTCATCAAAATTGCACAGGAATGTGTATGTTAGGGCTCTAGTTGTGCATCCCTGTGTCCGTTTTTTTCAAATTCGAAAAGGCAAATGTTTTATGGCGAACCAAGATTTGAAACCCAATGACGTCAAATTTCAAATGCGTATAAAATCGCTTCCAGAAGAGCTAGAAAGTTGATATATGGAGGGAATATTAGTCTCTAGGTCTTCTTTGCATTCTAAAAGGATGAACACCATATGACGTCACATGACGTCAATATGCTAATAAAACTTTCGTATCAAACGTAACGGTTTTTAAGCCCTGTAAGGCTTTAGTTTTTGGTATGATTTGCTTGAACTTTTGTCCCGAAGATGCAGTATTAATTCTATGGAGCCATGTCACTTCCGTTTCCGGAATAAAACCAAAGGTCAAGGGCATATATCAATTATCGTTTTTTTTCGTCATCCTTAAATATCTCAAAAACGGTAAATATTTTATCGAGACACTATGCGTATAATTTGTAATGCTTAGAAAAACCTTTCAGATGATATTTAGTTTTTGATGATCGGGGTTGAATCGGTTGAGTTATGGCAGAAAAATGAAAATTTGGTAAACCCTCAGTGTGTTTAAAAAGTTTATATCTCGAAAACCTTTGACTTTTGAAAATATGATGATGAATATTATTTGTAGAGCAATGTTTGGCCGTTCTTTTGATGCTTAAAGTTTAATGATGGCCAAAGATTCCCTGGAGTAATGGGAAAAAGGAGGTTTCATTTTTAAAGGAGGTTAAGAGCTTGTATCGCAAAAAGTATTGAAATTTTCCTATACATAAAGCGCGTGAAATGTAGAATTTTCAGACGATTATTTTGGTACCTTAAGTTATGAAATAGATCAAAGTATAAGGAAGTTACATCAAAATCAGAAATTTAAACATGTAAATTTCAGCGATTCTGTCGTGTTGTCAAAGTTTTACAGCTAATATCTAAAAACTCTTCGAAATAAGGGCACACATTAAGCAAGTGAGATGTAGAGAATTTCAAGACGATTACTTTGGTACTTAGAGTTTTAAAAAATTTATTTAAGTATAAGGAAGTTACATCAAAATTACAAATTTAAACCCAATTGTAGAATTTTCGAAAAATATCCTACTTTCGCTTTCACCTTAATTGAAGCATTTTCAGAAAATATAAGTTTACAGATATGTATTAGTCATATAAATTGCAAAATAAACTTTTTACTTATATCATATATATGATATTAAAATAGCTAAACAAGTGATGACAATAATTTAATGGTGTTTCAATTCTATTCTTTATCAATATAGTAAGGTACATTACAGTACACGGGGTAACCCAAAGATGTAAACAAAATGGTCGCCCTCATGTAAAGGGAGTTTTCAGATTAAAACTTTTAAAAATACAATGTTCTACCAATAATCAAACGGATTTACTCGCATAAACATTATTTAAACTTGTAAAAGTGAATAAAAGCTGGAAATGACATCTAAACCACACTAAATATCTAAATACAGACATTACAAAAATTTGGATTACGTTCACATCGAGACCGATTCCCAATGTGACACGGAGGTGAAGAGAATATTCCTGGCGTAATGCATTAATTTGGCTAGTTTGCTGGCGATAAGTCAGTCACTGTCAAATTTTATGTGATTTGTCAGAACCGCTGCAAATCAGATACAAATATAGATACAAATAGCAGATACAAATTGATCCAACCCAAAGACAAATACAAAGGTAAGTAAAATCAGTAATGCTTGGGCATTACATTATTGTCTATTCAAAACTGAATGCACTTTTTTCTTATAATTCTTATAGGGGTAAAATTCATTTTTAAATTTATTTATTTTTGTTTATCAAAAAAATAGGAAAAAAATGCTGAACAGATGTAGAAAAGATGGTATGTGTAGGCAATTTAAAAATAATGTTTATTTTAACCCAAAACAGCATTGCTCTTTCTTTTTTTCATCTTGTAGGTTTTGATTTTGAACATATTCTGTCGTAATGCGACAACCATCAAATTACAGGTCATCTTTTTTAACAAATGTCCAATTATACTGCTAGTTCTTTGGGTGTTAAAATTTACATGAACTAAGTATACTCCAAAATGTAACGAAGCAGTCATATCTCTTTTGAAATAGGGCTCCGTTTTAAAATTATATAATAGAGAAGGATTTCAATCATTAAAAAAGGATGACCCAAATTACAGACTAACAGACGTTAAGAAAAAAATAATACACATTTTTGCTCTGGGAAGTAAATCAATTGTTTTATTATTTAGCTCACCTGAGCACAACGTGCTCATGGTGAGCTTTTGTGATCGCCTTTTGTCCGTCGTCCGTCGTCCGTGCGTGCGTGCGTGCGTGCGTACGTCGTCAACAATTTGCTTTAAACAACATCTCCTCAAAGAACCGCTGAAGGGATTTTGACCAAAACTTCACAGGAATCATCCTTATGATGCCCTCTATCAAAGTTGTACAAATTATTCAGATTGGTTAAAAAAGTAGGTCACAGGGGCTAAAAATAGATTTTAAAAAATGCAAACTTTGAAAAACATCTTCTGCAAAACTGCAAGGCCTAGAGCTTAGATATTTGGTATGTAGCATCATCTTATGGTTCATTACCAAAAATTGTACAAATCATAGCCCTACGGTGATAATGACCCCGCATCAGGGGTCACTTGTTTTACATAGAGTTATATAGGAAAATCTTTAAAAATCTTCTTCTATGAAATCCATTAGGCCTAGAGATTAGATATTGGTATGTAGCATCACTAATGGTTCATTACCAAGATTGTTCAAATCATAGCCCTACGGTGATAAATGACCCCGCACCAGGGGTCACTTGTTTTTACATAGAGTTATATAGGAAAAAGTTTAAAAATCTTCTTCTATGATATCCATAAGGCCTAGAGCTTAGATATTCATATGTAGCATCATCTAATGGTTCATTACCAAGATTGTTCAAATCAAGCCAAACGGTGATAAATGCCCCCGCAATAGGGGTCACTTGTTTAACATAGAGTTAATATAGGGAAAAGCTTTAAAAAATCTTCTTCTATGAATCCATAAGGCCCAGAGATAAGATATTTGGTATGTAGCATCATCTAATGGTTCATTACCAAGATTGTAAAAAATCATAGCCCTACGGTGATAAATGGGCCCCCGCACCAGGGGTCACTTGTTTTACATAGAGTTATATAGGAAAATGTTTTAAAATCTTCTTCTATGAATCCATAAGGCCTAGAGATTAGATATTTGGTATGAAGCATCATCTTTGGTTCATTACCAAGATTGTACAAATCATGAACCCTATGGTGATAAATGACCCCGCACCATGGGTCACTTGTTTTACATAGAGTTATATAGAAAAAAACTTTAAAAATCTTCTTCTATGAATCCATTAGGCCTAGAGCTTAGATATTTGGTATGTAGCATCATCTTAAAGGGCCAATACCAAGATTGTACAAATCATAGCCCTACGGTGATAAATGACCCCGCACCAGGGGTCACTTGTTTTACAAGAGTTATATTGGAAAAATCTTTAAAAAATCTTCTTCTATGAATCCCTTAGGCCTAGAAACTTAGATATTTGGTATGTAGCATCATCTTATGGGCATTACCAAGATTGTACAAATCATAGCCCTATGGTGATAAATGACCCCGCACCAGGGGTCACTTTTTACATAGAGTTATATAGGAAAAAACTTTAAAAATCTTCTCCTATGAATCCATAAGGCCCCAGAGATTAGATATTTTGGTATGAAGCATCATCTTATGGTTTATTAACCAAGATTGTACAAATCATGACCCTATGGTGATAAATGCCCCTGCACCATGGGTCACTTGTTTAACATAGAGTTATATAGGAAAATCTTTAAAAATCTTTCTATGAATCCATTAGGCCTAGAGCTTAGATATTTGGTATGTAGCATCATCTAATGGTTCATTTTCAAAGATTTTCAAAATGGTGGCCCTTTGGAGATAAATGAGCCCGCACTAAGTCTTCTCCTCTGAAACCATAAGGCCCAGTGCTTATATATTTGGTGGTGTAGTATTGTCAGGGCTAAAATGTTTAAGATTGAGTTATATCAGAATTCTTGTCTGTTTAAAAACCTTGTAATCAGTTGTAGCAATGGTACTCAGGTGAGCGATCCAGGGCCATCATGGCCCTCTTGTCTTTATTTGCTGGCTACCTTTTGCGTTTGACATTCTTTGTGATCATTCCGGGGCCAGTTAATTTTCGTCTTATTTGATGACTTCTATTTAAATTTTTCCCTTCAAATTTTACGGTTGTCTATGGACATTTTCTTTTTATATTAATGCTGTAATCAGTGCTATCACTTTTTTTTTTTTTTAAGTAAAATTAATGCATAATTATCAACACTAACTGGCGTATCACGGTCAAGAATTAGTGATGCATGGATGCTGTGGTAAAATTCAACACGCCTTGGCTGATCTGTCACATCAAACGCATGTGACAGGTGATTTGGAGAATATATACACACGCGTGTGTATTTCAGTGCATGTAAACATGGGTCCCAGTAGAGATTATATGTTGCACATCAACAGGCTAGTCACAAGCGCATGAGAAGAAAACCCATTATTGAAACCATTATGAAGTTGAACTGAGTAATACGGTGCAGACAAATCATTATCATTTTGCAAGCAAACCCTGTTCTAAAAACCTTAAGATTTTATTATCCCCCGCCGAAAGGCGGCGGGGATATAGTAAAAGTCTCCGTCCGTTAGTCCGTCCGTCTGTCCATCCGTCTCGACATTTTTGTCCGGAGCATAAGTCAAAAAGTATTTGAGATATCAACTTGATACTTCATAGGTGAATAGATCTCATTTAGAGAAGTGCAGTGCACAAGAATGATTTATTGATTTATTTTGTTTTGAAATGAAAACTCCTGTATACCAGCACAAATTGGAAGAGAATCACCCTGTTGGTGGGTTGGTTGGTCAGTCGGTTGGTTGATCAGTCGGTCATGCGGTATTTAAGCAAAATCTTGTCCGGTACTTTCAGCCATTTCACCTGATACTTGGCATAGATATTTATCAGAACAGGGCTACAGATAAGGTTTGAGGTCAATTGGGTATTTACTCATCATTTTTCAAGGAATTGTTTTTTCACAGTTTTAATTAAGTAATGAAAATTATGGTACTCCATCAAAATTAAGTCAATTGCTTTTTTTTTCATCAACTTAATTTTTGGAATTGAAAATAACAGTACAACAGCAGCAAACTAGGAAAAGTGCAGTGTCCAAATACTGTAACTCTACCTGGTACCATTTTTTAATTATCTACCTTTCTAAATAGATTTTTTTTTCTTGTCCCGACATTAACTTGAAACAGATGGCACTAGGAAGAAGTGCAATGTCAAAGAACTGTGACTACACTTTTATGCTGCTGTGCCAAATAACCTAACTGATTCTCTATCCACTGTAAAAAATGACTTTACTACTTATTGAATGCTATCATATATTATATACTGTGTATACAGGTGCTTATTATGCTCCGTCTGGAGTCTGGCTTTTCCTGTATCAAAGCCTTTTGCGGGGGTATTAATGACCCACAGTGCAGACATAGGTGCCGATAATCAGTGCTATATTGGCCCGATAACTTCTGCTGACTGGGTATATTGTGTAGTTAAAGGCAACTATGAACTAACCTATACTACTTATGGGTACTTTTTTATGTTGAAGCGGAGACAAAAGTTGGCAGTTTTTCTCTTGGTTTTGATGCCTTTAGTGATATTCTGGTCAACATGTATTGCTACACTGTAAGTTTAGCATTTTTTTTAAAATAGAAAATACCCTACTTTCACTTTTTACATAATTTTTTAAAAATTTTCGGAAATGTAATTGGCAATGGACCAGAGCAGTGAAAATTGTATGTGCAAATATTTCAGGACCATGTCTTTTGAATGCAATGATTTTCAAATTCATTGCACATCATATGACAGCATAGACACTAGATTCGACGTCAGTTAAAAATGTTTGTACGCGCTTTTGAATGATTTTCTAGTAAATTCAAGAAAAGAGTATAAGTTAGGATTTTGTTGTGCATCCTTACTTTCGTTTTCAAAATATTGAAAGACAGGTTCTGTGGTGAAACCATGTTTCAAAAAATATGACCTCGAAGTTAAATTTAGTACAATCTGACTAAAGTACACGATCTTCCTACGATCTTATGTAGCGTAGCGTATATATAAGAGATGACTTTAGTCAGATTGAGTACTCCATATGAGATAAAAAGCCGAAATTCACACATATGTTAATTTTAAAGGTGTTCTTCAGATTTTCATAGGCCGGACGTCATTTGAACACCATGGTGTTATTATATGTTTTCATTTCTCCTGCAATAAATTCAGTGTGATCCCCAATGGTCCAGAACTACCAAAAATTTTATGGCATATATTAAATATGCTGAATTTTCATATGCAATTATATTCAAAATCCATATGACATCAGAATAGACGTGGGATAAAAAAGGGTTTGTAAGCGATCAAAACATAATAACTTGATGAATTTTTTCGAAAATTTTAAAAGAATTATGGGTTTTACATTCTAGATACCTAATATTTTCCTGCGTTTTCTGTAATAAATAATTTTCAGTTTGATTGGGTTTTAAAACGGTTTGCAGAAAGTCCATCGTTTGCCATGCAAACGAAATCTAGTTCTTATTCTTCTTCTTATTATTAGACTTTCTGCCTCCAGGCAAAAAAGTCATAGGGGTTTTGTACTGTTTTTAGCTCACCTGAGCACGAAGTGCCAAGTGAGCTATTGTGATCACCTTTGTCCGTCGCCCGTCGTCCGTGCGTGCGTCCGCCCGTCGTCAACAATTTGCTTTAAAAACAACATCTCCTCCTGAACCGCTGAAGATTTTGACCAAACTTCACAGGATCATCCTTATGATGCCCTCTATCAAAGTTGTACAAATTATTCAGATTGGTTGAAAAAGTAGGTCACAGGAGCAAAAATAGATTTTAAAAACTCAAACTTTGAAAATCTTCTTCTGCAAAACTGCAAGGCCTTAGAGCTTAGATATTGTATGTAGCATCATCTTGTGGGCCATTACCAAGATTGTACAAATCAAAGCCCTATGGTGATAAATGGCCCCCGCACCAGGGGTCACTTGTTTTACATAGAGTTATATAGAAAAATCTTTAAAAATCTTCTTCTAAAATCATAAGGCCTAGAGCTTAGAATATTTGGTATGTAGCATCATCTAATGTTCATTACCAAGATTGTTCAAATCATAGCCCTATGGTGATAAATGCCCCCGCACCAGGGGTCACTTGTTTTACATAGAGTTATATAGGAAAATCTTAAAAAATCTTCTTTTGAATCCATAAGGCCCAGAGCTTGATATTTGGATGTAGCATCATCTTATGGGCAACTACCAAGATTGTTCAAATCATAGCCAATGGTGATAAATGCCCCTGCACCAGGGGTCACTTGTTTTACATGGAGTTATATAGGAAAAATCTTAAAAAATCTTCTTCTGTAATCCATAAGGCCCACAGTATAGATATTTGGTATGTATCATCATCTAATGGTTCATTACCAAGATTGTTCAAAGCATAGCCTTGGTGATAAATGCCCCCGCACCAGGGGTCACTTGTTTTACATAGATTTAAATAGGAAAAATCATTAAAAATCTTCTTCTAAAATCCAGAAGACCTAGAGCTTAGATTTTTGTATGTAGCATCATAAATGGTTCATTACCTCAATTGTTCAAATCATAGCCTTACAGTGATAAATGACCCCGCACCAGTGGTCACTTGTTTCACATAGAGTTACATAGGAAAAGACCTAGAGCTAATCTATAGATTTGATGTGAAATATTGTCTAGTGGTCCGTACCCACATAATTCATATAGCCCAATCATAAAAAAAATATTTTGCATATTACTTGTTTGAGAGATTATGACTAGATAATGGTTAAAATTTGGCCCTTGATTGAATCACTTTTTACTTTAAATTACATACTTGATATATGTTTTATATTAAAATCAGTATCTACGATTAAATAAAATGAAAAAAAGACTAAGAGAAATATATTGTGTCAATTGTTATTAAATAAAAGTTTTCTTTAAGAAAGATATGAAGTACAGATAATCGTATTGTTGGTAATAAAACACATTCGGTCATTTTAGGTTAATAATATTATTAACCAATGAAAAATTAGGAAACTATTCAGCCCTCCATTTCCGGTTTCAGTTTGGTAGGTATAACGATTCTTCAGAAATTTCACGAATTATCGAAGATCATTAATCTAAAGACCTAAAAGCGATTGAAAAGTAGGTCAGTAGGTCAATCTTAGAAAAATCTTGTTTACACATTAGAGGCTACAATTTTGATTCATCTTCCTCGAACTTGGTCAGAATGTTTGTCTTGGTGATATCTTGAACCAGTTCTAAAATGGGTCAGGTTGGATCCAAAAGTAGGTCAGTAGGTCAAATCTTAGAAAAAACCTTGTTTACACACTGGAGGCCAACAATTTTGATTCAATCTTCCTCAAACTTGGTCAGCACAAATGTCTCAGGTGAGCGTCTTTAGGGCCATCTTGGCCCTCTTGTTTTTTAGCTCACATGAGCAACAACGTGCTCAAGGTGAGCTTTTCTGATCGCCTTTTGTCCGCGTCCCGTCGTCCGTCGTCGTCCGTGCGTCCGGCGTCAACAATGCTTCAAACAACATCTCCTCCTAAACGGCTTGGCCAATTTGAAAATATTTTGCAGGAATGTTCCTTGATAAGCTCTACTAAAGTTTATAAATGGTTCTGGTCCATCGCATAATTAGGTCACAAGAGCTAAAAATAATTTTAAAAATGAAAATTTAAAAAATCTTCTTCTCTGAAACCACAAGGCCTAGCCTTTTGATTTTTGGTATGTAGCATGATCTTATGGACTCTCTACCAGGATTGTACAAATTATGACCCTGGGGTCAAAATTGGCCCCGCCCCAGGGGTCACTTGATTTCACATAGGAATTAGGAAAAACTTGAAAAAATCTTCTTCTCCGAAACCACAAGGCCTAAACCTTTTGATTTTTGGTATATACATCATCTTATGGGCCACTACCAAGATTGTACAAATCATAGCCCTATGGTGATAAATGACCCCGCACCAGGGGTCACTTTTTTACATAGAGTTATATAGAAAAAATCTTAAAAAATCTTCTTCTATGAATCCATAAGGCCTAGCTTAGATATTTGTATGTAGCATCATCTTATGGGCACTACCAAGATTGTACAAATCATAGCCCTATGGTGGTAAATGACCCCGCACCAGGGGTCCCTTGTTTTACATAGAGTTATATAGAAAAATCTTAAAAAATCTTCTTCTATGAATCCATAAGGCCTAGAGCTTAGAAATTTGGTATGAAGCATCATCTTATGGGCCACTACCAAGATTGTACAAATCATAGCCCTATGGTGATAAATGACCCCGCACCAGGGTCACTTGTTTTACATAGAGTTATATAGGAAAATCTTAAAAAAATCTTCTTCTATGAATCCATAAGGCCTAGAGCTTAGATATTTGGTATGTAGCATCATCTTATGGGCCACTACCAAATTGTACAAATCATAGCCCTATGGTGATAAAGACCCCGCACCAGGGTCACTTGTTTTACATAGAGTTATATAGGAAAATCTTAAAATCTTCTTCCATGAATGCATAAGCCTAGAGCAATAGATATTTGGTATGAAGCATCATCTAATGGGCCACTACCAAGATTGTACAATCATAGCCCTATGGTGATAAATGACCCCGCATCAGGGGTCACTTGTTTACATAGAGTTTAAATAGAAAATCTTAAAAAAATCTTCTTCTATGAAGCACTTTTGAACGTACATTGCTATGAAAAGAGTGCTATATAAATGTGGTATAATAATAATAATCAATAAGGCCTAGAGCTAAGATTTTTGGTATGTAGTAGCATCTAATGGTTCTTACAAAGATTTTCCAAAGTCTTGGCCCTACGGTGATAAATGACCCTGCGCCCAAGTCTTCTCTGAAACCATATAGCCCATTGCTTAGATATTTGGTGTGTAGTATTGTCAGGGGTAAAATGTTTTAGATTAAGTTATATCAGAATCCTTGTCTGTTTAAAAAACCTTGACATCAGTTTGAAGCAATGGTACTCAGGTGAGCGATTCAGGGCCATCAGGCCCTCTTGTTTTTAATAAGACTTTGCATCAAGCTTGATCACATTCACTGCCATTTTTAAAAAGTGTTTACTCACTCTAAGTACAAGTTTAATTCTTGTTTTAAACACATATAATGTATGTTCATATTTTATTTTCTTCTTGTTCATACATTTTTCTTAAAAAAATGTTAAATATTTCCTTCATTTGTTGATCATTGGGAATCTTGTTATGATTGACGAGATAGCAGCTACTGAATGGCTTCAGAGTATTGCCATGTGAATAAAAAATTTGTCACCCTTTATTGTGATGTGTATTGAAATTTGCTACCTTGTGTACTTGATACAGTTCTATTAGCTGTTTTACAGTATCGCTTAGTACTGTAAAATCATTTTTTTCATTGACTATGTACCTAAGGAAATTTGTGAGTTCATTTTATTCGTGGACATATGTTCTAGAAACCATGAGGTCATATAATGGACACGTTTTCATTGGGATTAATATTAGTGGATTTAAGCCTTCACGAAATCGATGAAAATTAGTGCCCCACGAGAATAATGATTTCACAGTGGTTTGCAGAATAATATGGCCATGAATAACTTAAGAGAAAAGCCTTGTCCCGTATATCTCCAAATCTGTGTCAGCCAGAGTACAAAACTTCAAAGTATTGATCACCAAGCACTCAAATTTTGATACTTAAGATTTCATTGCCATTTTGTTTAATATGTGCAGGGTTATGGCCCTTCAAATCAATTAAAGAATTGCTGTATTGCACATACCGGTACATATATCTCTAAACTGTATGACAAGTCACAATTTTACAGAATTTCACCAGCATATGAAATGGGGGCATTAATTTTGTGTTCTTTGATATATTTTTATAGTTGAAACGTTGCATGAATATAGTTAGGGCAGTGACTGTAAAACTGTTTCTCTATATGTACTCTATATGTACTTAAAATAATTTTCGTCAACACTCAGTATATGGACAGTGTAATGATACATGCCCTTAAATTTTTCACATTCACAATATTCAATCTTTCTGAGTCATATTGCAGGTTTGGACATGTATATTTTATAACAAGTTTTCAATCATTTTTTAGTCCCCTACCAGTGTTTACACCGAGGGGACTTTAGGTTGCCCTCTGTCTGAATAGATGGTAGTATGGAGGATTCTGCTGTCACTTTTTTTTTTCTCGAAACAAAATTCTGGTTCCTATGGTAATGGAAAAATATGCATCTCACTGGTAGGGGACTCATGTGTTGCATGCAACACACAGTTTAATGTTTTTTAGCTCACCAAGCACGAGGTGCTCAGGGTGAGCTATTGGGATCACCCATCGTCCCTCGCGTCCGTCGTTCTGTCGTCAACAATTTCCTTTAAAAGACATCTTCTCTGAAACCGCTGGACAGAATTTGATAAAACTTGGCATGTATGATCCTTGGGGTGGCCCTTACAAAAATTGCTCAAATACAGTTGATCCATGAAAACTCTGGTTGCCATGGCAACAAATAGAAAAAAATAATTGAAAAATTTGAAAATCAATTCCTCTGAAACTGCTGGAACAAATTTGATAAAAACTTGGCATGTATGATCCTTGGGTGGGCTCTACAAAAAATTGCTCAAATACAGTTTGATCCAAAGAACTCTGGTTGCTATGGCAACAAATAGAAAAAATAATTGAAAACTTTGAAAATCATCTCCTCTGAAACCACTGGACAGAATTCGATAAAACTTGGCATGTATGATCCTTGGGTTGGCCTCTACAAAAATTGCTCAAATACAGTTGATCCATGAAGAACTCTGGTTGCCATGGAAACAAATAGAAAAAATAATGAAAAACTTTGAAAATCATCTCCTCTGAAACCGCTAAACAGAATTTGATAAAACTTGGCATGTATGATCCTTGGGTGGGCCTCTACAAAACTTGCTCAAATAAAGTTGATCCATTGAAGAACTCTGGTTGCCATGGGAAGAAAATAGAAAAAATAATTGAAAACTTTGAAAATCATCTCCTCTGAAACCGCTGGACAGAATTTGATAAAACTTGGCATGTATGATCCTTGGGTTGGCCTCTACAAAAAATTGCTCAAATACATTTTGATCCATGAAGAAACTCTGGTTGCCATGGCAAACAAATAAAAAAATAATTGAAAACTTTGAAAATCATCTCCTCTGAAACCACTGGACAGAATTTGATAAAACTTGGCATGTATGATCCTTGGGTGGGCCTCTACAAAACTTGCTCAAATAAAAGTTGATCCATGAAGAACTCTGGTTGCCATGGCAACAAATAGAAAAAAGTATTGAAAACTTTGAAAATCATCTCCTCTGAAACCGCTGGACAGAATTTGATAAACTTGGCATGTATGATCCTTGGGTGGGCCTCTACAAAATTCTCAAATACAGTTGATCCATGAAGAACTCTGGTTGCCATGGCAACAAATAAAAAAATAATTGAAAACTTTGAAAATCATCTCTGAAACCGCTGGACAGAATTTGTAAAACTTGGCATGTTATGATCCTGGGTGGGCCTCTACAAAAATTGCTCAAATACAGTTGATCCATGAAGAACTCTGTTGCCAATGGCAACAAATAGAAAAAATAATTGAAAACTTTGAAAATCATCTCCTCTGAAACAAATGGTCAAGAATTTATTTTCCTTTGGCACAAATATTCACCTCATGAATGTCTACCATAATTGCTAAAATAAAGTTGATCCCTTGAAAAATGAGGCCCCTAGGGGGTAGGCTATATCTATATAGAAAACATCAAAAATACTTTTTTTATGAAGCCAGCTGTGAGAATTAATTTCCTTTGGCCCAAATGGTTACCTCATGATTGTATACCAATTTGGCTAAAATAAAGTTAATTCCTAAAAAAATGAGGTCCCTAGGGGGTTGGCTAATTCCCTTATATACTCTTTATAGAAAACATCAAAATTCTTCTTCTGTGCAAAAAGGGCCCAATTTGGGCCGAAATTTGGCCCAATTCCCATCCGTAAAAGTTTTTTAGTATTTTGCAAAATAGATTCACAATTTTCTCTGACCATGTAAATAAAATTAATAACCAAAAAAGCTTTGCATTTTAAATGTCATCAGTTTTCGCGGATTTTACTTTTTTCTTTTGACAACTTGTAAATAAAAGGAATCTGAAACGATATTAAAGAATTTTCGAAATATTTTGTTACAGATTGTTATTTAAAAAGTTTTTATCATGTTATGCAAAAGTTAAATCAAACCATTTTAACGAAATGCTTTCATTTCTTCCCATACAAAAGCCTGTGTCTTTCAAACTATCATGATAAATTCTGCTAGTTTATTTTCGAACACCATTCACATCGTGTAACTGCAACTGATAATACAATATATTATATTATCTTCAATTAATAAATTTCAGAATTTTACTTCCATGAAATAATGGTCAGGATTGATTTCATAATGTCTGCCATGATTGCTAAAATGAAGTTGATCTCTGGTTTGTCATTTGATTTCCTTATAGAAAAAATCATCTTGAATATGCTGATTTTACACTGGGAGCGTTTATGGCCCTTGGGCCTCTTGCATGTAATTTGCCCCATTCATCTGGGGATATC
>CM037777.1:93467404-93496339 GCA_021229015.1 Solen grandis
ATTACAGATTTGAAAAAAAAATATCACGGAAAACCGTTCATCAATATTATATTATATTCTAACCAATTCATAGAAATAAAATGAAATGTTCTACATAGAATATATAGAGAAATTAACCATACCCTAGAAGCCTTATTTTTCTAGAGATCAAACTTATTTAAGTAATTATGGTAGACAGCCATGAGGTGACCATATGTGCTAAATGAAATTAAACTCTGACCATTGTCTTCATAGAACAAGAATTTTACAGTTTTCTATATAGATTATTTTACGGAAATTAGCCCATCCCTAGGGACCTCATGTTTCAAGGTATCAACTCAACTTGAGCTATTATGGAAGAGGGCCATGAGGTGACCATTTCTGCCAAATGAAATTAAATTTTTAGCATTGGTTTCAGAGGAGAATATTTTTTTAAGTTTTTAAAGTGAACTTCTGTTGGTTGCCATGGCAACCAGAGTTCTGCATGGATCAAGTTTATTTTAGCAACTTGAGGATTTTTTTCTAATTTCTACCCAGTGGTTTCAGAGCAGATTTATTTAAAGCAAATTGTTGACGACGCACAACAACGGACGCAGAATGATCACAATAGATTATTTTGGAAAATATAATACTTTTGTAACAAGATATAATATTAAAGGAACAAACCAACTTGAAATTTCACAACGTAAGAAATTTACAACGATCAATACCAAACTAGAAGTCGTTTGTTTAAGATACAAACGAAGCGGCTTTCCGTTTGCTTATTTCAAAGGTATTAAATATATAAGTTAATACAAAAAAATGGAATAATGATGCATAATAATGTATGATTTAATACGTAAATCATCATTATCTTAAATATATACTTACGATTATGTTCAAAAATAAGCTTTAAATCTTTTTTTTTTTTTTTTTTTTTTTTTTTTTTTTTCATTTACATCTTCTTAAGAAGATACTGAGAAAGCATAAATATGGATTTTATTTGATTATGCACCCGTTTTCTATCATTCAGAAAAACAAAAACAAAAAAACAAACAAAAAAAAAAACAGGAAAATTTTAAGATAATAATATCCTCAAGAATTGTTTTCTTACGTTATTCAATCGATTTTTTTTTCATTCTTTATTTAATATCATTTTCTTTGTAAGCATATGACTTAACATGTATTCATTGCATATTCAAAAACGTATCAAAATTCACAATTCAACGCAGGCATTCATTCCTGCAAAAGAACAATCGGATCTTGCTCGACCAACCAATGACCACTTACATTTCTTTCTGCAAATTAATAGGGTTTCCACGAATTAGCCCTTTTACGAAAAACATGAATAAGTCATGTTTGATAACGTAATCACTTGAAATTTTCTGGACCTTTTGTGCTTGTTAAGGTACGGCATTATTACTTATTTAAGTTAATATATACAATCTTTTGATCTTTTTAATATATTTTGCTTACAAATCAATGTTGTCATAAACAAGTGACACAACATAAATTCTTTAAGTTATGCTTTAGATTGGCATCAATACTCATGACGCTGTTCAGCTAACGTTCTATTAATCAAGAAAAAAAAGTATCTTTGAGAATGCGAACAGGTTTGTTTACACATTTTCAAGAAGGCATTCCATCAAACATGAATAACTGCCATGTTTGATGACGTAATCACTTGAAATTTTCAAGACCTTATGAACGTACTAAGTTTCGAAATTTTTGAACAGTTTAAGTTCATTGGTCTAATTGGCGATTTTATATGATTTTTCAAAATAATTCTTGCTTAAGTATGCATGACGTCATAATCACGTGACATAACAAACATTTCTTGCAGTATGCATCACTTCAATTTTAACTCTATCAATTCTGAAGATATAATTAAGATTGACTTTAAATTCATGATACCAGAGCAAAAGAAATTTTTAAAAAGAATTTTTTTTTGTCTTTTTGATGACGTCATAACCACGTGACTAAAGAGAAATTCATTCAGAAATTAGAACGTAAACTTCTATGCCGATATGCTGTCCAATTTTCATGCTTGTAACGCATCAGGGGGCTTTGTAACATTTAAATTTAATTTTTGACCAAAGTTCGAAACTCGGTATTGCCATAAAATCTTAATCTTTTCGAATTTGGCAATTTGAATGCCAAGGTGGACATCTACATCCTAAAATACATCTTTTGTAAAAATATCAAGATAATCGGACCTATATTGAAGGCTCTTGAGCGCGAACAAACTTTTGAAGCTGACGTCAAATCTGACGTCATATGACGCCAATGAAAATTGAAAATGATTGAATGTATAAAAAGATACTTTTTTATCGCTGCAATTTCAATTTCATTAAAATTGACTCAAAATGTATGATGCCAGAGCGAGAGAAATCTTTGAAAAAATAGGATTTTATCTATTAAATGACGTCATAACCACGTGACTTAAAAGGAAATCTTTCAGAGAAAAGAAAGCAGACCTCTGGGCCAATAAGCTGTTCAATTTTCATGCTTCTATCTCATCAGTAGCCTTTGTAACATTAAATAATAGTTTTAGGACCAAAGTTCGAAACTCGGTTTTGCCATAAATTCTTAAATTTTTCGAATTTAAAAATTTGAAAGATAAGGTGCACATCTACATCATAACATACATCTTCTGTGAAAATATCAAGATAAAATATCAAAAACTAAAGGCTCTAGAGCGCGAACAAACTTTTGAAGCTGACGTCAAATCTGACGTCAATTGACGTCATTGAAAATTAAAAATTATTGAATTTAAAAATTTATAAGTTTTTGTCGAGGCAATTTAATTTTCATGTTGCTTAGACACTGACAACTTACCGAAATTAACTCTTAGATTTGGTTGGAAAAAAAGGAATAATAATAATAATAATAACTAGATGTCATTCGTTTAAACGAATGATAGGACTTTCTGCAACATCTGCTTTATATAGTATATATAGAAGATGACATAATAGATAATCTGTCCAAATTGCAACTTTCTATCTCCTCTATTTCTATATAAAATAGCACAAATAGAACACATTCTGTGAATTTTAATAAAAGTCCGCCCATATCTTGCACATGTAGTTTACATACAACATTTATACTATGTCATATGACATGAAAGAAAAATGAAACAGTGTTCAAATGTAAGTTTCTAACTTTCATCACACATAGAATTTCATCACTCCAGCTCAGTTGTAACCTTGTTTAATTTTAGCCTCATTAGGAAGAAGTATTGAATATTTGTATAGTGCTATATCCTTTCGACACCTGTAACGTAGTTAATCGTATTTAGCGATTTTGGCGTGTTTGGGCTTCCGTAGTTTTGCCATAAATTCCTGGAATTTCGAACTATGGTGATATTTTGAAAGGTAACATCCCAGCCTACAAACTGATGCAATATGAATATCGTTAGCATAACAATGCAGTTTTTAGATGGTCTAAAATGTGGGGCTGCGTGTGAATTTTTCAAGGCTTGCAAACTGCTCGCTAGCTACATAGTGTTGCAAATACGGATTTTTGTCTTGTGCCGTTGTACATGTATTAACTTCAATGCTTATTTTGGAAACAGTCAACATTCGACAAAAAACAACAACAACAACAACAACAAAAAAAAATCAAGATATAGCCCATCAATTGCAATTTGATTTTTTTTTTTTTTTTTTTTTTTTTTTAAGTCGTTGCGCAACTATTTTAGCTTGGTGACCCTGCGCGTGACCTTTTCCATATTTTTATGATGCATGATTATGAAATATCTTATTCTCCATGTAACTTTCTTATATGAAGTCCAATTTCAATAAACTTGGTACCGTTAGAAAGCTCTTAAAACATGCTACATTTTACATGCATAATGTATAAACTTATCTTCAGTCGTTTCTGAGATATTGACTGTTAAACCTCAAGAAAACAGCATATTATCAGCAAAATTAGCTTCATTTCATTTAGTTTTTTTGCTTATAACTTTGTATTGCGTAAACCAATTTTAATAAACTAAATATCTTTGGAAACGTCAATTATTCAGCTATAATTCGTATTCATACATATATTTACAAAAATCGATATTTATTGAGATATGGCTACATATATGCAGTAGGGGTGAAATCAAAATTTCCTCACGTGCCTAATAACCCATAAACATTTCATCGTCCTAGGACTATTGCAACATATTAAAATAAGCGTTTAGTTAGGAAGAAGAAAAGAATAATAATAATAAACAAATGACGTCACGTGACGTCATATGACGTTTATTTTCACATAATTGTTAAGACACCCAGAGACCTACTAACTGACAAAATTTCAACTTTCTATCTCAAATAGGACAGTTTTTATAAGCATTTAAATATTGACGTCATTGGTTCGAATCTTGGATCCGCCATATATGCTTGGACTTTTCGAATTTTGAAAAACGGACACCGGTATACACAATAAGAACGTAATATACACATTCTGTGAAAATTTGATGAAAATCGGTTCATAAACAATGGCTCTGGACCGCGTACAAACTTTTGTTGCATATTTCAAGTGTGACGTCATATGACGTCATAGGCTTCTGAAAATCTTTGAAATCGAAATTACAGCATCTGAAGCATGCGGCATTAATTTTTCATTGCCCTTCATAAATTTCAAGATATAGAAATAATCTTCTTAGAATTAGAAATTCATTATCATATAATGACGTCACGTGACGTCATATGACATTTATTTTCACAAAATGTTTAAGACTCCCAGAGACCTATATACTGACCCAAATCATCTTTCTATCTCAAATAGGACCGATTTTATAAGAATTTGAAAATTTACGACCTTGGTTCGAATCTTGGAATCGCTATAGAACCTTGGACTTTTCGAATTTTGAAAAACGGACACCGGGATGCACAACTAGAACTTAATATACACATTCTGTGAAAATTTGATGAAAATCGGTTCATAAACAATGGCTGTAGACCGCGTACAAACTTTTGTTGCATATTTCCAGTGTGACGTCATATGACGTCATAGGCATATGAAAATCATAGAAATCAAATTTTCAGCGTTTGAAGCATGTGTCTTTAAATTTTCATTGCCTTTCGACAATTTCAACATATAGAAATATTCTTGTTAATATTAGAAATACATTATCATATAATGACGTCACGTGACGTCATATGAGAAATATTTTCACAAAATGTTTAAAACTTCTAGAGACCTATATACTGACTAAATATCAACTTTCTTTCTTAAATAGGACAGATTTTATAAGCATTTAAAAATTTCCGACCTTGGTTCGAATCTTGGATTCGCTATAGAACCATGGACTTTTCGAATTTTGAAAAACGGACACCGGGATGCACAACTAGAACTTAATATACACAATCTGTGAAAATTTGATGAAAATCGGTTCACAAACAATGGCTGTAGACCGCGTACAAACTTTTGTAGCATATTTCAAATGTGACGTCATATGACGTCATAGGCATATGAAAATCATAGAAATCAAAATTCTGCGTAGAAAAATTCAAATTTATGTCAATAATAATAAGAAGAAGAAGAATAAACAGTACAAACCCAATAGGACTTTCTGCCGAAAGGGCAGAAAGTCCTAACTAGATGTCATTCGTCTAAACGAATGATAGGACTTTCTGGAACCTGTGTTAATGCAAAAAGCAGGAGATAGAAGTTTCATGTAATGACTCACCTCTGGTAGTATTTCATGTTCATGCTGATTAATTGACATTATATTATAAATAAGCGTTTAGTTACGAAGAAAAAAAAATAAGTAGCAGTAGTAGTAGTATGCTTATGACGTCATATGACGTCACGACTCAAAATATATTAAGAAATTCTGCAGAACTGCAAACTGTGTAAGTTTCAACTTTCTATCTCATCCCGAAGTTCTTTAGCCCTAAAATGAAATTTTTGGTTCTTTGTTCGAATCTTACTTCAGCCACAATACTTCGGTTTTTCGGAATTAAGGTTAGCTGACAAAATATTCACACCTTGGTTTCAAGATGTACCATTTGTAAAAATTTGAAGAAAATCTGATCATAAATGGCGGCTGTAGAGCGCGAACACCATTTTTCACTATTTTTAGCTCTGACGTCACGTGACGTCATAGGGTGCTGAAAATGCTGTTGCTTAAAAGCGCATACTTTGCTGCAATAACTCTGAAATTTTCATTATTCTGAACAATTGGCATCATGTCGAAATCATTGCCCCAAATTAAAAATAAGTGGTATGCTTATGACGTCCTCTGACGTCACGATTCAAAATATTTGTAGAAATAATGCAGAACTGCAAACTGTGCAAGTTTCAACTTTCTATCTCATCCTGAAGCTCTTTAATCCTAAAATGAAATTTTTGGTCCTATGTTCGAATATTACTTCAGTCACAGAACTTCGGTTTTTCGGAATTTTGGTAAGCTGGCAGGATATGTACACCTTAGTTTCAAGGTGTACCATCTGTGAAAACTACAAGAAAATCCGACCATAAATGGCGGCAGTAGAGCGCGAACACCATTGTTCAATATTTTTAGCTCTGACGTCACATGACGTCATAGGGTGATGAAGATGCTTTTGTTCAAAAACGCATACTTTACTGTCATAATTCTAAAATCTTCATTATTCTGAACAACTGGCATCATGTCGAAATCATTGCCCTAAAATGAAAATTAAGAAGTATGCTTATGACGTCACATGACGACATTTGACGTCACGACTCAAAATATATGTAGAAATTCTGCAGAACTGCAAACTGTGTAAGTTTCAACTTTCTATCTCATCCTGAAGCTCTTTAATCCTAAAATGAAATTTTCGGTCCTATGTTCGAATCTTATTTCAGTCACAGAACTTCGGTCTTTCGGAATTTCGGTTAGCTGACAGGATATGCACACCTTAGTTTCAAGATGTACCATCTGTGAAAATTCGAAGACAATCCGACCATAAATGGCGGCTGTAGAGCGTGAACACCATTTTTCACTATTTTTAGCTGTGACGTCATATGACGTCATAGGGTGCTGAAGATGCTTTTGTTCAAAAGCGCATACTTTAATGTCATAACTCTGAAATATTCATTATTCTGAACAACTGGCATCATGTCGAAATCATTGCCCTAAAATAAAAATTAAGAAGTATGCTTATGACGTAACATAACGTCATATGACGTCACGACTCAAAATATATGTAGAAATTCTGCAGAACTGCAAACTGTGTAGGTTTCAACTTTCTATCTCATCCTGAAGCTCTTTAATCCTAAAATGAAATTTTCGGTCCTATGTTCGAATTTTATTTCAGTCACAGAACTTCGGTCTTTCGGAATTTCGGTTAGCTGACAGGATATACACACCTTAGTTTCAAGATGTACCATCTGTGAAATTTTGAAGACAATCCGACCATAAATGGCGGCTGTAGAGCGTGAACACCATTTTTCACTATTTTTAGCTCTGACGTCATATGACGTCATAGGGTGCTGAAGATGCTTTTGTTCAAAAGCGCATACTTTACTGTCATAACTCTGAGATATTCATTATTCTGAACAACTGGCATCATGTCGAAATCATTGCCCTAATATAAAAATTAAGAAGTATGCTTATGACGTAACATAACGTCATATGACGTCACGACTCAAAATATATGTAGAAATTCTGCAGAACTGCAAACTGTGTAAGTTTCAACTTTCTATCTCATCCTGAAGCTCTTTAATCCTAAAATGAAATTTTCGGTCCTATGTTCGAATCTTATTTCAGCCACAGAACTTCGGTCTTTCAAAATATTACAAAATATGCACACCTTAGTTTCAAGATGTACCATCTGTGAAAATTTGAAGACAATCCGACCATAAATGACGGCTGTAGAGCGCGAACACCATTTTTCACTATTTTTAGCTGTGACGTCATGTGACGTCATAGGCTGCTAATAATCATTGAAATCAAAATTTCCTCACGTGACTAATAACCCATAAAAATTTCATCGTCCTAGGACTATTGCAACATATTAAAATAAGCGTTTAGTTAGGAAGAAGAAAAGAATAATAATAATAATAAAATGACGTCACGGGACGTCATATGACGTTTATTTTCACATAATTGTTAGACACCCAGAGACCTACTAACTGACAAAATTTCAACTTTCTATCTCAAATAGGACAGTTTTTATAAGCATTTAAAAATTGACGTCCTTGGTTCGAATCTTGGATCCGCCATAGATGCTTGGACTTTTCGAATTTTGAAAAACGGACACCGGTATACACAATAAGAACGTAATATACACATTCTGTGAAAATTTGATGAAAATCGGCCCATTAATAATGGCTCTGAACCGTGTACAAACTTTCGTAATCAATTTCAAATGTGACGTCATATGACGTCATAGGCTTCTGAAAATCATTAAATTGGAATTTCAGCGTCTGAGTCATGTGTCGTTAAATTTTCATTGCCCTTCGACAATTTCAACATATAGAAATACCCTTGTTAATATTAGAAATACATTATCATATAATGACGTCACGTGACGTCATATGACGTTTATTTTTACAAAATGTTTAAGACTCCCAGAGACCTATATACTGACCAAATATCACTTTTCTATCTCAAATAGGACCGATTTTGTGAGCATTCAAAAATTTACGACCTTGGTTCGAATCTTGGATTCGCTATAGAACCATGGACTTTTCGAATTTTGAAAACGGACACCGAGATGCACAACTAGAACTTAATATACACATTCTGTGAAAATTTGATGAAAATCGGTTCATAAACAATGGCTGCAGA
Organism: Solen grandis; assembly: GCA_021229015.1. Classification (NCBI taxonomy): domain Eukaryota; kingdom Metazoa; phylum Mollusca; class Bivalvia; order Adapedonta; family Solenidae; genus Solen; species Solen grandis. The sequence continues at coordinate 93,476,109 of CM037777.1, forward strand.
CCGCGTACAAACTTTTGTTGCATATTTCAAGTGTGACGTCATATGACGTCATAGGCATATGAAAATCATAGAAATCAAAATTTCAGCGTTTGAAGCATGTGTCATTAAATTTTCATTGCCCTTCGACAATTGAAACATATAGAAATATTCTTGTTAATATTAGAAATACATTATCATATAATGACGTCACGTGACGTCATATGACATTTATTTTCACAAAATGTTTAAAACTTCTAGAGACCTATATACTGACTAAAAATCAACTTTCTATCTTAAATAGGACAGATTTTAAAAGCATTTAAAAATTTACGACCTTGGTTCGAATCTTGGATTCGCTATAGAACCATGGACTTTTCGAATTTTGAAAAACGGACACCGGGATGCACAACTAGAACTTAATATACACAATCTGTGAAAATTTGATGAAAATCGGTTCACAAACAATGGCTGTAGACCGCGTACAAACTTTTGTAGCATATTTCAAATGTGACGTCATATGACGTCATAGGCATATGAAAATCATAGAAATCAAAATTTCCTGACGTGGCTAATAAGTCATAAAAATTTCATCGTCCTAGGAGTATTGCAACATAGAAAAATAAGCGTTTAGTTAGGAAGAAAAAAAGAATAATAACTAGATGTCATTCGTTTAAACGAATGATAGGACTTTCTGCAACATCTGCTTTAATTTATCTCCTCTATTTCTATATAAAATAGCACAAATAGAACACATTCTGTGAATTTTAATAAAAGTCCGCCCATATCTTGCACATGTAGTTTAATTTTATATAGTATATATAGAAGATGACATAATAGATATTTGCAATAAGTTTCTAACTTTCATCACACATAGAATTTCATCACTCCAGCTCAGTTGTAACCTTGTTTAATTTTAGCCTCATTAGGAAGAAGTATTGAATATTTGTATAGTGCTATATCCTTTCGACACCTGTAACGTAGTTAATCGTATTTAGCGATTTTGGCGTGTTTGGGCTTCCGTAGTTTTGCCATAAATTCCTGGAATTTCGAACTATGGTGATATTTTGAAAGGTAACATCCCAGCCTACAAACTGATGCAATATGAATATCGTTAGCATAACAATGCAGTTTTTAGATGGTCTAAAATGTGGGGCTGCGTGTGAATTTTTCAAGGCTTGCAAACTGCTCGCTAGCTACATAGTGTTGCAAATACGGATTTTTGTCTTGTGCCGTTGTACATGTATTAACTTCAATGCTTATTTTGGAAACAGTCAACATTCGACAAAAACAACAACAACAACAACAAAAAAAAAAAAATCAAGATATAGCCCATCAATTGCAATTTGATTTTTTTTTTTTTTTTTTTTTTTTTTAAGTCGTTGCGCAACTATTTTAGCTTGGTGACCCCTGCGCGTGACCTTTTCCATATTTTTATGATGCATGATTATGAAATATCTTATTCTCCATGTAACTTTCTTATATGAAGTCCAATTTCAATAAACTTGGTACCGTTAGAAAGCTCTTAAAACATGCTACATTTTACATGCATAATGTATAAACTTATCTTCAGTCGTTTCTGAGATATTGACTGTTAAACCTCAAGAAAACAGCATATTATCAGCAAAATTAGCTTCATTTCATTTAGTTTTTTTGCTTATAACTTTGTATTGCGTAAACCAATTTTAATAAACTAAATATCTTTGGAAACGTCAATTATTCAGCTATAATTCGTATTCATACATATATTTACAAAAATCGATATTTATTGAGATATGGCTACATATATGCAGTAGGGGTGAAATCAAAATTTACTCACGTGCCTAATAACCCATAAACATTTCATCGTCCTAGGACTATTGCAACATATTAAAATAAGCGTTTAGTTAGGAAGAAGAAAAGAATAATAATAATAAACAAATGACGTCACGTGACGTCATATGACGTTTATTTTCACATAATTGTTAAGACACCCAGAGACCTACTAACTGACAAAATTTCAACTTTCTATCTCAAATAGGACAGTTTTTATAAGCATTTAAATATTGACGTCATTGGTTCGAATCTTGGATCCGCCATATATGCTTGGACTTTTCGAATTTTGAAAAACGGACACCGGTATACACAATAAGAACGTAATATACACATTCTGTGAAAATTTGATGAAAATCGGTTCATAAACAATGGCTCTGGACCGCGTACAAACTTTTGTTGCATATTTCAAGTGTGACGTCATATGACGTCATAGGCTTCTGAAAATCTTTGAAATCGAAATTACAGCATCTGAAGCATGCGGCATTAATTTTTCATTGCCCTTCATAAATTTCAAGATATAGAAATAATCTTGTTAGAATTAGAAATTCATTATCATATAATGACGTCACGTGACGTCATATGACATTTATTTTCACAAAATGTTTAAGACTCCCAGAGACCTATATACTGACCCAATATCATCTTTCTATCTCAAATAGGACCGATTTTATAAGAATTTGAAAATTTACGACCTTGGTTCGAATCTTGGAATCGCTATAGAACCTTGGACTTTTCGAATTTTGAAAAACGGACACCGGGATGCACAACTAGAACTTAATATACACATTCTGTGAAAATTTGATGAAAATCGGTTCATAAACAATGGCTGTAGACCGCGTACAAACTTTTGTTGCATATTTCCAGTGTGACGTCATATGACGTCATAGGCATATGAAAATCATAGAAATCAAAATTTCAGCGTTTGAAGCATGTGTCTTTAAATTTTCATTGCCTTTCGACAATTTCAACATATAGAAATATTCTTGTTAATATTAGAAATACATTATCATATAATGACGTCACGTGACGTCATATGAGAAATATTTTCACAAAATTTTTAAAACTTCTAGAGACCTATATACTGACTAAATATCAACTTTCTTTCTTAAATAGGACAGATTTTATAAGCATTTAAAAATTTCCGACCTTGGTTCGAATCTTGGATTCGCTATAGAACCTTGGACTTTTCGAATTTTGAAAAACGGACACCGGGATGCACAACTAGAACTTAATATACACAATCTGTGAAAATTTGATGAAAATCGGTTCACAAACAATGGCTGTAGACCGCGTACAAACTTTTGTAGCATATTTCAAATGTGACGTCATATGACGTCATAGGCATATGAAAATCATAGAAATCAAAATTTCCTGACGTGGCTAATAAGTCATAAAAATTTCATCGTCCTAGGAGTATTGCAACATAGAAAAATAAGCGTTTAGTTAGGAAGAAAAAAAGAATAATAATAATAATAATAAGAAGAAGAAGAACTAGATTTCATTCGTTGATACGAATGATAGGACTTTCTGCTACATTTGTCAAATACTTAAAAGCAAAAAAAGTTAGAGGATATGAAATTGCAGCCTTTAACATGCTTTTGTATGGCCATAACTTAAATGAACTTTGAAAAATAAACCGTTTAACTTGGAGGAAATGGTAAAAGTAACTGAAAATCATTTTTTTATATCGATTTATTTAACTTGGACTATTTTTATAATCTATGTTACAAATCAAATTTATTTAAAACGCTTACAATTCGAATTCCATCCTGTAATAATGGCTGTAGACCGCGTTCAAGAGTGTGTAGACAACGTCAAGTTTGATGTCACATGATATCATAGGCATAAGAAAATCAATGAAATGAAATATTAAGTATCTTAAATATATCAAGTAATTTTTTCATGCTCCTTGCAACTTTGCAACATATAGAAATTAACGCGTAGATATATTAACATTCTTTTTGACCTTATGACGTCAAATAACATTAATCCTCACAGAATATAAATAAGTCTTAAAGACTAATATTCAGTCCAAATATCAACTTTCTAAATCATCTCGAAGCGATTTTATATGTTTTTGAAATTTGACGTCAATGTTTCGAACTTGGATTCGCCATAGAACCGTTGCCTTTTCGTCTTTTCGAATTTGTAAAACAGAACCCGGGATACACAACTAGAGCGTTACATATACATTCTTTGAAATTTGCTGAAAATTGGTACAGAAATAATGGCTGTACACCGCGTAAAACCTTTTTGTCCTGACGTCAAATCTGATGTGATATAACGTCAAATTAATATGAATTACATTGCATTCTAAAGCATTTCTAAAGTATATACCATCAGATTTCATGGTCCTGGGAAGTTAACAACATATAAAATTTACGCGTATATATCAGAAATAATTTTTGACCTTATGACGTCATATGACGTCAAATAACGTTCATCTTCAAAGAATGTAAAGCACTCTTGGAGACTTATTTACTTTCCAAATATTAGATTTCTAACTCATCTGGAAACGATTTTATACGTATTTTAAAAGTTGACGTCAATGGTTCGAATATCGGATCCGCCATAAAACCTTTGCATTTTTGAATTTGGAAGAACGGACACCGGGATGCTCAACTATAACCTAATATACACTTTCTGTGAAATTTTTATGAAAATCGGTTCATAAACAATGGCTGTAGACCGCGCAAAACTTTTGTAGCATATGGCAAGTGTAACGTCATATGACGTCATAGGCATATGAAAATTGTAGAATTCAAAATACCAGCATTTGAAGCATAAGTCATACAATTTTCATTTCAATGGACCATTTGAACATATAGCAATTTTCTTGTAAATATTAGAAATAAATTTTCATGTAATGACGTCATGTGACGGCATATGACGTTCATTTTCCCAAAATCTTTCAGTCACCCAAAGACCTACATAATGACAAAAAAACAACTTTCTATCTTATATAGGACCGATTTTATAAGCTTTTAGAATTTGACGTCCTTGGTTTGAATCTTGGATTCGCCATAGAAACTTGATATTTTTTTAAATTTTGAAAAACGGAAACAAGGACGCACAAACAAAACTTAATATACACTTTCTGTGAAATTTTGATTAAAATCGGTTCATAAAAAATGGCTGTAGTCCGCATACAAACTTTTGTAGTATATGTCAAGTGTGACGTCATATGACGTCATAGGCATTTGAGTTTCATAGAAATGAAAATTTTAGCATCTGAAATATATGCCGTCAAAATTTCATCGTCCGAAGACCACAGCAACATACAGCGATTTACTTGTACATATTAGAAATACATTTTAGTCTGATGACGTCATGTGACGTCCATATTCATAACATATAAAAAAAAGTTATGGAGACATATATTCTGAGTGAATATCAACTTTCTATCTTATATAGGACAGATTTTATAAGAATTTGAAATTTGACGTCCTTTGTTCGAATCCTGGATTGGCCATTTAACCCTGGTCTTTTCGAATTTTGAAAAACGGACACCGGGATGCACAACTAGAACTTAATATACACATTCTGTGAAAATTTGATGAAAATCGGTTCATAAACAATGGCTGTAGACCGCGTACAAACTTTAGTTGCATATTTCAAGTGTGACGTCATATGACGTCATTTGCATATGAAAATCATAGAAATCAAAATTTCAGCATTTGAAGCATGTGTCATTAAATTTTCATTGCCCTTCGACAATTTCAACATATAGAAATATTCTTGTTAATATTAGAAATACAATATCATATAATGACGTCACGTGACGTCATATGACATTTATTTTCACAAAATGTTTAAAACTTCTAGAGACCTATATACTAACTAAATATCAACTTTCTATCTTAAATAGGACAGATTTTATAAGCATTTAAAAAATGTACGACCTTGGTTCGAATCTTGGATTCGCTATAGAACCATGGACTTTTCGAATTTTGAAAAACGGACACCGGGATGCACAACTAGAACTTAATATACACAATCTGTGAAAATTTGATGAAAGTCGGTTCACAAACAATGGCTGTAGACCGCGTACAATCTTTTGAAGTATTTTTCAAATGTGACGTCATATGACGTCATAGGCATATGAAAATCATAGAAATCAAAATTTCCTCACGTGACTAATAAGTCATCAAAATTTCATCGTCCTAGGTGTATTGCAACATTGAAAAATAAGCGTTTAGTTAGGAAGAAAAAAAGGCCGGGCAAAGCCAAAAACAGTACAAACCCAATAGGACTTTCTGCTTTAGGCAGAAAGTCCTAATAATAATAAGAAGAAGAATAAACAGTACAAACCCAATAGGACTTTCTGCTTTAGGCAGAAAGTCCTAATAATAATAAGAATAAACATAACAAACCCTATACGTTTTCCGCAGGTTGCGGAAAGCCGTAATAATCCAAGGTTTCACTAAATCAACACTGATATTCACCAATGCCGTTTTGTATTTAATCAAGTCAGTTTCATACGAAGAGAACTTACCAATGAGAAACAAAATAAACTATAAACTTACGTGATTACGCTTAATTAGACAAAAAGTTTTTCCTTTAACATTTAATACACTGATGTTTCACCTGTGTGTGTGTGTGTGTTCAATGGATATGAGATATATTGTAACTACTCGAACAAGCTGTGAGTCTAGTCGAGATCCCCTAGAAGAGTAGACGTATATTTGTACAATACGAAGAACCCACTATTTCATGTTCCACATAAATGTTCCTATTTTTAGATTTATCCAATTTCGATAGTTCGCAAACTTGTGCAATTTTATTTATTTTCATACACAAATAAAATGGTTACTAATAACCGTGCAACTCTTTGTACACAGTGATGTTTCGTAAAGGCGCCAAATCCGACACAAAAATCAGCTTGTTATTTTAGTAGTATAGATAACTTTAAATTATTTATCGAATTGTTTAGGCTTATGGACTTTGCATTATCCGGTTAAAATATTTTATCTGTAAGGCCTTGAAAATGTTGCTAATGGTAACTCCTTTATAAATTCCAGGCAAGGTCGGGGTAATGTTATTCAATTTTAAAACAGTTTCTTCTTCAAAGAGTTACTGTGTGAATGTGTGAACTTGTCCTCAGTTTATGGGATGTCCTCACGGTTAGGTCTGTCCCCATTGCGAAGTATACGGTGTGCGAAGTCCCCTTTGTCTGTGTGCATATTGTCCTTAGTGGTTTGGATGTCCTCAAAGGTATGTATGTCCCCAGTGCAATGTGTATCTAGCAAATGTACCCGTTTTTAGGTAAATTGTCATGTACTTATCCTTACGCTTAAGAAGAAAAATAAATAGCCTTACGAGTTGAAGATATACATAGGGTATGTATATGAAATTTGAAGGCCATACATAGCTGGATTAATGGTGACCTCAGTTTGATACAAGATCATGTGTCCTAAAACTACACCTCGTGCACGTGTGTGTGTGTGTGTGTGTGTGTGTGTTTACAATGGATATGCGACATCGTCTGCTTCATGCTCTATGTGAGCTTTTTCTACTGAAATTAATGACAAATACCAATGACCATCTTATAATTCAAAATTTCTATCGATAACAATAAAACAATTCAAAAACTTACATTTTTGTGTTGAAATAGTATCTGCTGTGTCTTCTCTTCCACACTTGTATTACTTACAAGACTGTATAAACCAAGTATTTCGAATACAAGTGTGGTCGGCTTGATTTTAGGTATCCGTTTTGGACGAATATATATATAGACATGTATCAAGATGCAATACAAGCTACAGTTGTGTCCACGATGTAAAAGATAATACTGAAGCATGCAACAAATCACTTAAAGGTGTTTCATCGGTGTCTTTCTAGCGGAGTGATTTTTCTTAGAGTTTCGCATAAGCACTTTAGACTAAAACTAAACGATATGTAAATGAAAAATAGATGTCACCTTGCTCGTTTTAGAGATTTAACTTATGGTAAAACATCCCTGTTTGCGAAGATTTGTTGAAAAAAAATAAAAGCATTAAAAAAATTCAAAGCTTGCATTCTATATACTTTAATTACATATGAAAATAATACTTTCAGAAATGTAACTTATAATTTGTTTTATTAATTTCATCTGAAAATACTGTCAAACATACATGGAAATACACTAAGAGCAAAACTAGTCTATGTATCTGGACCAAAATATACACAAAAACTACCCAAAAGCTATGATATTATATATATATATATATATATGTTTGGCGCTCGGCAAATAGGGGTAGTTCCAGGACAATTTAACCCGGTGTCGGGATAATGTGGCTGGGTGTGGTATCATGCCACATGTCTACGGCGTAATACTGCAGTGTGGCAGCACTATATCTGTCTCAAGTAGGCATCGTCTCCATATTATCGAACTACTGTCGGTGGGACATAAAACCCAATAAAAAAAATATATATATAAATATATTATTCAATATTTTTACAAATTAGAAGCGCCAATTTATTAAAAGGAAAATCAAAACTCATCTGGGCCTCTGACACTGAAGTCAAATGCATCTGTATAAATCTATTTGTGAAAACACACAAGTAAATATCGTCGGCTTAATATCAAAACCTCTTATACAACAAATTTTCGGAAAATCACTTTTTCACATGAAAGGAAGTATGGCTCTACTACGCAAATTCTGACAAAACGGAGTAAATCCTCACCAATGGAAAATGCTTTTAAACGTCATCTGATGAAATCGCGTATACTGATTGATGTATGTCCTTTAAAATCAAAACCTCATACTTCTCAAATACGAGGTTTTGACTTTTGCAATTTGGAATCATAGTATCATTGAATATATACGATGTAATGATCGAGGGAATATACAGAAATAATACAAAATACATGTCGTAGTAATAAAGAGAATTTAGTTTTATATTCCATCGAATGAATTTGTCTTTTTACCCACGCTATTTGATAAAATGAACCTTTTATTTTTCACAGCTTGAAAAGATCCTGTTTTACGCACTTTCTGGCTGGCAGTCCAGGTGCCGCTTGCGACCCTAGTGTGTACAGGTTGTTTAATAGTCCATTTTACCAAAGGATCGGCAATACACGGTATAATTCGTTGATTTGAATTGACCAATTAGTGACTGGAAAAAAGAGAATGTTTATTCCCTCATTACACCATCAGGTACATTTGGGAGGTACTCGTTGATTTACGAAGGTTTACATCTCATTTCGGCGTTACATGGTCTATTTAGGCATATCATTCAGCTGTCGATCCAACTTGTTTTACTTTTTGTCTTGTTTTCGCAAATGATATCGGTCTCGCTTCGTGTATGTATTCATAGATTATATAAACATCCCTCATTTGAATTTCAAATACAAATTAAATCGGGTTTTGCTAATCCTCATCCAAAGACCTTAAACCGATATAAACAACAACTCGCCGTCAAATTCCCCTATTTGATGCATTTGGCATTTGCATCTTGTCATGCCTCGATGTGCTTTTTAAACATTACTTGTTAAGCAAACATTCCAGAACATAAAAAGGAATGATCTTTATGATTATGTTACGTCTATAAAAAGAAGCCAGGGATATTTGATTTCGTAGAAAACATCTATAAATATAAATGCCGCCTCGTGCGATCTATGTCGGGCAATTCATATGTTAATATGTATTTGGAAATAGATTTAACTTAAGACCAGGCTACAAATTTAAAGGCGACCGCTCTACTATGCGGGCAACATGGACGGTTACTTGAACGATATAAACAGGTGACTGGTGGTATTGAAAACTGATGTGTATACACATAACAACTGAACTTAAACAAAACTCTAGTATTCTCTTACTGTAAGTCAAAATGTTTAGACAGTAACCAAAATGTTTTGAGTGCTTGCTATGTCCGAAATGACCACGTTCTCTACGTGGTAAAATTGGCCTATTATTTTCGGGAAAATTAAAATGCATTTCAGAAGTATTTTCAATCTTATACATAAGCAACAAACCTAAAATCACCGATAACGGAAATAATCTGTATTTATTATTTGTCAGATTGAACCAAATAAGTAGTACATGTATAGACACTAGCGGTTTTGGACAATTTTCGTACCTGTGCTAACACACTTTGACCAAAAAGTGGGTAACCCCACAGGGATACACATACTTGAGTATTGTAGGAGGTCCTGGGCAGTGCATCTTTTGCCGGAGCTACCGCAAATTTCGGCTACCAGGGCCCGCCCCACCCCAACAGCCGGGCCCGCAGCCCCAAGCATATGTCCTCCGGATTATTTTTAGAAAAAAAATTATCTCCGCGTAGTGATTATGTAAACCACAGCCTCATAGCATATAGACTGCAAGGAAGTAAATATTTTGTACCAGGCGACTTCGCTTGGTTTGATAGCTACACTCTCGACAGATAGTTTGTGCAGACGACAATATTTCTCAATGAGCGCAGTGTACACGAATGTATGCTCGAGTAACACAGTGTACTTTGAAATTATTAGCGAATCTCGTATCAAATAAATCTCTAAAAATTGTTCAGAGCTCCGATAAAAAAAAAAAAAAAAACATTTTTAAAAAATCGTCCAAATTCGAACCCGTGGCCCACCAGTATCTTTAAAAAAAAAAAAAAAAAAAAAGAAAGAAAAAATGAGCAAAACTGCCGCACGGACGCCAGAGCTGGCAAGCCGTTACTATAGCGCATTTTTGGGGGGATCTACCGCAAATTTCGGCTACCAAAATTCGCCATCTAAAATTTCCAGGCCTCGTGCGCTTACTTTTGCTAGTCGCCACCGTATTTTTGCCATCCAAAGTTTCTAGGCCACCGTATATTTTCCGGGCCCACCCACAAAATTTCTAGCCGCCACCGTATTTTTGCGGCTACGTATTTTTTGCCAGTACCCGCCCCGGGGCTATTCCATGTAGTGGGGGTCTCTAGGGTTTGCGCTTGGCGGTGCAGATGAAGAAGCGCTTTTGCTTTTTGGTTGTGTAGGCGTGCAATTTTTTCCATGTCGCTCCAACTACTTTCCATACGATCATCGCAGCGAAACAAATATAGGCCCACATATCGGCCGTCTGCGAAATGTTTTGCATATCAAGTATAGTCTCTTGTTGTTGCTCTCGCAGTGTATCTTTCTCTTCTTGCTGCTCGCTGCTCGCAACTAGTTCGTCTAGGCTATCGTCGTCGTCGCCCTTAATCTGGGCCAGCACTTCTACCAGCATATCTGTAGTTTGCTCCGCCATGGCTTCTAGAAGCCCCAGCCGTTCGTAGAAGTCTTCTACACTGGGACGGCGGACTGCAGATATTTCTTCCGAAGGAAAGGCGGAGACAACAGCGGTGTCGGGGACAACAGCGGGAGCGGGGACTACAGCAGGGGCGGAGACAACAGCGGAGTCGGGGACAACAGCGGGGGCGGAGACAACAGCGTAGTCGGGGACAAAAGCGGGGGAGGGGACAACAGCGGGTCGGGCATGTGGGCATCTGCGTCCCGCCAAATTTTGTAGAGCCTCGAGGTTCCGATACCAAAACGCTTCTTCGCCTCGTCTGCCGATATACGGCCTCGGAGAGAGCGGATTTCTTGGATCTGGTCCTGGGACAATTCTCGTTTGGGTGGCATGGTGTACACAAACTTCCCACCTCTCTCTAGATGGGAAATCACAGGAACCCCAGGAAACCAGGAATTTGCGAAAAATCCCAGGAAACCAAGAATTGCGGGAAATCCCAGGACCCCAGGAATTTGCCATACAAATGCTATACAAAAGCTTAGCAAATTCTATACAAACGCTTTGGCAAATGCTATACAAATGCTTTGCATGCCCAAATGCTTGCTATACACAAAGCTATTGGAAAAATGTGCAGATCTGTATATACATATATAGCATGGAGCTGGTTTGCAAAAGAGGCTATGCGTCGTGCTTTCCTTTCGACGAATTCTAAAAACTCCTGGAAAAATACAACGATGGGCCGCCTAGAATTTGGAGGTCGCTCGAATGCCTGGAGGCTGCAAACGCACAACACACAACAATTTTGGGGCAAATAGAGGCAGGCGAGGCGAAAAAGTGGTTGGCGTGGGGCTTGGAGGGCTCTACGCCGTTGGGTACATGTACCGCGGATCCGTATTGTTTTGTTTGCCCGAGGGGGTTGTCGTGGTCTAGGGTTGCAAGACTGGTGCTTGCGCAAAGGCGGCCAGACGATCTTTCTTTTTTTTGTGCCGTCGTTCTCTCCGCGCCAAGTTTGCAGAGTATGGGAGCTCGCGACTTCTGCAAAGTTTCGACCCCACCCAGCCTTTTGCCTCTTTCTCGCGAAAGTAGCCATATACCGGCGTTTCCGTGTCTCTGTCTCTCCGTTTGTTTCCGATGGGTGCTAGAAATAGAATGGTGCGGGGCGTGTCGCGGAAGGTAGTCGAGACAAAGCGCCGGCAGGTGTATTCGCCTGGGGGCAGGTCGAGCACTTTCGAAACTTCTTTGGGTTTCGGAGCTTGAACCACCTGCCTCGTGGCGAGTTGCTCGACTTCTTGCTGCGCAGCCACTATGGCCTGGCGTTCCTGTTCTTTCGCAGCCAAGATCTGTAGCGGGGCAGGCGTTGAGAGTCTGGGGCATTTGTAACTCGGATCGGGTTCCATGAGATCTTGCGCTCCGACCAGAAGAAGACTCGGGGAGGTCCTATCTCGATTTCTAGCCCTGAGAGCCTGTCTTTCCGGCTGTCTGCTTTCGATTCGAAGAAATCGGCGCACGCGCCAAGAACGCTCTCGATGCCTTTCGTTGCCCATACAACGATGTCCTCCTCGGCTGCTGCGTCTTGCAAGACGACACGAAGGTTTTTGCGGGGTTCGGTCTAGCGGTACCCCAGGACTATCCATTTTCGCGCCATGCCAAAATCGCGACTTTCTCCGTTGCTGGAATGCCTAGAGCGGTTTCGACGACTATACGCGTCTGCCGCGACTTCTCCGCGTATGCCTGCTGCGCGGCTATCAACTCCGAGAGGCGATCGAGTTCTTCGGCGCGGCGTTTCTGTCCTTCTTCGTAGTCTCTCTGTTCTTTTCGTGTCTAGCCCAGGCGCTGCGCCGCCACTCTTCGGCGATCGTTGCGTCCCGAATATCTCGGAGGCGTTTTTCGCGGTTCCTGGTAGAGAGCGTAGAGATTGTACGTCTTTCTGCTATCTCGGGTACCTCTCGTATTTCGTAGGACGAGATGTCTACGTCTATCGCATGGCACTTGCTGGTCCTCCAAACTCACGAGACAGTAACCGAAGGAGGCAAGAGAGTCGTGGGGTCGGGGCCGTTCGGGTGTAGCTGAGTCGGCCTATTGCTGGCTGCCAAGATTGTGCCCGCGTCTGGGCCCTTGGTGTAGCACTGGAGGGGTGGGGGGGGCAGTTCTATGCCCATCTCGTTTGCCACTAGGATGTCGACCCGGAAGATTGGACACGCCCGGAAGCCAAGGTCGGCCGCAGCCCACTCCACGGCACTTTCCCATGTAGCGTCTTTGTCCGAGTTGGCTTTGGTGGGTCGCACTTGGACACCCGAGACTCTGTCCATTCTCGTGTGCGCGTACCAGGCGACAAATATCGTTCCTTGCGGCCGACCGGCCAAGACAAGACACCGATCGAAACATGCGGCCAAATTTTCCCACTGCTTGGCAGGCGGCTGGACTACAAACAAGCGTCCGTTGTTGGGCGAGACTGTAGCCAAAGCCTCTTCTACTACCTCTTTGGCCGTTTCCGTCGAGAGGTTCCGACCGCGGCAGGCGTATAGAGAGACTTCGGTACGGGGTACATCTTCGCGCCTGTACGTCGGGATGCAAGAAGGTGCGGCGCAAATACTCGTCCGGGCGGTCGACGTAGTCGCCGAGGTGGCCGCCAAAAGGCTCGCGGACCCCGCCAGCCTCGACGTTCGACACGACATTGTTGTACAATTTTGTGCGGACCGTGTAGCCGGTTTCGCTCGTACGCACCCAGGTGCATGTGTGGTTTCCAACGCTGTCGGTGTTCGCCAAGTTTGTGGGTGTTCCCGTGGAGCGCATTGCGGCGGCCAGGTCGCCTCGTTTCCTCGGGTCGAGAGCGTGTGGATATGTTCGTCTGTGTGTGGCCGCGAATGGTGCCGTCTGTGGCCTTTCCCATACTCTCGCGCACGGCAGTGGATATCCGGGCGACGATATTTTTTGCAGTTCCATTCCCCCCGGTCGTGCAAGAAAGGCGCCCGCCAAAGGATACGTAGTCTCCGCGCCGTAGGTAGCCGAAAACGACGAAAGTCGGAAGCCAGTCCAAGGGGCGCAGGTGCGTGCGGCCTAGATTGCCAGCCACCTGGGCGATATCCGGAACTAGATTGCTCTCGTACTCATTTTCGTGAAGCAAATGGGCTGCCACGGCCTTGTTGGACCGAATTCCCATGGCTTGGAAGGATTCGCATACTGCCATCGTCGTTAAGTAGCTCTATATACTTCGGACTACGTTTCTCCAGTTGAAAAATTTTAACAACTCGGTAGCTCTATATACTTTGGACTACGTTTCTCTAATTGGAAATATTTGACAACTCGGTAGCTCTATATACTTTGGGCTGCATTTCTGCAATTGGAAAATTTTGGGAGCAAACCCTAGAGACCCCCACTACATGGAATAGCTCCGTGGCGGGTCCTGGCAAAAAATACGTAGCCGCAAAAATACGGTGGCGGCTAGGAATTAAAAATTTTAAAAAGGGGGGGGAAAAACGCGAGCCAAAATGGGAAGGTGGGCGAAAATTTGGAAGGGGAATTTTTGGTAGCCGAAATCCGCCATTCAAATTTTTGTAGGCCCGGCTGTTGTTTTGAGGCGGGCCCTGGTAGCCGAAATTTGCGGTAGCTCCGGCAAAAATGCGCTATAGTAATATTGTACTCTGCCCAGGACCTCCTACAATACTCTAGTATGTGTTCCCCTGTGGGGTTACTCACCTTTTGGCCAAAGTGTGTTAGCACAGGAACGAAAACAGGAACGAAAATTGTCCAAAACCGCTAGTGTCTATACTACTTAATATATTATTGAAATTACCTAACCACTTCTTGCAAATATATAGGTGATCTTCACAACATTTTTTCTATGCATTAAGCCCACTGGTTGCCAGCACACACTCACCAACGACTGCCATATTTTTAAATACATTCACCACTGACGTTTAAGATAAGATTATGCATAAATCTTACGACAGTATGTTAGGAATAAACCTCACATCTATTTTGTCAAGGGCCGCTTATTTTAATCAAGGAGGCCCTGAACCTATCTTAGCAGAACACTATGTTATAGATGATATAAGGAATCTAGCCATCTCTCTGGGAGCCTCAATTTTCAGGGGTTCAACTTTATTTTAACAATTATGTTTGAGGGCTATAAGGTGATCTTTTGTGCAATATGATTTTAAACCCTGGCCATTGCTTTGGAAAAGAAGAAATTCCAAAACCGGTTGATATCCGGTGGACTGTAATTTATACGCATTTTGTATGTCAGCATTTGATACGATAAATTCAGTTTGGCCACATGCTTCGACAGACAAGACACTAACCATATGTATACCAAAATAATTATTCTTTATTCTGTAAAAATATATTGTCTGTCGAAGCATGCGAAGCAATATAAACTTTAACATAATACATGTATTAAGAGAGACGAGTAATGGCTCAATGCCATATATCTTCACGGGTTTATTAAAAAGATGCTACAAAAGTACTTAAACGATTTTATTTCTCTCATCTATTATTGTGTAAACAGTGTGATTGTATTTTAAATGTTTCTATTACAATTTCGACAGATATAACTTATATAAGATCATTGAAACATGGTGATCGATGAGAAAACGGTCGAAAGAGCAGAGGATATTTTTGACTAAACACCGATTCATGATCAAAGTTACGCGGATACTATTGTATACATGTATACAATTCTTTAACGAGAAGGTTCCTTGTTTAAAACCTTTGTTTAGTTCATAAACACGTCGATTGGATACTACTGTATACATGTATACAATTCTTTAACGAGAAGCTTCCTTGTTTAAAACCTTTGTTTAGTTCATAAACACGTCGATTGGATACTATTGTATACATGTATACAATTCTTTAACGAGAAGCTTCCTTGTTTAAAACCTTTGTTTAGTTCATAAACACGTCGATTGGATACTATTGTATACATGTATACAATTCTTTAACGAGAAGCTTCCTTGTTTAAAACCTTTGCAACGAGGAAGTATTCGTTTAAAAGTTTAAAATCCCTCGCTGGTATCGAACGCTCAACTTTTTGACAGTAGACATATCCGCTGGACCACGGCGTAATGATATTACGTAATATTTACTTTATTTTCCACTATGATTTATAATATTGCTTTTTCAAAATTATGAAAGCTCTTTTACTAAAACATGAATTGTTTTCTCTTCCAGTCCTCCCGTCGCAGAGTAAGTATAATCGAGTATGGCTGCTACATTTCTAATGCCAAGCTGTCAGTGCCATCAATTTTACCAAATAAAATCAAATTGATAAATATCATTGGACAGTAGTACACTGTATTTCTTGTATAAGTATATGGTTTCAAGTGAAAGAGTTTTAAATTTTTTTTAAATTTGGGGAAATTAAAATTTCAGGAACATCCGTTGCCTGTATCGCCTTGCCGGAGATGAACAGAGTGACGTGTTCATTAGAGTCGCCATAGGAATTGTGTACAAACTGGCCAAGTCTAACAGTGTACGTACAATATACATAAAGGAACATCTATGATACTAACAAAAAGGGCATTTGAAAACAATAAAGGGAACAAAAATATACACAACTTGACTGAATATAAATTATTAGGAAAAACGACAAAATAAACACATAAAAAAACAAAACACACACACACACCTACGCATACAATAAATATTTGTAATATCCCATATTGATGGAAAAAAAGATACAATGTAATCTGCTTTTGGCAGAAATTAATAGCGCAGGCAAACTGCATTTATTCAGTAGCCCTATCAAATATACTACGCAGTATAAAAAACGGTCACCAGTTACTAGAATAAGAGTTGTAGACGCCATTTTTTACGATACATTAGCCAACTAAGCGATGCATCGTGATTTATCCTTGTGAACACCGCCGTTCGTAGTCAACAATTTTCTTTAAAAGGCGTTTCTCTTGAAACCACACGATTAATTGATTTGACTTGGCAGGAGTGATTCTTAGGCGGCACATCACAATATCTGCTAAATTTAATTTTAAACAAAACTTTAAAAGAAATATTCTCCTCTTTATCCAAATGGCCAGAATTCAATTTAATGTGTCATAAATATTCATTTAATTTCCCTCCACAATTATTGCTGAAATAAAGTTCATCCCTTTAAAAATGAGGTCCCCAGAGGCTAGACGGTGGTCGACTAGTTTCCTTATAATTATACTTTTTATAGAAAAATTCATTTTTTTCTTCTATGAATACAATTATCAGAATTCAAATTCATTCACAACAAAAGATCTAGCCCTTAAAGTAAATGTTGACCACTTATAAATGTGGCCCTTCGGGCGTCGGCTAATTTCCTTATAAAACCTATGTAGAAAAAATCAAATTTCTTCTTCTATGTATAATCTTTCCCCGCAAAAATTGTCACATCATGGTTTTCTACCATAATTGCTATAATAAAGGTGTTCCTTGAAGAATATGGATCTTAGGGTATAGGCTTGTTTCTAAATAAAGAATATGTCAAAAGTTTACATCTATGAAACTGACCGTAAGACTTTATTTCATTTTTCACAAATGGTCACCTCATGGCTGTCTACAACAACTGCTAAAATAAAGTCGACCTCATGAAAATTAGGCCCCAAGGGATCGGCTAGTTTGCTTATATACTCTTATTGAAAATGTTTAAATTGATATTCTCCTTTGAGACAAATTTCCTAATTCAATTTCATTTGACGACACTGGTTTCGTGGTTTGGATTAATTACCTTGCAATCAAATTGGTCGGTACGAACTTTGTACCATAGAACCGCATAGTACTATATATTTACCTTAAAGACAGATTCACCCGTATCACGTCATAGAAATTTGTATCAGCAAAGTAAGGAATTAAAAAATATGCCAAACAAAACAGTCATATATCAAATTGGTAGGTAGATAAATGAATTTGTCATATGAAGTGAACATCAAAAAATCATACTGGATATTTTGTATTGCTTCTACTACTTTATGATGTCGTGGAAAGAAAAATCGCGGACGCCAATAGTCCAACATTCAAGTATTCAATAAAAAATCTTCTTTACCTTTCAGTATATCCATACGTATAAAATCTTAAATGTTGTCCTATAATTTATGTTTTGGTGAAACTGGGGTCTGTGTACGGATAGTGAGTTTCTGACTATAAACTGTTGCCCGTGGAAAGTATGTTACTAAATTTCCATACCCCGATTATAAGATCATTATACCTCCACCATCTCCGGAGGAGGAAGGGGACTATATAACAATCACTTTGTATATCCGTCCATACAGAAATGTGTCCGACTCTAACTTGACAAAGGATTAAGGTCATACTTGGTGGTTTAAGGTTAAAAATCAATGGAAATGAGCTTGTCTGGGTCCTAACAAGGATTAGAATTTATTCAAATTGTTTGGCACAGATGTTTGCCATATGAAGACAGAGTGTCGTTGGCAAGACCAGAGTGATAGCTGAAGGTTCAAGGTCATTCTTAGTTGTTAAAATAAGAAGATAAATGGCAGTTTCCTCGTCCGGGCTCTAACAAAGGAGCAGTGGACTTTCAAATCATTTAGCACACGTGTTTGTCATATTAAGACAGAGTGTCTCGCAAAAACAATTGCATGCTTAAAGGTCAAAGAAATACTTGATGGTCAAAGGTATAAATTTAATATAAGTTTGCTTGACCAGGCTCTTACTTCACAAATAATATATAGATTTTCAGTTAATAATACTTGCTCTATGAAGGCAAACACCATATTGCTCACTGAAATTTTAAGGCCATGTTCAAAAGGTGTAAGTTAATGCTCATTTGGCGGTCAGAGTTTTTTCACAAAGGATCAGTGCATATTCAAATTATTTAGTATATTTATATTCTTGCATATGAAGACGAAGTGAGCGCTCCTGCTAGCTCAGAGGTCAAGCTCATATCGGAGGTCAAAGGTAAAATTGAATAAAATATGCCTGTCCGGGCTCTCACTTTAAAAATGTTAATGAATTTGCAAGTAACATGACACAATTTATTGCTTTATTAGGATAGAGGGTCACGCGCAGGATTTGAAGAATGCTTACTCAAAGGTAAAGGTCGTACATAAAGGTCATATGTATCCATGCCAACCCAACAGGCCTGTCTGTGCTTTAATTTTTCCATTGAGTTTTAGATCAGTTTGCAATAAGTGGGGCTATTAATCACTTCATTGAAAGCGCTAGTTTATATTTTGCTAGAATACGTGTGATCTACTTAATATGGTTATTATATTCGATAAAAATATCCATGAAAAATCAACGAAATTTAGGCTCCTACAATAACAATATATTTATATCTATTACTAAAACGTGCTACTATAAACAATTTAATACATTAATGCAGTACATATATTAACGGCTATTGCAATGTTTCCAGGCCATTCTCAGTATGATGCGAGCGTGTCAAGAAGGTGATGACGTCACTCTGACTGTTGGCCTTGAAATATTAACAATGTGCATCCAGGAAGCTGTGGAGTCGATGGGAAAATATCACAGTATGTAAAATAGTCAAAAATAGATTGTTTAATGATGTACCATACCATTCGAATCCCTGTCAGTATGCCAATAAAACTGGGACAAAAAGAAAGAAATCAAGCTTGATTGAAAGTGACTAATACTCGTGCCTCACGCAACAAATTCCTGCATTAGCATCACTTTCTGCATTAACATCACTTTTGTTTTAATAATAAGTAAAATTGACCTTCACCATCTCAAAAACAATACATGTACTTAGAATTTTAGTCTAAATTTCTCAGTGAAGCCGGACTATCATTTCAAGAATCAGAACTTCTATTATGACATCATTATATTGGCTAAAATTAATGTTGTCAAGACGTATTTTGTTTTAGCTGAAACCAATTATTATCATGGTATGTAACAAATTCATTAACATTCTTTACTTTAGGATTTTTAGACCCAGTGACTTATTGTTTACAAAATATGTATTCTATGGTTGATGGAAAAAAACTCTGCATGGTCTTAGTCTTTCATTTAAACATCTTTTTACGTCGACAGGGGCAAAAACACTACAACGCATACAAGTCTTATTCGACGTTTTTTTTCTTAATAGATAATAGATAATTCCATGAATCGCGTTAGCGATTCATTGGTAAATTGCCATATTGACCAGTGCATTCAAGATCGCTTTAATACACCTGAAATGAATTTCAATCCTTATATTTACATATTTTGATGTTGTAAGGGAAACTACTTAATAAATCATCAATTGAGTGTAACAGGCTATTACCACCCCTTCTAAACTGAATGACAATCATTGTTCATTTCGCG